>OY730192.1:33036631-33397977 GCA_963422505.1 Pseudognaphalium luteoalbum
CGTATGTAATTTCGTATTCAGTATCATGTTTCTGATGGTAAAGTGTATAGCTTAATACGTATTATCAATATTTATTTGGATTCATTATAATATTATTTAATGTAAATGGATTTACATAAGTAAAGATTAAAAAATTAAATATTTTTGAAACCAAGTTGATGAAAAATTTTATTATTTAAAATCTATATTAACCTTTCAATAATTTTTTTTCATACTCGTTGAATTGAAAATGGAACATTACCGATAGATTTGGATAATGTTTTACTTAATAAATTAAGATGTAAGTGAGCAATTGACTAAAAAAAATCCTTTTTAAATAGATTAGGAATCTTATTTTAAAATTTATTAAAATTAAAAGACTTAATTGGTAAATTGAAAGATAATAAAATGATGACATCATAAAGATGTTTCCTACATATAATATTAGATGAATGTCATGTTAAGAAAATATAAACCAATAATGTCTTTTTGTTTTTGTTGAATATAACGAACTGTTTCAAGTAAAAGTATATTTTGATATAAAAAGAACAATATAATTTACAAAAGTAAAGGTTACATAATTATTAAAATCAAAGATTAAGAAACTCTTGACTAAACTTTTCTATTTATTGTCATTTGTAAAAATAAAAAAAGAAGTAATTCGTCATTTTGTTCTCTCAACTCTCACGGAATTTGCTACGACAAAGACCGGAATTTGTTATGTCAATGGGCATCCATATTCCATATTCGAGTAACGGACAAGAATACATAGCACATTAACCGTCACGCTTTAGGAGTTCAAAATCATCTTCAAGTTCAAGTCTTGCCAAACGTTCAATCAATGATAGTTTTATGTGAGTCGTATCACGATGAGCGGCTAGATTTGTTGGCAAATTCATGTCCATGTTTTATGCTTTCAAGATGTTAAAGTTATGCCTTGTTGCACGGAGTTCTGGTTCAATTTTTATCAATAGTTTGTATTCAATATTATAATGGTCCAAATATCATATCAAGTGTATCTTTGGAAAATTTTAAGGAATTAAGTAAACATGTGGGCTTACAATTTTTTCGTCTTCCGTATCTAATGGGATTAATGAAAAAGAGGTCTGCATAGTGGACGGGTAGATGAGTTGGGCCATTTCTTTTTATCGGGTTGGATCAATAACCAACCGTTTTTTGCTGGATGAATGATTAGCATTTAATTTTCATATCTCTTTGTCTTACTATTTCAAAGTCATTCAAACACACCGCCTTTTTTGGTTTTGACCTTTGACTATACAAGTCATTATTATTTTTTGAAAGGCTAAATATATTATGACACAGTCTACTAGCAAGAAGCTAGCAGACCCAAGATATACAGACATCAAATAATACATCCCAGATGTCCGATACGCCTTAAACCAAAATCAAACTGAGAGGAAACTAAAAAGGATGAAAAAAAACCTGAAAATAATCAGGAAAAAATCCCCGATAATAGGGGTCAAGCCACCGGTTTTCACCCTATATCATTTTTGATAGCAACCCGTGAGGATTTAGTTCAAAGCCATATCCTACGCACCATACACATACATATGTAATTACATGAAGAGCTATTAAAACATAAACACCAAAATACAAAAGATCTACATCTGATGCGCCATACTCTTCAAGCGAAGATTCCACCAGATCCCGCTTCAAATCTTTATCAGTAGCAGAAAGCACCAAGTCGTCGTTTAGATGCAAAGCTTCCAATCACTTACTAATCAAACTTGAACTCTAGCCATTGACTCTCCTCCAAACACCTTTTAGTGCAACGATTTTTAGTCCACAAATATCCCACAGATTTGATCTCCTTTACCATTCCCTCGACATTTACCTTCTACCCATTAAATATACAATCATTACGTGCTTTCCATATAACCCAACATGAAATCATGATCACCGAGTGGATAAGTAGCTTACGCATCTAGAGCCTTTAACGTGTTCATGTATAAATATTAGATCTTTGGTTGAGAAAATTATCAACAGAGACAACCTACACCAACGTTCTATTGCATGCCACAACTCACTTGAAACTCTACAACCGGATAGCAAATGATCCATTGATTCCTCTTGTTCACCACAAAAGACGCAATTAGGGTATTCAATATGCAATCCTCGTCTCCTCAATGCCTCTTTTAAAGGTAATCTATTTAACAACAAACACCAACCAAAGACATTAACCTTCACTGGTAGAAATTTATTCCACGGATACGGTTTAGCAATTGCCCCGGAATCTTTGACATCCAAAACTCTACAGATAGATTGCACTGAAAACACCTTGAGACCCTTTGAACCCCATTCCCAACAATCCAACTCACCATTAAACTGAACCCGAATACCCAAGTTGATCACTACTAGCAAATCGTTAACCGCCGATTGAGACCAAGTTTCAGATTTCCAATCCCAATTAAAAGTTCCATCAGCATTAATTCTATTCGCCACACTTGCTTTTTTCCGAGATTCTAACTTGAATAATGATGGGAAACGAGTGCAAAGCAGCCCTAACCCCAACCAATTATCCAACCAGAATCTTAAAGAATTACCATCTCCCACCTTTCCACAAAACTGAGACGAAAAGTCTATTCCTTTGCTTGAAAAGAAACCATCGATGGAACATATTGTTTTCCAATTCCCTGGTGCGGTTATTTTAAAAGGAATTACTTTGAGCATATTATGTGAATCGTGCAAAGCATTAACCGTTCTCTTCCATAGCTTTTCCTGCTCGGTTCGAAATTTCCAATGCCATTTCGACAAGAGACTTATATTAAAATCCCGTAAGGAAGTTAAACCCAATCCTCCCTTTTCCTTTGTACTAGTAACCACTCCCCAAGAAACCCAATTAATAGCTCTTTTATTCTCATTACCTCCCCACAAAAAACGCCTCCTCAATGTATCTAATTTTTGAATCAATCCCAATGGAGCCTTGTATAAAGAGAAATAGTATACCGGAAGGCTCTCGAACAACGATTTCAACAACGTAACTCTTCCTCCAATAGATAACGTATTAGCTTTCCATAGCGACAACCTAGCCTCAACTATATCTATTACCGGTTTCCAATTTTTGATTTGATTCATATTAGCCCCAACCATCAATCCTAGATGAATGAATGGAACTTTTCCTATTTGGCATCCCAGTTTACCTGCTACGTCTCTTACTTCCAATTCCTCACAACCAAAGCCAAAAATAGATGATTTGTGAAAATTTATTTTTAGACCCGATATGAGATTAAATGCTCTTAGAAACCGAGCAATAAAATCCACATTTGCAGACCTCCATTCGCTAATCATCATAACATCATCCGCATAGAGCAAGTGAGAAAGAATTGGGTCATTTTTTGGAGTTTTTAGCCTCTTGAACAGATTCATATTACAACCTTTATTCATGAAAAACGTAAAAGCTTTCATTGCGATGATAAATAAAAACGGGGATAACGGATCCCCTTGTCTAACTCCACGCTCATATTGAAATTCTTTCGAGGGGGACCCGTTTACTAGAACCGATGCCCTTGCCGATTCTAAGATTCCCCGAACCCATAACCTCTATTTTTCTGAAAAATTCATGAATCCAAGAATCTTATCTAAGAATTCCCAATTAAGCGAATCAAAGGCCTTTTCATAATCAATTTTAAAAAACAAAGCTTTGTTCTTAGAACGTTTTGTCCAGCCTATTAATTCGTTAATTATTAACGGACCTTCAAGGATATGTCAGGCCAACATGAAACCACTTTGGACATCCGAAATGATTTTCCCAATTACACCCCTTAATCTATTTGCAAGTATTTTAGAAATTAATTTTGAGATACAGCCTAGAAGACTTATAGGTCAAAAATCATTCAAACAAGACGGGTCCTTAACTTTTGGAACTAAAGTAATAAAACTAGAAGACATACCTCTATGTATTTTCCCGTCGACATAGAACTGATCTAGCATCTCCATAAAGTCTTTTTCCAACACATTCCAAAAGCGTTTGATGAAATTAAAGTTGAATCCATCCGGCCCCGGCACGCGATTACCATCACAATCTTTTAACGCCTGAACAACCTCTCCCTTCGTGAATCTATTCTCAATCAAATCCCGATCGTTATCATGAAGTCTGTTAATACCTTCGCAGTTGAATGAAGGTCTAACTTGGGACGATTCACCAAAACGTTTTGCAAAATGTACATAAGCCTCCTGTTTGATTCTACCTGGCACACTGCACCAAACACCATCAATAAATAAGCTATTAATTCTCGATCTACACACACGGTTGTTAATAAAACCGTGAAAGAAAGCACTATTCTCATCTCCTTCAACAGCCCACTTAATCCTAGCTTGTTGTTTTAGGTCCAAGATTCGATCAACCTCAATTTTATTCAACAACATACGGCATTCCAATTCATGAGCCAGCTCCTGATCCGATAGCATTCTCTCCTCCAATGATTGTTCGTATCTTAAGACTTGTTCTTTGACTTCCAATAGCTTCCCATTTTGTTGCTGCTTAACCAATTCAATCCATAATTTAATCGCATTTTTTATACCCCTTAATTTACGAAACAAAGTTCTCGACGGGACACCACATGGAATAATTTTTTCACAACAACTTCTAACAACCTCTGGGAACTCCGGATGATTAAGCCATGAATCAAAAAATTTAAACGGTCGTAGTCCAAAATTTCATGAATCCGTTATTAGTATAATCGGCACGTGATCCGAAACACTAATATTCATGGCAAAGAAGGATGCCTCCGGCCATTTATTCCAAAATCCCTCACAAACTAGAACACGATCTATCTTACTAAGTTTTTTAGAGTTGCCTGCTCTAAAAGTATACCTACGTCTCCCCATAGCATATTCAGTGAGCCCAGCATTATATATAAACTCATTGAAAAATTGAGCCCCGCTGTGATTAAACTTCGAGTTAAACCTATCTTCTGGAAATCTGACTTCATTAAAATCTCCAATGAAAATCCAATTTCCGGAAAAAATTTCCTTAATAGCTAACAGTTTGCTCCATAGATCCTTTTTATTCGATAGCCCTCGAGGACCATAAACATTAACAATGGTCAATATAGAAGAGTCTCCGATAATCGAGCCATGAATTAGCAAAAAATTTTTGTCTTTCACAACATGTATTTTACTAAAATAATTCGGATCCCAAATCGAAAATAAACCACCCGAACGACCCTGAGCATTTACCCATTCTACTTCAAGTTTCCCTTTACCCCAATATTGATTAAAACGAATTTTTGAGCTTTCAGATAGAGATGTTTCCTAAATGCACAAAAAATTAATACCATTTTCTTTTACAATTTCGCGTATCCACTTTTCCTTACGGCAATCCGCCGCCCCTTTTATATTAATCGATAAGTAATTCATTGTTTATCATTTTTATCCCCATTGATTAAGCCCCAAAACTTATCATGAAATGCATTCAAGTTGATTCCAATACTGTCAGCCAGTTGAATTGTTTCTTCCACTTCCGAACTAGATCCACATTCTGGGCTTCCACCATTGTCAACATCTTCAATGTCTTCAGTACCTCCGCCCGCATCATTTATACTTCTACCATTTAAAAGTTCAAGTGGTATTATATTTTCCGCTTCCATTGGAACTGGAATTGACACATCAGGTTCCTCCTCCGCAACTCCCGTAGATGTATCATCGCCTTTTGCCTTCTTACTGCATGGACCATCACTTTGAACCGGAACCCAACATTCGTTTATCTTCTTCCTTTTATTAGTTTTAAATTTAATCCCAATCCTTTCGATGAGACTACCCAGATTAGAGGGGTCATCAATATCTTCATTCAAGTCAGGAATCATAACCCTCTTACCAGGTTGTTTTTGCCGAGGATGTTTTTTTACTTTTTTCTTCAACCTATTTCCTCCATGTTCGGGCTTCTCCAAAGACTCATTGGGCCGGCCAATTGATCCATACCTCAGGCCCCTTCCAGTAAAAAATATAGGTTCGTTAGGCCCACCAGCTGGATGTGATCCGTTGGTATGGTCCACTTGAGTATTTCCGAGGTTGGTGGTAGAATTAATGACTTTGTTTGGACGTTTAGAATTCTCATACAATGATTCCGGAACCTCATGCATCGTTTCATATTCCTTCTCCTTGTCACCAGTAACATTCTGCAATTTCCGGCCAGAGAAGGTATTTTCTGGCCAAGTGTCCTCACTAAAGTTAGGCATCCATCCTAGTTCTACCTCCTGGATCCAAATTTTGCAGTTGCCAGATGAATAATCCAATTGAAACTCTTCAGAATATGTTTTTCCAGAGCTATAGAGAACTATGTACTCCCCAAATGAAACATCCGATGCATCCCATCCAAACAATGATTCAATTACTTTTAAACCAGCCTGAGAACATATCTTTTCGTAAGTTATGTTATCCCTGATTTTGTAAGGAACTCCATAAATTTTAACCCTAGCCAATCGATCATGATAAGTATCTTGCCCATTCCATATTAAAGCATTGGAAATGTATTTCTTCCAAACTATCTCCCTATCTGAAATGAATTGGTTTGCCGTTTTGCTATCTTTGAATGTGAAAATCACATTCAATCCACCCACATATGAAATGGCCGAGTTTTCATACCCCCCCTTTTTAGCATTTTCTTAAGGTTGTTGATCGCCTTAAGATTAATACTGGTACCAAGAACCGACTTACCAACGCAATAGTCCACGTACAAATTCTTGACAACATCAATTCTTATTCGTTTTGTTTCAGGAATCACCATAGAAGTCAAACATGCCTCCTTATACGATTGAGTTTGCATTGTATTAGAATGTAGCCTGTTAACGTTAAAACCCATACCAGTCCTATTTTCACACACCTGTGGATGTGACTTCTTTTGGATACTTGCTTCCTTAGTGACGACATCATTGTATCTTATAGGTTGATGATTACGATTGAACTTTGCTAGGTTCACTTCAAGAACAACACCCTTCCATTTGATATTCTTCAGAGACTTCTCAAATTGAATTGGATTTATCACACTTCTAAATTTAACGAATCCAAAAGTGTATCCTCTATGAATCTTTTTCTTTGCAACAAAAGAATCACATATGTTTCCAAAACGTTCAAAGACTCTCCATAACATATTTGCACTTGTCTCTTCCGGTAGATTAGCTACAAAGTTTGTTGTTATGGCTGGAGCATCCGAGAAATGTTTCTTTTTTGATTGCCCAACTTTGTTTCTCCGATTTGTTACTTTGATCCATGCTGAGTCTATGTCCTGATTACTTTTCCGTTTATCTTCACCGTTGCGACCCACCTCAAAAACCTTTCTGTCTCCTCCTCTCTCGCTCCATAACAAATTCAATAAATGTATATTGACCTGATTTTAAATTGATAATATCATTGACATTTAATGGCTTGATCAAAAGTTCGTTGAAAAGGCTAAACTAATATTGGAAGAATCTTGAAATTTTAGTAAATACACTTGTTCTTTACCATAAATTAATTTCACGTAATCACCAAATTATACATGTTATTAATTATGGTGTATAGCTCATTTGTAACCCGTAGAACATCTTTGTCACAGAAAACATAATTGAGAATTCAAGTCATGAAATCCCTATATAGGCACAATCGATGAATGAGTTAGATATGACTACACATCGTAAATAGATAGTCGACGTTCTATATTGATGGTTATCAACCTTTTTCCCCACAAAAATTATACGTCATTAGAAGTCACCATATTGGAAATTAATGGGCTTTTATACAAGTAGATAACGGCCCATTTAAACAATCAGACACGGTAATATCCTAGGTTTCTATCTAAATAATTAACTGTATACTTTGAGTAACTACAATTTTTTGGAAGCATAACCTCATTATAAGGAGTTGACTTTTTGTTAAAAATATTAGTTAATTAATTCTATATCAATCAAATATTGATTGCCTACCCACATTATGAGATTTTCCAAATTCACCACTTACTCGTCAAATTAACTCTCTAAAAAGTTCCAAGTGTTCACATTCCTAGTCAATTAATACCTCTCTCTCTCTCTCTCTCTCTCTCTCTCTCTCTCTCTCTCTCTAATATATATATATATATAAAGACACACAACTTCCTGTCTAACATCTTGTTTAATTTCTCAATTAGTTGGCTTGACTTTTCTTCTCCATCATCTAGTACACCTCCTCATCAAACCACAAGTAGATACAACAAGAATCTTCAAATTCAATCAACAAAAAACAACTCACAAAGCCTCTTATCTTGGTCTCTAACATGAAGCATGGTGAAAGACTCGCATACCATATTGTTCTAGCCTTTCTTTCATTAACCATCTTCTTTTTCATCATGTTATTTATCTTCCTCATATGGAAGAACAAGAAGAAAGCAAAATTACATGAGACGGTCTACGATCAAAATTCCGATCAGGAAAGCCCTTCCGTAAAGCTTTGTGCATCACCTTACACTTTGGTAGATATCGATGTTGCCACCGACGGATTTAATGAAAGAAGAATCATCGGAAAAGGTCGGTTAGGGACGGTTTATGCAGCCGTGTTAGCTGGAGGTGAATTGGTCGCAATTAAACGAATTCATCCTCGTTTTGTTTTAAGGAATTCAGGTTTAGGTGTAGGATTAGGTTTTTCATCTATACTAAAATGGTTATCTTTAGCTAATCACCCTAATGTATTATCGATATTAGGGTTTTCGGAAGGTCCGGGAGAAAGAATTGTGGTAATGGAGTTCATGGGCATGATGAGTTTGGACTTTTACCTTCATCAAAACCCCGATAATGCATCGTTATTGGATTGGGGAAAACGGTTAAGAGTTGCGGCCGGTGCGGCTCGTGGGCTAGAATACTTGCATGAGTTAATGGCACCATGTATTGTGCATGGTTGTGTCAAGCCTTCAAATATTTTAATAGATGTTAAGTTTAGTGCCAAGATTTGTGATTATGGTCTATCTTTTTTAGCACCTAATGAGAAAGAAGGGATGGTTGGGTATGTTGATCAAGAATATTGGGTTGAACCAAAAGGTGCTTCAAAGGAAAGTGATGTGTATGGTTTAGGGGTTGTTTTGTTAGAGTTGTTGAGTGGTAGGAGAAGTGAAGGAGGGTTGATTGTGAAGTGGAGTTTGCCATTGATTAAAGAAATGAAAATGGAAGAGGTTTTGGATCCAAGATTAGTGGTGCCAAGTGATATTAAGCCTCTAGTTAGATTGGCTAAAGTGGCTTGTGCGTGTGTTGGTAATTCTAGAAAGAATAGGCCTTTGATTGGTCAAGTTGTGGCTATTTTGAATGATTTACAAGATGAAGTGATGCTTGGGAGTAATGGGTCATTATGAAAAAGTTATCTTTTGTTTGTTGTTTACAATTTTTTTTTTAATTTCTTGAATATTTTTTAGTGTATATATATATACATGGATGGATTTTAATGTGATTAACAGAGTTATAATCCTTCTGTTTCTGCATGAATTAGATGTAACAATAATAAGAAAGATATGAGTTGGTTTGGTTACCCATTTCCGTGTTTGGTCAACTAACTTTTTGTTATAGATTTCAGAGATGATTTCTGTTCTAGGAATTGATTTAGGAATTAGTCAATCAAATCCATTTTATAGAATTATAGAAGGGTATTTAATTGGACTCCAAATCCTTAAGTATAATCTTAAAAATATCTCTTTTATTTGTACAAGCATTAAACAATTTAACTTTTAATTCATAAATTCAAAGTGTACGGATTGCGTTAAAGACGAGTGTAACATAGTTTTACTTTACCTATTATATAATAGAAGATTACCTTATTATAAGCAACTTATGCATGTAGCCATGTACATGTACAATATTTATTCTCAATATATCATATAAAAGCAATTATTCACTAATTAAATGGAAGAATGTTGGATGACAAAGTTCACTTGACGGTGGTTTGTCCTACTAAGTGGATTGGGGAATATCATTAACTAATAATTACACTTTTTGTTTAGGCAAATCTTTATATATATATATAAAACAGAATACAATGGAGCAATATGGAATTTAGATTGATTCCATCCATAAAGATCTTACGGTTAAAATTATTTTCTTATTTTTTTCAATTTTTATAATGTGTACCCACAACTATTAAAATTGACACTTTCAATGCTTTGATATTTTTTTAGTCCTTATAGTTTAAATATCATGACATTTAAGTGGTAATAAATAAATCAATCGTATTTAAAATATTTATCTATACTGATTAATTACATGAACTATTTATCAACATTATGAAACTAAAAACTGTTCATCCATTTAGCCAAACAATCGTAATATCATGAATACGTTAAAATCGTAACTAAAATATCTTATGATTTTAACTAATAATCCTTTAAATAATGTAACTAAGATATTTTATGATTTTAACTAATAATCCCTTAAATAATATACATTAAACTAAACAATAGACATATGTCATATTCAACCATAATAACATTGTTCTATTTTCTTTTGTGATTCATGGATTTTATATTTTTACAAGTTTTGTTTAAAGCATTATCAAAAAAAAAACTTTGGTTTTAATATTTAACTATTAAGTGATAAAAGCTCTCTTGAAGATCATGAAATTTTTAATAAATTTTGACGGTATTAAATTAAATGTACATTTTTATATTAAAATATTACTTTTCCTTTTCATACACACATCATTCAATTTATAATAACAAGTTTTAAATGTACTTGATAATAGATATGCTATCGAGCGTTTTATTGATTTGCTAAAAATTAACGCCTACAAAGATCAAGTTGGCGAATATGGATTTTTATTATCGCTATTTAAAATCTATTATTATTGCTTATACATATGTGTATATAGGATCACAACAATGTTTAATTTGGATAGATATTTAGGTTTGAATTACAAAATACAGTTATTTGAGTTACACTGAATTCATAGTTAATTTAAGTTTTAAAAAACTATTTTATAGGTTACAATAATTCTATACTTCCTTCTTATTATATGCATATTATATTAATTAATGTTTGACTATCCGTTCCTTCATAAAATGAGTAACTGTTATAACTAAAATGTTTATAAATTAGATAATATATAATTTACAACCGACATGTATTTTTAATAATTTAACTTAAAAAAATTAAAAACCTGAACCGTACCAAACTGGTAGAATATATGCTAGATGTTATTGGTTGTCGATTATATTATATAAATTCCGGTTCACAGTACAATTTTATTTGACTTAACTTTCTAATTACACAATTTATAAAATCAATTGTTGAAACTCCGCGTTGTCACGGGACCTCACCTAGTTAGTATATATACAACACCTAACTGTGTATTGCACTATAAAAAAGTCATTTTACCAAAAAAAATTCTCTAAACTTTTAGAAAATGTGTAACACTTTTTGAAAAAGATAAGATTTCTCACACTTATATATCTTATATATGTAAGAATGAAAAGCTCACAAATACAAGTGTGCGGAAATTACAATTATTGGACACTTAAAAGTATGAAAAGAAATTTGTAACACGTAATTTTCCCATACAAGTAGAAAGTGTGGATAAATTGTAATTTATTCACACTTTTAAGTATAAACTTTTTTATACACTTATATATATGTGAAGATTTTCACACTTATTAATATAACAATTTTCTCCACAATTATAAGTGTCAATAATTTCACAATTTTTTTAAAAAAGTGTGAGTTGATATTTTTTTTGTAGTGTTGTTAGCTTTAAATGACTGATTAATTGTGTACAAACTAAAAGTTTAAAAGTTAATTGTGTAAGTTATCTAACTAATGTTTGGTCAACAACACATAATTACAGTGCAGTCAACAACACTAATTTTATTATCGCTCACATTGTTATTATTATTGAAATATTAACAAGTTTCTGTGTATATATGATTTAATTTAGTAAGATAAGATTGTGCCATTGTTGCTTAATCATTTGAGTGATTAACATATATACAATATTAAATATTGTAGATTTCCCTGATTTGCGTTTGAGTCTAGACAAACATGCACATCCATGTCTCTTCCATTGTTGTTTGTCTCGAGTTAAATAGTATAATATGTACATACGTACAAATGTGACCATGTTGGTATTTAATAATTAATAATAATGATTATTATTTGATTGGTACTATTTTACATTGTTTTCAAGTAATTATAAAATAGACATTTTCTTATTTTTTATTTGTATACATTCTGAAACAAGCTGGTATATGTATGTCTGATTGGATATGTTTACCTATATATATATATATATATATATATATATATATATATATATATATATCCAATCGATCATTTGATTTGTATTTTAACGTTTTCTGTGATTATTAACTTTAAAAATACTTCGTACTTCTAATAATTTACAAGTAAAAGCAAAATCGTATGAAATCGTGACCCATAAGGTACGATGCTTCAATTCATTGCCAAAAATATCCACTTACCTTTTTTTCTTTTACTTTTTTCCGTTCTTTTTTGTCTTCTTGGTTCCATACTTCCATATAAATTGTTGATTGTTGATGGAGAATTATTTTCATTTAAATTATTATTCTTTCTTTTTAGAAAAAAATATATATCATTGCCATCGGTATATACATTTAATTCACGAATATATGTATAATTGTCTCATCTCCATTTCTAAAATCTTCCACCCCATTCTTAAAAGGTCACATCGAATACGAAATCCTACCAACGCTGCCGAATCTAGGTGGCATAGAGGATTCCAAGTGTCTACACTCTAAATCAATGAGCATTTAATAATTATATATCAATTTCAATTTATTGTTTGTGAATTTAGTGAATAGATTCGATATTAATGAATACAATAATTAAAAGTCATAATAAAATTCGATGCCCTCTAAGCTGTAATGGTTTTGCGTTTAACCAACAAAAAAGAAATAATTTGATTATACTTGAGATGAGAAACTTTTTAAATGTAATTGTATTTTTGTGTAGAAAAATTCGTATTTTAAAAATAAATTGTTCTTAAATAGTAGGATAATACTCGTTAAAGTTTGTATTAGCTAAACTTCAAATTTTGATGGAACATTTGGAATAATCTAAAAGAACATTAGGATGACAAATATAAATTAGTAAATTAATTAAGTAAATAATACAGACAAAGAGAATATACTAACCCCACTCATTTGATTATACTAGTAGATGCACCAACCTACAAGGTTGGTATAGCTAGACATTTATACTTGTTATTTTGGTTATGATGGGTAGGGTACATATTATGTTCCAAGTTGAGTTTAAACATAATTTTAAGCATTAAGCTTTAATCACATGAAGATAGACTAAATTGTCATCAAGTGTCCATTGTATAACGAGCTCATATTTATTGCGGTTAGAAATGTGATCGTTGTGACTATAGCAATATTAAATTAATATTCATGTTTTAGTCGACTAATATTATAAACTGCACTTTGGTGGAGGGTTTTGGATAATAAAGAAGGACTAAAGGAATGAATAAATAAGCTTTATTGGATACAATGAAATCAAGATTTTAATTAGAAGTGGATAATGAGCCATTACCCAATAAAAGGGTTTATGGTAATCATTGCACCATAATATCCCTCGAAGATACTTTCAAGTTCTATCCGACGGAGTATTTACTTACGTCTCGACGGTACCTTTGCTCATACCAAGTAGCTTTAATACCATAATAATACCCTTTAGTATTCCTTAAATTGATACATTCCTTTTCCCTTTTATCATTCCCTTATTTGAACCAACCAACCCCTTAAACTTGATCAAGCTATATATTTTACTAATAATTGTTTTATACTGAAGTATGTTAATGTTATTTCTTCTTGTAAGTTCTAACGAGTGAATTGTACAGGTTGTTGAGTTATATGTGGTGAATGAAGTAGTATAGCAATTTCTTTTATAAATGATTATGTTTATGTTATTTTTGGGATAAATAACAATTAATAGGTATTAGGGTAGGGAAAGTCATCTATGTAGTAAGACCATTCCCATCGGGTCCGTCGGTTGGGAGCCGACGGCCGTCGGTTTAACCGACGTCGATGGCAAGGCGCCGTCGGTTGGGTCCGTCGGTTCCCTCCTTCGGTTTGGCGACGAGCGGAGACGAGAGGAAGTGGGACCCATTTCTTTCTTTCTTTTTTTTTGAATTATAACCGTTGGTTTTAAATAAAAAAAAAATTAAAATAAAAAAAAAGGTCATATAGCCGTTTTTTTGATTTTTGATTTTTTTTTTTTAAAAACCCACTTTTTACCTTTAAATACCACTATCATTTTACTCATTTTCACACAACCACCATCCAATCTTTCAACACACTTTCAACATACATTTTCACCTTTCTCAAACAACCACCATCCAACTTTTTCATCTTTCTCAAACAAAGATGTCAAAAAACACCAAATCAAACCCGAAATCCAAAACCAAAAACAAAGATTACCAAAATATCGGCCATGATATGTGGCAAGTTTTGATAAACAACCCGTTATCAAACATGTCATCACCAAATAACCGATCTTCCAGTTCCTCCCAACCACCTCAACAACATGCTTCCGGTTCATCCTCCCAAAACCAACAATATGCCGCCTTCCCACCAATTGCTCAACCATTCAACTTTGACGTCGATGATCCGAGAAACAACTACCAACACCACGGGTGGTACCAAAACACACAATGGCAACCACAACAACCACAATTCCACCAAACACAATGGTCACCCCAACATCCACATTTCCAACACACTAACTTCACCGTGCCTCAAACGTTGGAAGAAAGCTCCGACGAGGCCCAACCCGAAAATGAAGCCGATGATCAATCCGAATCCGAAACCGAACCCGAACCCAAAACCGTCACCGAGGCAAAAAAGTCCAAAAAAAGGGGTAAGCAACCTGCCGAGCCCAAACGCAAACAACTACGATGGACCGACGAGGAGGCAAAAATTCTGGCAGAGAGGTGGATTCACTGTTCCGAGAATGGGGTCCAAGGAAAAAACCAAACAAACGAATCTTTTTGTTCCAAAGTCCTACAAGGTTACAACTCTTGTGTGACATATTCACGGCAGCGCAACCTCAATCAACTTACCGGCAAGTGGAACAAGATTTCACACGATTCTAAGGCATTCCAAGGCATCTACAAACACTACAAAGAGATTCAACCACAAAGCGGTGCCAACGAATTCGACGTCTTAACGGCGGCCCGAAAAGGATTCCGAAAGCAAGTCAAACGTGCTTTCATCTATGAATCATCTTGGAATGTTTTGAAACATTTCCCAAAATTCTTTGCTGACCCGGGGGTGATGGCTAACGAGGACACCTTCGCACCTTTTGTCACTGATCTTGACATGGACGACGAGCCGGTTCATTCTGCTCTAGATGCAAACATGAAACGGTTATTTCAAGACGACTACCTCCGCCGTCCAGCGGGCCGAAAGGCCGCCAAAAGTACGGCTTCTAGATCTGCCGGCTCGTCTTCGCGAAGTGTTCGTTCGGAAAAGATTGACACACTTGAAGCAGTCAAACAAACTGCTCTAGCGCAACAAGAAGCAATCAAGTTGATCAAGGAAAACGCAATGAAAAAGGCGGCGTACAAAGCTATTTCTTTTCTAGCTAAGACACTTGGAAAAAAGCCGTCCAAAAAAGAGATCAAAATGATCAAAACTGCCCGCAAAGAAGTCGTATCACAATACGAACAACAGTATGCCGTCGGCGAGTCCGATGAAGACGAGGAGCAAAACGAGGAGGAATACGCAAACGACAACGAGGAATCGGGCTCCGATTAGATTAGTTTAGGAATCGTATTTTTAAATTATTGTATTTTTTATTTTTAGGAGTTGTAGTTTTTAATTATTGTAATTTTAAATTTTTAGGATTTGTAGTTTTTTTATTTTAAAATTATTGTATTTTTAATTTTTAGGAAATTTGTAATTTTTATTTTTTTAATGAAGTGTGTTTTATTTAAATTGTTTTGTTTATTTGAATTTTTGAATTTAAATTGATTAATTAATTAGTCAGTGGGTCCCAGAAAATGAAGTGATGGAGTACTGATGGGAGTGATCCGTCAGTTTGTGGAAAAAGCTGACGTGGCGCTGACAGTTTCCAGTCGGTTTCAGTCAGTGATAGGAGTGGTCTAAGTTGCACGGATTTTTTCTTTTTTTTAATAGGCAAACTTTATTAATAAAGAACATAAGATACATAATGGCTCGCCAATAAAACTACACGTAGAGAGTCAATTTCATCCAACAAAAAGAATTCGAACAAGTCAAGATCGATACTTTGAGAATTTTTCACCCATTTTTTCCAATTCAAATGTGGTACTCCTATTTGCAAGCCAAAGCATCGATTGTTGTTGCACTTCGGAAAAAATATCTTTGCTTTTAAATATCTCCAAGTCCTCCGCAATAGCATGGACAATATTGTTAAGCTATCTCCAAATTGCCCAAAACAACACCCTGAATTTTAGGCCAAAGTCCCCAAATATTACGCTAAAGACCCTGAATTTTAGGACATAATAAAATACAATGCTTCGAAGTTTCTTGATCACTTTACAGAAAACGCACAAGGAAGAGTTCAAGTGTAGACAATGATTGACTAGATTATCAAAGTAGGAAGTCGATTCAACATTGCATGCCAAACAAAAACATTTATTTTACCAGGATCCCATGAGTTCCAAGTAAAAGAACTGCTAGACCTCACCGAACTGAGCAATATGTTTTGAACTAATAGAAATATCTTTTAACCGAGAAATTAACTTTCGGGTCTAAGGGATAAAAAATAGGTATCTTTACGAGAACTTTTAATGCTAAACTTTCCGATTTCAGCAATCAAAGATGCAAGATCAGCTGTTGCATGCCCACGAGGATTAGACCTCCATTCCCATTTGCGGCCACACACCATCTTGTAAAATCCAACGATCTACAATGAAGTTATTCTTATTAGTTTCTGTTGGAATATGATTTAAACTTTAAGGGTTTCTTTGGTCAAATTGATTTTTAAGATTAGTATTTGGAGTTTGTTTAAATTTATGTTAATTAGTTTTGTCTATAAACTGAGATAACTAATTTAGGAACTTTGTACCTTCGAATTTGAATTTGTTAGTTTGTTTGGTATATTTGAATTTGATTTGTTTGGTTTGTTTGATTTGCAGTTTGCAACTCGTTTTCACTTCGTCTTTGTCTTTAGTTCGTTCTTTGTATTCGTTTGATATATCTCCAACAAGTGGTATCAGAGCTAGGCTCGACGCTTTGGATTAATCATCCTCCGGTCATCTACTAATTGTTAGCTATCCGTAGGCTAGGGATCCATTTGTGTTTGAACTCGTTTTGTTTTCGCTTTTTGGTTCGTCAGTTTTAACGCAGTCGTAGGAGAATTGACATTGCGGGTACATTAACCGTCGGATCGTCTTGAAATTTGACTTACAGATTTTAGAAACATTGATCTATAACCTGATCTTTGGGATATTTAATTGGAGGTTCGAGTTGAGAGATATAGATTTTCGAATTTTCTATTCGAATTATTTTCGGTTATTGTTTGGTTTTCGGTGGGGCGATCTTTGGTTTTGAATCGCGTTTGGATTTAGAGATTTGGACTGTAATCCTTATCAAATAAGTGGGTCGTTTGAATTTGAAATGGATATGTAGAAATTGAAAATTGATTTGGTGTTTAAAGACTTGATTATTATCATGTCGTTTGAATTTCCTCAATCGTTTGGAATTTGTTAGTTTGAAGATCTTCATCTGTCGGACTTTTGAATTTGTTGCCCGAGTTTGATTGTTTATTTTGAAGATCGTTTGAAGACGATCTTGTTTTGTTTGGTTAACCGTTTTGAATTTGTCGGTTAGCGTTTGATTGTTTGGTTTGAAGTCATCGACCTTTGATTTGGATCTTTTTGAAAATTTGTCGTTTGGTTTGTTTGGAAAGTTTGAATTTGGCTAATATATCTAGCATTTGGAATTTGGCTAGTATTACTAGCGTTTGGAATTTGAAATTTGATTTGGATAGCTTTTGGTTTGAAGTTTGAGGAGTTCAAGTCACGGTGGAAATTGTTGGAATATGACTTAAACTTTAGGGTTTGTTTGGTCAAATTGGTATTTGATTTGTATTAGTATTTGCAGTTTGTTTAAAATTATGTTTAATTATGTTCCTCCATAAATTGAAATAATTAGTTTAGAACTTTGTACCTTCGAATTTGAATTTGTTAGTTTGTTTGGTATCTTTGAATTGATTTGGTTGGTTTGTTTGATTTGCTGTTTGATATTCGCTTTCGCTTCGTATTTGTCTTTAATTTGTTCTTTATATTCGTTCGATATATCACCAACAGTTTATAAAGAGAATAATATGAGAAAATGATACATCAAAAGGGATCTGGTATAAAAGAGGGATCGATTCTATATATTTTATTAAATTCGGAGATTGAACGTGTAAATATGTATCTAACTTTATGCTTATACCGCACCCATCGTATATGCCTTCAATTAGGGGTGAGCATGGGTCGGTTTGAGTCAGTTATGACCCTTAACCGAACCCAAAACTGAAATTTCGGTTATGGAAATTTCTTAACCGTTCAGTTTCGGTTAAATCGGTTATGGTTAATCGGTTTTTGGGTAGATTTTGGGTCGGTTAACCGTTAATCATTGGTTAACCGCTTGAAAAAGAAAAATTATGAAGTAATGGAATCATCGAGCTCCTAGTTGTGGTGGTGTTGTCGATATCTTGCGAAGAACATCACTATTTCTAAAGGTTGTATATACTGGTAGAAATCAAAGTGGCTTTAAATGTAACCTAAAAATGGAATGGACTACATAATTAACTAGTGGGCTTAAAGTTTGAGAGTTTCCTAACGGGTCATTATGCTACTTAGTATTAAATTGTATGCATCTATCAATTTAATCCAATGACTGTAAGTAGCAGTAGATTGGTGTTAAATGGGTAGTTTTTGCTACTGTGGGCGTGGGATGTATTGATGCGGGTAAAGGTTTTTCAGATGCATCTATATGCTTGTTTAATTTTTGAAGGCCAGGAAAATCACGGAGTTAGTTTTGGTTGGAAAGCTATATTCGGCTCTGTCACAATCTGATAGTTTGGTGCCTTAGTAGAAATGTAAATAGTATTGTGCTGTCATGCATGGTGATTTTTATGTTTGTATAGATATATTTATATAGATAGATATCCCCTGCTTGAATCTTTGTATATTTTGGTTGGTATTCAATAAACTTTTGCCTTTTCCAAAAAAAAATTAGCTCAACATATATTACCTATTTACATTACATATTTATTTGTATAATGAAAATATAAGTAAAAAAACTAAGGGTGGGTCGGTTCGGTTAAATAGGGTCGGTTAATGGGTCTTAACCGAAACCATAACCGATCTAATCGGTTAATGGAATTATAATAACCGAACCATCGGTTAAGCTTTGAGTCGGTTAAATTGGGTCGGTTAAATCGGTTAATTCGGTTGTAGGTCGGTTAATCGGTTTCTATGCTCACCCCTACCTTCAATATCCCCACTTACTATTAGGGAAACCTAGAATTGATTATTGTATGATTGTTGCATCATCCACCTTTTTTTTTTCTTTTGTAAAATTATTGTTGGTATTACCGACATTTTAAGAATGATTTTATGTTGTTCTCATCTAATTAGAAATACGTGGTATATGCCAAAATATTGTAGAAAATTATATATACATTTAGTCAAAATACGTGGTATATGTCAAAAGTACTAAATTGCTAATTGTGCTTCAAAGATATGGGCCAAGCAGGCCCACCTTGTATACGGGTTTATGAGGAAAATAAATATGCGTGCTCAATTTAGATTCACACAATCACACTAAAGAAGTACAAGTAAAACAGTTTTGATTAAAACTTGAACCGGCCCAGTTTGAGTTGGGTCAAAACCCAGTACGCGTTAATTAAGAGACTGGGAATTAGGAAACCTTCTCCCACAAGTTTTGTATTGCGTGGCTTGCTTGAGAAGCATTGCACCTGAAATTGACAACTAATTATATCCATTATTATATTATTATATTATATTCCACTTGTCACCTTATGCAACTTGAAGCACTTAACTATGAAAAGGAAAACAATAAAAAATTACGTTGTCACTTCTTATGGTTGTCCTTATATCACGGGCCCAGTCTTCGGGTCAGGTATTGTGCGGATCTCATCTCTTGACCCGGATTCTTGTTTCACCGCGAGTCCATCATTCAATTAAGATGAGGGTATAATAGTCTTTTACTTATTTGTTTATTTTTCATTTTTTTTTAAAATGCTCCGTACTAAATAAAAAATGAAATGGAAAACAATAAAAAATTAATAAGTAAAGGACAAGTAGTATTCAACAAACATCTTACGGACTCATGTGCTCACCAACAGTCAAACGTTATTGACACAATTTATTTCAATTGAAATGTGTATAACTAAAACTTACATGCTTTGATAAACAATAAAATCTCTGCCACCAATACTTCCCTTGATACCAACATCATCTCCGACCGCCATGAAGAATGTCATCACTCGATTTTCTGACCGAATTTATTGCCGGAGTAATGATATGAGATTGTAGTAGATGAGGATCGACACAGATAAGGAAAATCACCATTCTAGCGACAGGGAAAGAGAAGGTGAAGTGGGTTATAATTTTGTTTTTAATAGACGAATCTATAGAAATAATAGTGATATACATGCCTAATTTAGACCCCTCCCAACGGGATGGTCGGTTTTTATGTAATTCCTTAACTGATACTATTGACATCGTGGCATGTTTTTGAGCTGTCGTCAAACCGACAGGGAAAGAGAAGGTGAAGTGGGCCCGTGCGAATATAAAAAATATAATTTATTTTGTTAAGTGTATATAAATAAATGTATATTGGTAAATGTGGGGTCCCGAAAAAATTAAAGTGATGATTATTGTTGGAGTGTAGTGTCGATTTTGAAAAATGCTTACGTGGTGCTGATTTAACACAAACTAATATGTTTGTTTGTTACTACTTTGTATCACGGTTGGGACTAGTCTAAATAGACGAAAATAAATAGTATGTAAGTCAATTATCGATAGATGATTGAATTATTATCTACTTCTCTAGAGCTCGAAACTTTTACTCAATTTCAAAGAAAAGAGAAAATTTTAACTAGAAATTGTTATTTATGATATCTTTTTGAAGAATGATAATTATAGTTTCTAATTTTTAGGGTTATGGTTAAGATTTTATATTTAATATTTAACATATAAAACTCAATTGAATTAATTAAAAAATATGAATATTCATTTTTACTACTGACTTTTCTTAATTAAATTTGATAATTGTATTTATTCAAGGTAACTATAAATTATAAATTTAATATCAAGATAAATTTTTTATGTTTAATCATAGTTCATAGAGCTATCGTTATAATTCTCCTTTTGTTTTGTCTCGTTGATTAAATTTTCGCATGTATCAACATTAATCTAAACAAGTACGTACGAAGTCTTTCGGTATTCTTATATAATCGATTGTCCAACTGAAGAAAGATATATGGGCAATCGATCGTTGTGCATAAATATTTTAATTTTTGCGATCCAAAGTTTACTTTTGATATATCATCAACGTGGATAATATAAGAGTATATATTATATTCAGGAAAGTGCCATTAAAAGGAAGAGAGATAAGATATCTAATATTTCTGATTTTAGATGGTGAATATTAATCTAAAATTAAATACATAAATTTCAATCTCAAGACTTGTACGCCAACCTTTTGAAATTCAACGAGATAACCTTTCTATTTCAAGAAAGCTAATTATTACTGATGTGGTTGATAATAATAAAATTACATATATCACGATGTTTATATATCCATTTCAATTATACGATTAATTAATCAAGTACAATAAATTAAATTAACATTTAATCAAGTAAAAGAAGTAATTAAAAGGACATCTCTCTAGCCTCCACCCTTTCATTTACTACTAATAATTTGTTTTTCTTCCTTCACAAGTTGATAAATCATTCAATGCGCAACAACTACATAATTATTTCAATATCTTTAATTTTACCGTTCAAAACATTCAACATGTTATGATGTCAAAACATTTATCTTGTTACATATCAAATTCATATTATCATATATCCATGGAAAGATTATAATTAGTGATCAAAGTGTCATGCATGCAGCATTATGCCATTTCTTCGATCTGTGACTTGAGTAATTTTACCTCTTTTCTTTATCTTTTACTCCTATATGTTACCATCCATCCATCTGATACTTTGCCTGAAATGAGAAGTATACTTAAAGATATGAACAAACATACGGAAGTTACAAAGTTGGTGTAGTTATAATTTGCTATATATTCGATTTATAATTTTATGTATATATATTGATTCTACTGTTACAAAATATACTATACTAAACATATGGTTAAGGTAAAGAAGCCATGAATGGATAGCTTTGGCCTTACTCTAGGTTGACACTACAGCTCTCCCCCCAGCCTCTATCTACTGTTGCTTCATCTCCACTCTATCCATCTTTCATCTTTCACAATTAGGGTTTTTAGTTAATTATTTTTGAATAGTAGTTCATTGATTAATTAATTACTTGTATAGAACTTAACTTAGTTTACCAGCTAGCTAATATTACTCGTTTTGTGCGTTAATTACTGGTTAAATCTTAATTTTACTTTAATGGTCGTAAATGATGTTAATATATAATGAGATTTCCACAGTGATCGATGTTGATCACTATGTTTTGTTTTTACTTCTTATAATATAATGCTCCATAGTACGTTTTGTATTTTTCAATGGTCGTAATTGATGTTAACGGATAGGATGACCTAATTCGGAAAACGATTCTTTCTTTCAGCAATCACCGGTGTTAGAAGGTTACTATACGTACCGGATAAGTAATCGTGAGGGGCATTTTAGTAATTTACCATTAGTAGTTGCAAAGACCTCTTCTAAGACAAAAGGAAAAAGGAAAGAAACCCACCACTGCATTAAGATTGCTACTTGTGTGTGTGTTTCCACCTAAACATAACTCAACTTGGCGTCCAAGCAATCCTAATTCTTTATGTCTAAAAAAAACCCATTTTCATTCCTCCTTACCAAATAAATAATCAACAAAAGAAGACCCTTTAAGTACGTCTCTATCTTTCTCTCACTATATATCTCAAGAGTCTTTGAGGTGTTTCTTGATGCAAGATTAGGGTTTCATAACAAAAAAAGTGATTAAAGAAGGATTCTATTCCTTACCAACATCAAGGGACGATATCATGTCCGAGTTTCACCCTTTTCGCCGATTCAAATTATAAAACAAGTACAAGAAGAATAAACCCACAAGAAGCTAGAGTTGGTTCACAGATCTTGTTCTTTAAAAGAGAGAGAGAATTTACTTTGTCCGGATCTTTAAGTCTTATGTACTCCAACCATTTAGTTGTCTTCCTTTCTTTATTGAGAATATATCAATCTTTCTATCTTAGTTTCTTCACTTTGAGGATACACAAATTGCTAAATATAGAAATAGTATGAAATCAGCCAAAAACATCAGAAATGACATGGTGTAATGATGAAAACAATACTCTCCAAAACCTCACAACTTCTTCAAGAAATCCCAAGAATATTGCCACAAGTTCATGTCCTTCTTGTGGACATGCCATACAAGTTCAACCTAAGGTATCAAGTTCAATTATTTTTGTATTTTGTTTGTGTTTCTATATTGTTTTCTTGAAATGATATATAATGCTTAATATTTCGGATGTAGGGGTTGATTCATGATTTGCCCGGATTACCAGCCGGAGTGAAGTTTGACCCGACTGATCAAGAAATTCTTGAGCATTTAAGGGCTAAAGTTGGGTGTGATACAAATCAGCTTCATCCTCTTATTGATGAATTCATACCTACAATTGAAGGTGAAACTGGAATATGTTATACTCATCCTGAAAAATTACCAGGTAATCAATTAATTTTCATTTGGGATACATGATTTAATTAGTTAATATTATTATACAAATTGGGAAGTGATGAATATATATAGGAGCTAGAACAAATGACATATATAGATAATACTAACTATTCAAAGTATATAAGAGCCATTTAAAACATATTTTAATATTAATTAGTAGTTCAATCAGAAAAACAAATATTTGCTTCTGATTTTTTATTTTAATTATTATTTTTTTGACATAGTTGGGACACAATATCTTCCATCAAAAGACTTATCATCATATTATAATTATAATTATTATAATTGTATAGTATAATATATTAGTATATCAGATATTTTATTGATATGTTCCACATTCAACAGCAATGATTTCAAAACCATATATATCAATCAACAAAAGCTATCTGTTAATTATGATACAGGAGTAAGCAATGATGGCCAAATTCGCCATTTTTTTCACCGTCCTTCAAAGGCTTACACGACAGGCACACGAAAGCGAAGAAAGGTGCACATGGATGCCGAAAGGGGTGAAACAAGATGGCACAAAACAGGAAAAACTAGGCCGGTTTTGATGTCGGGTTTAGTACAAGGGTACAAGAAGATACTCGTGCTATATACAAACTATGGCAGGCAAAAGAAACCCGAAAAAACAAATTGGGTGATGCACCAATATCATCTTGGTAACAACGAGGAAGAAAAAGATGGAGAAATAGTTCTCTCAAAAGTGTTCTATCAAACTCAACCAAGAAATTGTGCATCGGGTGTCAAAGAATTATCGCCACTTGATGAGAAATCCGAGAGAAACCCTAAAACTAGAAACATGAGCTTTGTTCAAAATTATAACGTTGATTGTCCTTTTATATCATATGACATTGATCGAAGGCAAATCAATAGAGAAATACCGTCTCACGTTATCCCAAGTTTTGTTCTACAAGATGATCCAACGACATTTATTCAACTTCCAACCGGATCAAGCAAAGAATAATGAAGAAATTACACGTAATAAGATGTTGATTCTCGTGTAGCATATGATCCATAAGTGTTGAGAGTCACTCTCATAAGGGCCCATTTATTATCCGGGGTTCAGATATCGAATTTAGAATAATGTATAAGTTTTACCATATGAGTTGTTGTATCGTAATCGTTTTCAATTATGTCAAAGATCAAAGATACAAGACGCGTGGCACTTTAGTCAAGAGCCATGACATGACTTGTTACTAACTAATCATGGCTAGCTTATGTATGTAATTTGGATTTTGAAATATTGTAAATTTAAATTAACTTGTTATAACTAGCGAGCAAAATATACAAGATGGAAGCTAGCTAGTTCATACATAGTAGTTGAATCTTGGTATAATTCATTAGTTATATGGATGAATATGATTATATGAACGTATAGTACTATATTACGTGTAATGGTTTCAAAGATATGATGTAATATATTTCTTGATTGTAATCAGTAGGTCGGTGTTAGGCAACTTATTATTTTTGGGCAAGTACCGTAGCCTCCCATCGGTATAGTCATGGATCTGTTAGGTCCACGTTAGGCACCGTTTATTTTCATGGTACCATGGCTCTTCATTGGGTTTGTGTCTGAGTTGTCGAGTCTTTTGACGGATTTAAATTTAACTTAAATAACATGCTTTTTCCGTTCCAAATTAAATTATTCACTTTCAATTTACACGCAGTTTAAAGAAAGTTATCACGCTCTTTACCAAAAAAAATTCATATTGATTAATTGGAAGTTTAAATTGGATAATTATTTTGATAATTTTTGAGGAAATATATTTAGCTTGACGCTTTAAAACTTGAAATGGGCCTACCAAAAGTGAAAACCAAGTTAGAAAGCCCAAACGGTTGGTTACTCCCTCTAACCACAGGCTTGCTTCATATTTTGGGCTTTCACGACTAAACTTCGTGCTATTAAAGAGGACCTAATTTTTTCCTTTTCTTTTCTTTTAAAAAAAATGAAAGAAAAAAAAGAAAAAAGGAAAAAGGACCTATTTGGCTACTTAGCCATTTGATCAATGTATTTCTAAAGGGGCTATATTATATATTCATGATGATTCATAAATCGTTTATAGTGAATGAATGAAGTAATAATACTTCATATCATATTCCAATAAATATTAATTAATAGTATATGTATGTATAGTCAACTAATTACTACTACTATTAGATAGAGTGGGAGTGGATTTATCTCTTCAATCGTCTCTAAATTTTAATTTCAAACTCTTAATAGTAAATTTATTGGTTTATTGCCTTCTCTAAAAAAACAATGATTCAACCTATGATTACAAATCCTTAATTACAACAACCAAAAAATATTATTTATTCCATCATAAAAATTACACCACGAGCCACACAAAACGATTATAAATACACTTTATAATCGGGAAGTGATTCGTACATCATTATTTTTAATTTCTTTGTATACCACTATGCATACTTGAAGTTGTTGTATTGTACAATAGTCTTAAACTTCCAATATCACTTCTTTGTACACCACTAAATATTAGTAATTAAGTTGTTGCGGTGTACGGGAAAAAATTTTGTACAAATATCACCTTCAAGTTACTCATCTTAACTTTTCGCTACAAACTCCATTACCATCCAAAACTCTAGTATCGTCTCATATACAAATGTTAGTAAAAAATTAAATATATAAATAAAAGTCCTTACGTCAAACATGACGTTCGAATAACTTCTACCACGTTTCTAGAATGAAATTGCGGTTCCCATAAGGCTTCATGGATACACGTTTAAAATTCCATATAACCACGTCATCGATTGGTCATTAATATCCCAAAATTCCTCAATTGCCATAAAATCCTCGTCGTCACACGGTCCCAAACGGTCCTTGATGACGTTCATCGTTGCGTCATTTCCGTTGACTTTTCACGTCTTCTCTTCTTTTTTTCTCTATATAAAGATAAACCGGCCACCACACTCTTTAATACCCACCCAATTAACAATTACTTAAACGAGCGACGATGCAAAAATCAGCTACTGATAACGATTGTATCCGGCCAGTTGGTGAGCTGGTGTCGGAGAACGCGGTGATGGTGTTCGGTCAACGTGGGTGTTGCATGTGTCACGTTGTTAAGCTTTTGTTAGTAGGGCTAGGTGTAAACCCAACAATCTCAGCCGTTGATGAAGGTGATGTGGCTAACGTGATTAATGAGTTGTCGAGTATCTCAGCCGGTGATGATCACGTCGTCGACGGTGGACTGATGATAGAGTTTCCGGTGGTGTATGTGGGTGGGAAGCTGTTTGGTGGATTAGACAGATTAATGTCCAAACATATCACCGGTGAATTGGTTCCAATTTTAAAGGAAGCTAATGCTCTTTGGCTTTGACTTTGACTTTGACTTTATAATTTTAATTTCTTAACTTAAAAAAAACAGTATTTTCATGTATTTTATAAAATTTTATTCTTAGTTTACTTTAACGTTTCAGATTAGTAAGTTAGATGTGTGTATATTTTAGGAAATGGATATAAAATTAAACCATCATTTATTTGCATGGATTTAGCACTCGAATTGATATATATATTTTTATGAATGTGGAGTAAACGGGGTATAGGTAATAGGTTTTGTTTTAAATAGATGATGCATCTATAATTATATAGTAATCTTAATTATGTATAAAATATAATTTTTAATCTGTATCTTGTATGAAGCATATGCTAGATTAGCTTATATATATAAATATCAATATATGACATAGCAAATAATTTACATACAAATAGCAATAGTATAATGTTTGATAAACACGATAGAGATATTGAAAGTTCAATAAATTCAACAAAGATATTGGTTAATAATTTGTTACATGTCGGTAGGGATGAACAAAACAACCTAAAAGCTGAAACCGATCTTGCACTGGACTGAAATCGATCCTAAAATAATTGGACTAGAAAAAGACATGTCCGGTCTTAAGACCACCCAACAGTCCTTAATCAGTCATACTTTTAATCGAGATCGGTTAATAACTGGATTGGAATCGGTTCAGGCCGAAATTGATTTCAGTTCAAAACCGGTTAAAGACTGAGACCGGTCATGAACTGGATTATAATCATTTTTAAACTAGTTTAAAACTGGTTAATAACTGAAATCGATCTTAAAAAGACCGAAATTAATCCAAAACTGATAAAAGACTGAAATCAGTCCTAAAATAATTTTGTAGAATTTTAAAGTTTTACAATGTAATAATTATATGCACTTATGTATATGTATTGGTGTAAATGAGCATAGCTACTCGTGAGTTACTCGAGCTCTACTCGTTAGAAACTCAACTTAAGCCGATCTTAAATGAGTTTGAGCTCGATTAACCTCTTTATATCGAGCTCCCACAAGGTCACGATCCTTAATAATAGTGTATGTATATCAATAGAGTAAATTTCATAAATGGTCCATGTGGTTTACATTGATTTACGAAAATAGTCCTTGTACTATTTTTTCAACGTTTTTGATCCAATAACTTTGAATTTGCTCACAAATGGTCCTTTAAGGGACTATTTGCGAGCAATCCAAAGTTAGACGGAGGGACCATTTGCGAGCAAAATTCAAAGTTATTGGACCATTTACGAGCAAATCCAAAGTTATTGGATTGAAAACGTTAAAAAAAAGTACAAGGACTATTTTCGTAAATCAATGTAAACCACATGGACCATTTATGAAATTTACTCATATCAATAAAATAAATTATATATTACTATATAATAATAGTGTATGTATATCAATAAAATAAATTATATATTACTATATAATAATAGTGTATGTATATACATAAATATTTCTTTATATAATAATAGTGTATGTATAGTAATAAAATAAATTATATATTACTATAAATATGCCAAACTTGAGCCGAGCTTGTAAATGTCAAGTGAGTTGAGTTCAAAATTTATCTATTTAACTCGAAACTATTCATATATTTTCATCATCATTCATTACGTTTACAAATTAGCATTAAAACACTTCATGTACTATAAAAGTAGAATATGGTTTACATGTACTACCGTGATTAAATTTTTGAAGTTTTGGCCTTAGATTAGTTGAAGAGGGAAAAATTGGACTAGATTGCAATTGGTTTGAAACTGAACTGTCAATCTTATAAAACTGACAAATTTGAAGAAAGACCAGTTAAAAACTGGTCCAGTTCTTTTTATGGCTGAATTTTTAATTTTCGAAAAAAACTCAACTATTTTAAATTGGATTGAAAACTATTTTTAGCCGGTCTTTGCTTATTTCTATTTGTGTTGTATGTATACCTTAGTTTTTGTGGCTCCGAATATACCTTATATAGGAAGAAAAATAAATTTGCAAACAAAAAGAAACATGTTATTTATGCCATTGGTTGATGTTTAGATTATGAAACAAAATAAATAAATAAAATTGCAATTTTGATTACATTAATATTTAACAATATGATTAATAATATAAAATCACTTTGAATGGTAGTATTACACGATCGTTACATTGCTCACACGATAAACATTTCGTTCACATTAAATCTTTTATGTGTCACATCAAAAATTTAAGAGTTGTAATTTTCTTTGTACCTACAATCCTACATACAATCAGCAGCTAGCGTGGGCCATGTGTCACATACAAGTGTGTTATTAAAATAAGTTATCGACTATTATGAAGATTGAAAGAAAGTTAAATTTGATTTCTCTTGCAACAATTTAAGTAGATTTTTACTCGAATTTTAATGGAATGATGATATATGCTGGTCAATTATGTATGGCCGGGTCCGACTTAAACAGTCGCGCGTCACTCATGAATTTGGTAAACTTTTTTTTCGTGAAACACATTCATTGTGTTTGCTATTATGATGATGAATCGGTGATGATAATTTAGTGTGTAAAGTTAAAGATTCAGATTAAAAAGATGCTTAAGAGTATAATATTGATAGAAGTTAATAAAATATGAAAATTAAACATTTTAAATTTAAAAATGAAGAGTACCAAAATTTTAAGATTTCCAAAAATAAAGTGATAAGATGCATAATATGTAATGTAGATATCATATTACTTCATCCATTGTTATGTTTCAGTTTCTAAAGTCTTTCATTTTCAATTTGATTTTAAATATTTTTATTTGTGTTATATAATACTTTATAAAAATTATACCAATGAATTACATTTAAAAATCAAATTATTCATATATATTGCATCAAATATTATATATACAACCAAAAATATTTAAGGTTAAAGTTGAAATAGAATGACTTAAAAAATCAAAACATGACACTTATTTTGGGACGGAAGGAGTAACTCACGAATTTTGTGTTAATATTCTAACATTTGGATATACATCTATAATATTGTTCGTTTTACACGTAGTCTCGTGACTTTATTTTTGGTGAATTTACGAAGACTTTCTAGGATGTCATTCATACCGTCACTACTCTCATCTAAACATGCTTAACTACATATTTCTCATGAAATCTGTAGTGTTTGTGGACCGAAAACCCTTTGTCTAGTAAGATCAATATATTACATATGATAACATTTTTCATGTTCACATCCGACGTAAAATATGACTTCGGTGTCACGAATATTAAGGAGTATATATTTTTCTTTATTGTTTTTAATGGAAACAAAGACACTAGTTCGCACAATGTTACATATCGTAAGATTTACAACTTTTGTGGTTTCGTAACTCATTTAGATACTCTCTCGATCCTTCCTCTAATAATTGTCTCCCAACACTTTCTCTTTGATTTATGATAGATCAATTAGATATTTTTTTGCATTTATATTTAAAACATGTTTGAATGAAAATTATTGCCCGCTCCATCCTGATTTTATCGTCTACTTTTGGATATTCAAAAATAAATATTTACTTTCAATTTCAACAATTTACAAAGTATTTAAATGGAGAATAATGAAATCTTGTTGGTAAATTTGAAGTGTAGTTATTGTATGTCGCACCCCCATAATTGGGTTGTGGAAACGAATCAGGTCGGAGAGTGACTAATCAATAATCACAAGCACAAAGATATAATGAACGACCACTATATACGTCGTTTTACAATTTCATTGATTAAACAAAAGTTTACATCAAATTATAGTGTACATTAGCTCAGTTCTTGAATTGAAAGATTTACATTACATAATTAATCTATACAAAATATAATAATGCAATTAAATCTCTGATTGTTTGAATGCAGACTCGAGCTAATGATTCCTGATTGGGCAGCCAACCTACTGCTGTGTATCTGTGATACATGCTAAAATTTATCAGTGAAACGCTGGTGAGCTCATAGGTTTGTATGTCAACACATATTTGTATGAACCGCAAGATTTAATTGAATTTAAAATGCAATTAAGCAAAATAAAAATTATACAACCATGAGCACATAGTCTGAGCTTAACTTGGATGTCAGGTCCAATTAAGGAAACCCAACAGAGATGCCTCCTACGAGTGCCTAATCTACACTCGTCTTCCCAAATGCTAATACGTCCGTTTGACCAGTTAGTGCGTGCTAACCCGGACGAGAATTGTCAATCCTATATGATATCATATACTAACATTCACGCTACATATGTATTACCAAACTATGCTTGTGGAGGACTTTAATTGATTAGTTGAAAATAACTCATGTAGTATTTGATTTGTATTATACTTGCGTTCATATTGTAAAACAAAACGAGCAATGTAATCACAGCCCTGATGAAAACCGTAAAATATGGGCTATGAGACTCACCTGAGCCTTGAGTGTTTATCGAAATAAACTTGAATTGATCAGCTATGAATTGATGTCCGAAGACTTGTAACCTTGGGGTGTCCAAGAAATGCGATGGTTATAAACATGAGTAGGTATCTCGAAAGACTACCTTTGTAGTTGTTCGTCCAACTAGAATGTCCAAATTACTACGATTTGGTTGATTAAATTGTCCAAATTACTACGATTTGGTTGTTTAACTTGTCCAAGTTACTACGACTTGGTTGATTGGATTATGTTTTGAAAACGTGTAGGGCCCGTTGGTGAATTGTTTGTAATAATAATCTCTTTATTATTTTGATTTCGAAGTGTTCATGTTCAAAAACGTATTCCGATGTGTTTTAAAAGTCGTATCGTATAAGTGTTTGAAGTTACGCAAGTTTGACACTTAGTAAAAATCTATATTTCAAAGTTCTGATTCATGCGACACTGGGTGCGACATAAGGCTTTGTGTCGCTAGGTGCGACATTGTAGTTCTAGTGCGACATAATCTGTTGTGTCGCAGATCATGACTGCGACATAAGTCATTGTGTCGCTAGGTGCGACATCCGCAATTTAATGCGACATAAGATATTGTGTGGCTATGTGCGACGGGGATGAGTTCTACGACATAGTGTTTTGTGTCGCTATATGCGACATCCGTGATGTGGTGCGACATAGAGGTTTTTGTCGCTATATGCGACATAGAACATGATTTTGCGACATAAGAACTTATGTCGCAAGTGGCCTGGAGCCTCTGCGACACAACGGGTTGTTGGCCGAATTTTGAGCCGAAAGCGTGTTTTCTAGTTTCCGTTTGGTCTGAAACTTTTACCTAACCCATATTTGGATATTTCAAGCTTAAATAAACAACATGTTAAAAACACTTGAAATCGAGGAGTTTTGAGATTTTGTCGAAACATACAAGTTTACGCCGGAGAATTCCGAAAAGGTAGAAACGTAGATCGCGATGTGGTGAATCTTTTTCTCCAAACGGGCAAAGAGATTTGAGTGGGTTTGGTGGTGCTTTTGGTGATTTTAAGATGGTGGTGTGGTGGAAGTGTTAGAGAGAAAAGAGAGAGAAAAAAGAGAAAGAGAGATAAAGATGGAGAAGAAATGAGGTGGGGAGGTGGTGACCTCACCCATTTTTGACAGATTTTTTGGTGGGGTCCACGGGTGTGGGCTTCACCAATTTTTCATCCTCTGTATTTGTGTTTCGTGCGGTGTTCATTTCCCCGATTGTTTAATCGCTTAAATAATTATTTTAAAATACGAATATTTATTAATGTTTTTATTGAAGTATTTCATCAAATACTTTTACTTGAGTTATAAAATATAACTTATTCTTATTTTGATTGTTCGCGCGTTTATTATTTTAATCGCGTAAATATTGTTTGTACGATACGAATTTGATTTGAAATATTATCAAAATAATATTTTTGGATATAATAGTGTTATTAAATAATACTATATTATTTAATAAAATTGTTCACCAACGTCCGTATTAATTGAATCGAACTGCATTCGATTTGAAACTTGTACGATTTAATCAAATCGCATACTTGTATATATTCATCAATATATATTCCGTTACATTAATTAGCCTAACACGGAACTAATTACATGTATTAATAATTGATTAGACACTAATAACTAGTCCTAATTTGACAGGTGTCACATTGTACTTTTTAACATTGTATGCATATTGATATAGCTAAATTGGGATGGACGGAGTAAGAAAATAAAAATTGAGAGTAATAAATGAGAATAAAATAATTTATACCGCTTATTATTTTGAAAATAGACAAGCTATCTTTTTTGAACATATAAAAACACTAGTGTAGAAAATTAAAATGACACGGATGTAGTACCGAATTAGCCTTCTCTAAATATATGTGTATATACTTTGAACCATATCATTTTTATTTGTCATGAGTCAGGACATCTAACAACAACTATAATATTTTTAACAAATTAATTTATCATTCAAATAATAATTTTTATTTACTATGCGTCTATACATGTAAGGTGTGATTTTGGGTATGTTGGAGCTTAGCTTAATATATATATATATATATATATATATATATATATATATATATATATATATATATATATATATATAATTTTTATAAATATTTGGCAAACTAGCTTTAGATGAAATCTTATGATGTAAATTTACTTAAAAGAAACAACAGATTAACTGATAAATATTTATAAAAAGATATATTTATGTAATTTATCATTCCATTAGCAAGAATCTAATTTTAAAAGCAAATTCAACTATCTTTTTTTCCTTCAAGAGCTTATTATTTTACAAGCTTCAGAATTTTTGTCCACTCAAACTGTGATACTATTTGAGCTTATTAGAAGATAAACTTAAACTCTTATAGGATAATATTAAGAGCATGTGGAATGGGAGATGCAAACCCTCGTCGTTCACCACCTTGAACGTCGGGATCGGCTTTCACCCACGACATGCAGGTTTAAATGCTGCAGCAACTCGTCATTTCCTTATTGTTTTGTTTTTCTGGGTTAACAGATTTAAAATAAGTTTGAACTTTTTAAAAATGTAGCCGTTTTATAGACTTTTTTTTACTTTAATTTTTTTAACTATTTCACACTATACATAATACCCACAAATCCTCTTCATTTTCACACCTCCAAAACTCTTCTACTTTCATACTATTTCAACAATTCTTCCAAATCAAAATTCCAACAATGTCGCAAAACCCGAATGATCCATACAATCTCCATTCGCAATGGAGTCCATTTCCCTCAAACACCAACATCTTCAAACACCGAATGCCAGGATTTGATCATACATAGCATATACAAGTTCCATCCACCCAATATCCACAAACAAGTCAACAATTTTCTCAAATGACACTCGAGACATACCACGAATTCATGCTATGGAAGCAATAAAAAGCGCCGCCAATGAAGCATTTAGTTGAAGCTGAAACACCGACGTCGTCTCGCCCAAAAAAAACAAAATCCAAACAATCTGACGAGCCAAAAAAGTAAAAAAGTAATAAACGTTCGCAATAATTGGACGTCCAAAAAAGAGCTACTTTTAGCTCATTGTTGGATTTGTATTCCCGAATGCCCGAACCGAGGCAACGACCAAATAGGAGATTCATTTTGGTACTTGGTGACGGACGAGTACAACAAGCGTGCGGATGTTGAAAAAGATGCGAACGGGCCAAAGACGCATTATCGTCTAAGTGAAACTATATCTGAACAATCGGTGTCAAAAGTATCGAGGAATTTAGGCTAGGTTGGGAAGAAAGAAACATAATGGTGAAAGGGTGGAAGGTTTTCGGTTGCGGTGTTTGAAGCCGTACAAGTTTGAGACGAAAGTGTTTTTTCACCATGAAGTAGCTTGGGATTATTTGAAAGATAAACAAACGTGGTTGGTTCCCGACCCGGTTGTAGTCGGGTGAAGGAACAAGCGGAAGGAGACGGTGGATTTGGATGATAGATTTTGATTTAGGGCATGCCGACAATGAAGATGAAGATTTAGGGCATGCCATTTTTGGTGATGATGTACACCTGCGACTACCGGAAAAATCAAGGCGTCCTAAAAGTGTCAAAACATGTTCCGACACGGCTACTAGAAGTAGGAGTCCTTCTTTTGATGAATCAATCACTACAACCTTTGAACAATTAACTCATTCTAAAACGAGTGTTTAACGTACGCGAAACATGTCGAAGCAATGAGGGTTTTGATGATAACAACGACTGGCTTGTCAGAAAATGACGCGTGGTTTCTTAACATGGGAAAGCAGAATATTCGGTCCAAGTTCGGGTGGAAGCCACCGGGTTCGGAAGGTGGACTGGGTCGGGGAGTGGATCAGGTTCAGGATTGGAAGACGTTTAAGCTTTAGTAGTTTTAATATTTGTCTTTAAATTTATTGTCTTTTAATTATTGCTTTTAAGTTATCATCTTTTAATTTTTGTATTTTAATTATGTATTTGTAGGAACTTTAATTTTTTTATGAAATTACTTTTTATTTAATGTATTTTGTTTTTATTTAATTTGTTTTACAAAAAAGTAATAATAATAACTGAATACCGAACCTCAAGATTAACCATTACCTCACTTTTCAACTTTAATGTTCAAGTTCAGTGTTCAACTGAAAACAGTGAATAGAACACTAAAACTCAGTCAACGACTCCATGTGCTCTAATAATCACTTTCTAAACTTATACTTCATATATATATATATATATAGGGTAGTGATCTAGGGGGAAGTGACAATTTTGGGGGAAGGGGGAAGCTGATCTCGGTCGTCCATCTCATCAGGCTAATAAAACACGCGGAGGGGCAGTCTAGTAATTTACAAATACATTAATTAAAAAAGGCAACATAAACAACGACATAATTCCGATCCGTAATCAATATCTCATTCATTTGCATAATCAACATCAGATTCATCAGATTCATTACATAATCAACCTAAATCCGTTCTTCCGATTACGATTTCAATGTGCGATTCATCAGATTCATTACATAATCAACATCTCATTCATTTACAGTAACTTTTACCGGGATCTAATCAACAAAAAGGAGATTCATTTATGGCGAAAGAATCGAAAGAAAAGGGGGAAAAAATTGACAAACGAGGTATACCTAATTCTCAAAATTGAATTATTTGTTACTTGTAGATGATGACTGTTACAGATTACGAATTAAAATTTTGATGAATAATATTTACTGTGGTGTTTGTTAATACGTAGTTATAATTTTAGAAGTCTTCCGCATAGATGTTAATATGTATGAATAAACATCACTATAATTATAATTATGTTAACATACACCACAGTGCATAGTATTCAAATGGGTGTTAAAATGTATCAACAAACATAACTCCGAGGTAAAACTATGATATGATGCATCACGGTGCATACTATGAGTAATCATAAAAATGTGTGTTAGTTTGTATTGAAATACATCACTATAATGTAAATTCTGTTAACATGCAACATAGTGCATATTATTGTCGGCCGAGTTGAGAAAACATGTGTGAGCTGCTAAAACTATCCACATGGGTGTTAAAATGTATCAACAAACATAACTCTGAGGTAAAACTATGATATGATGCATCACAGTGCATACTATGAGTAATCATAAAAATGTGTGTTAGTTTGTATTGAAATACATCACTATAATGTAAATTCTGTTAACATGCAACATAGTGCATATTATTGTCGGCCGAGTTGAAAAAACATGTGTGAGCTGCTAAAACTATCCACATGGGTGTTAAAATGTATCAACAAACATAACTCTGAGGTAAACCTATGATATGATGCATCACAGTGCATACTATGAGTAATCATAAACATGTGTGTTAGTTTGTATTGAAATACATAACTATATTGTAATTTCTGTTAACATGCAACATAATGCATATTATTGTCGGCCGAGTTGAAAAAACATGTGTGAGCTGCTAAAACTATCCACATGGGTGTTAAAATATATCAACAAACATAACTCTAAGGTAAACCTATGATATGATGCATCACAGTGCATACTATGAAGTAATCATAAACATGTGTGTTAGTTTGTATTGAAATAGATCATTATATTGTAAATTCTGTTAACATGCAACATAGTGCATACTATTGTCGGCCGAGTTTAAAAAACATGTGTGAGCTGCTAAAACTATCCACATGGGTGTTAAAATGTATCAACAAACATAACTCTAAGGTAAACCTATGATATGATGCATCACAGTGCATACTATGAAGTAATCATAAATATGTGTGTTAGTTTGTATTGAAATAGATCACTATATTGTATATTCTGTTAACATGCAACATAGTGCATACTATTGTCGGCCGAGTTGAAAAAACATGTGTGAGCTGCTAAAACTATCCACATGGGTGTTAAAATGTATCAACAAACATAACTCTGAGGTAAAACTCTTATAAGATGAATCGCAGTGCATACTATGAGTAATAATAAACATGTGTGTTACTATATATAGAAATACATAACTATGATGTAAACTTCGGTTAACATGCACTGTAGTGCTTACTATTGAATATACTGATGTTTATAGACTGCTGAGGCTGTTAAAATTTTTACTGAATGTGAGCTGTTGATCTTATTGTTATATATGCTAATAAGTGACATTGATTTGTAACAGAATCGAAACGTAAGCAAAAAAAACCGGAGAAGAAGAATGAGAAAGTAAAGAAAAAACAAAAAACATCAGGATTTTACATAGAAGACAGCAAGCAATTTGAATCGCTCTTTTTTGGTATGCTTCAGAAGTTTAATGTAATTCCAAATAATGAAAAGCCAACAGTTCAAACAAAATTCGGTGAAGGAACAAGTGGGTTTAAAGCTAAGAAAACGCCAACTAAAAGGAAACGCGTAGTAAAAGATATTACAGGATCTGATGACCCAAAAGATGAAGATTATAAACCTGAAGAAGATTCGGATGATGATTTTCAAGCACCAAAAAAAGCACGCAAAACTGAAAAAGGTAATATACATTTTAATGAATTTTAATATAATTTTGTTCATTAATAATTAATTTGAGGAGTATTTTAACTTATGTACTATATGTTTCTTATATAATTAAACAGCTTGTGAAGATAAAGGTGTGAATGCTGAAACTGTGGAACTTGAAAGCACAACAGTAGTTATTGAAACGCCGAAGCAAGAAGATTCTAACAAGAAAACTGATGTTGATATACTGGAAGGTGCTGCTGTTGAAGAAGGAATCTTGAAAGAAAATAGTAAAACTGAAGTTCCTGAGAAAGAATTGGGACAGAAAGAGTTGAGCTAACTAGAATATGAATTCCTTGCTGCACCAACTACTAAAAAGGTAACAATCACTTACTATTGACTTCAGCAGAATATTATTTAATGCATGTATTATGTAAGCTTTTAATATATTACTAATGGTAATGAATAAAATTAAGCTTGTTAGTAACATATATATTACAATTAAACAGGGATTCATAGAATGTTTGGAGTCGAGACTTGATCATATTACTGAAGAAGTAGAACAATTTGAAGCAATAATTAAGAAAGCAATATCATTGTATCCTGATGACAAGGAGATTCTGCAATTCAGAAATGAGATTTTATGTTTGTTTCCTAAAAGTAAAGATGTAAAGCAATCTAACGGAAATAAAAATGCAGCAAAGGGAAATCTCATGCCATCAACCATTAAACCAGAAAAGACTTCTTATCATTCAAAAACCCAAAAAAAGGTATTTGACACATCAGATATCCCATCGTTTGATCTTGGAATCGAAGATCAAATACCATCTCCTCCAAGATCACCATATGAAAAGGAAGAAGTGAACGTAAGGGCTGATCTGACAGAAACAGAGAAGGACGTGTCTACCTTCATCCACTGCTTTGTTGACGCACCAACGTAAGATTCTTAATATTTGAAAGTTATATTTATTTTCATTTAAAATTATATAAATAAATATACTTATATGAGATGAATTTGATGAATATTAGTGTATGCACTTGCAAATTATGTATGCTTTCGCGATAGAAATTGAATATTACTCACTGAGATGCATATTATTAGTACATCATTAGAATGTAAACTTATGTTAAGATGAACCAGAGTGCATACTATTAATACTCATTCACATGGATGTTAATATGTATGAATAATTCTGATGTAAACCTATCTTAAGATGCATCGTAGTGCATACTATAAGTAGTCATACACTTGTGCATTACTATGTATCGAGATACATATGTAAACTTCATTTAAGATGCACCATAGTTCTTTCTATTTGTGTGCCGAAGATGTCAATGGTTATATATTTACAAAACTAATAAGTGTCTATATACTTATTGTTAGAAAGCTGTACCAAGTAACATTTTCACATATATATTTACAAAACTATCCGTAAACCCATACCCTCACTGTACACTATTGTTCCTGTTTGTTGTGACATGTGTCCAATAACTTTGTACTTACATGAATATACTATACTTACAAGTTCCAAGTGTGACAATATTACTCACCGATCCCAACTGATATGCACTTCTATACCCAGTTCTTGGCTGCATAGTTGTGCAATATACAATTATATCAAATATCCACTTATCAATGGACATAAATCCTTTCAATTGAATGTTATGATGTATAAAATATCATTACACTCTTAGTGTTACACTTATTAAGTTATCTCTTGTAACATTTTGTTTTAAAATATAGGAGACCAATCTTCAATATCAAAAGTGGAATGTCGTTGAATAGGATTGAAGTTGCAAGTTTGCTGCATCAAACTAATATCAGTAGAAGAGTTATTGATTGCTGGGCAACTATATTAAACAGAGATCAAAAGTTGCTAGCAAAAGGGCAAGTATCAAGATATTTTTTTCAAAGTCATATATTGGTAAGCACAAGTAAATTAATACTTTCTAATATTTTATAAATCATTACTATTTATTTATATTTCATTTAATGATTATTGAAAAATGATAAATGCATAATGAAAACATGCTTACTACTGATGCTTATAATGATACTGCATTCGTTGAATTTAGAACGAAAATTGTTCAGCAACTGACATCTGAAGATACAGATTTCAGATTGTCTAATTTGGATATGGTATGTCAATAAATAACCTGAGTACATCATAGTATTAGTCACGATGAATGTTAGTATATGATATTAAATTATAATAATTGTTCATATTAATTTAGGTGTTCTTCCCTGTTTTGACCAAAACATTGAACTTCATAATGACTTTCAACTTGAGAACAACAGAAGCAGAAGTCATTGATCACAGTAAAGCAGCAGTTGAATTTCATGTTAAGTATGGTGGTACACCATTCCTGATAGTAAGTAAAAATTTACATATTTTTGTACATAAATTTTATTAAATTACAGGAAAAGCAAACCACACTATTGATTTTGCAGAGACACTTGTTTGGAAAGTACTTGGCCGAAGTAGGACATCCAAAAGCACACTTGATTCGGTCAACTATACCAAAGAGAAAACTAATGAATTGGCGAACATCAGAACATCACTTTGGTTATGAGTTTTAATGATGAAACACATGGAAAGCTATAAGGGTGAAAAGAATTGGGATTGTAGATTAGCTGTTGAAGGAGCAGAGCAGAATCACCAGATTGAACAGCTGAGAAGGAAATATGCAACAAAAGTAATACTTAGTGATTTGAATCTTTTGAAGGAAGAATTTGTGAAGGATATGCAATTCTTTAATGCACATTATAGTCAGACACAGAGGGAAGCACTTCGTCAAACTTCAAATGGAAAATGTTTTATGCATTTCCAGAATGTTGTCTGAATGGACACAAAATGTTTCATACTTTCTGCTAAAGTTGTAGTTTCTGTTACAAACTTTCATGATACTATGATTTGATATTTTTAGTTAAAGACATTTGTTATCCACTGCTTTATTTTTTATTACTTTAATTTTATAATTTTAAACAATTGTCACATATAATGACAGCTTTTTCAGTATGAGATTTCATAAACAGCTATGAAGTGTCATGGCTCAGTGTGTGATCTTTTGCAAATAATGTTATGATGCATCATAGTGCATAGTACCAGTACTCATACTTATGGGTGTTAAATATTATGTGTAAATATTATGTGTGGGTCTAGTTCTTCCAATATTGGTTTCTTTTCCTTTTTATTTGCTTATTGCCACAAAAATTTGAAATACTAGTAACTAGCAAACCTTCTCACATTGCTGAGAAAATAATGAGAGATAAATTAACTTTTTTAATGGTGAAAAGCTATTAGTACTATTAGTACTCGTACACATGGGTGTTAACATGTATCGTTAGACTTCACTATGATATTAACCAAATGTTATGATACATCGAAGTTCGTGTTATTAGTACTCGTACACATGGATTTTAACATGTATTTATATGAAAACAGTACAATACAAAATTAATATGCATCGCAGTGCACACTATGTTGAAATTTAAAAGACGTGGTACTTTGCGAAAGAAAATTAAATAGAATACGATTATTTAACGTTATCTGTTTATACTTTATGAATCTATGTTACAAATGCCAAAATGTATCGATATACATCACTTCAATGCAAAACGAATATTAATATGTATCACAATGCATAATATTATAAGTTAACATGTATTTATATGAAACCACTACAAAGTAAAATTAAAATGCATCATAGTGCACACTATTATTAGTAATTAAATTACAAACACTAGAAATCTTAATATTTAAAAATTAATGAAATACTATTTGTTATAACAATAAAAATAATTTTTTTTTAATAAAAACAGTTTACATAAGTAATAAATTTTTTAAAATAATAAGTAAATAAATATAATTAAATCAATTATCTAAAAAAGAAATACTTTAATTTAATTTCAAAAAATGATAAAACATTTTATAACCCTCATTTCATACGGAACCTTCGTTTATTCTATAAACATTTTTTCAACCTGCTTCAAATCGAACAATGAGTACTTCTCGGGACGATGATGTTACTCTGATAGAATACACAAGAAGACTACGTAAGTGATCGTCATTTTTTATTTTGATAAGAATAGTGGTATTTGTAGAAAATAGATTTTGTAGTTTCAAATTGCAGAAATTAGAAGTACAAACTGATAATGTGTTCGTTACTACTTTTATTTACAGTAACATTAGGATTAATTTGTTCAATAACTGTTAAAATTGATGTACTAACTTGACATTAGGGTTTACAGTAACATTAGAGTTGTTAGATGTTCCATGGTGTAGATTTGATTTGTTTGTATAATTTCTGTTTAGAATCTGATTTATAATCAGATCTGTACTGTAATATTTTCATGCTTTTATAATATTAGTGTTTTGCACTGATTGTTATAAAAAATAACATTAGGGTTTATTTATAATATGTTTGATGAAATTAATAATTTACTTGTGTATGTACTAAAATGACTGCATTGTTCTGTATTATAAGTATTCATAAGTTTGGCTTGTGCTTTTATAAGTATTTTGAATTAAGAGATAAGTTTTTCAGTAGCATTATATATTTCTATCATGAGACAACATTTCTTAAGCTGTTGAAGACAACATTTCCAAGTTGGGATTATTTTAGTTAAGTAGAACCTCAAGTTGAGATTATTGTTGTTAACTTGTTGATTTTTTTGTACAACAGGAAATAGAAAAAAACCACTAGCTGAGAAAGAAGATGGAGGGAAAAACAACAAAAAAAGCTTGACATCAAGTTAGTATGCATGCTGTTGAATATTAACTATGTACTGATATGGAATATTATATCAGTTTATTGTATAATTTTTGATATAATAATGAGGCATGGTTGATATACATTTCACAAACATAAGTAATTAATGTCAATGCAGAAGAGGAACATATAACAAAAATAGTGAGAAGGAAACGAAAAGCAAAAAAAAAGGTTGCATTTCACAAGAAATGGAGGATAAATAATGAAGAAGAAATGGAATCAGAAAAAGAAGAGAATGAAAGAGGAGAAGGAGGACGACAAGAAGAAGAAGAAGAAGAAGAAGAAGAAGAAGAAGAAGAAGAAGAAGAAGAAGAAGAAGAAGAAGATGATGAAGAAGAAAAGGTAGCAGAACGTGATGATTACAGTAGACTACAAACAAGAGTTTCTCCAAACTGTTTGTATGATGCAACGAAGAAGATGAGTCCAAAACAAATGGACGTGGTTAGAAGGATAGGATTTGGAAGGATTTTAGAAATGGAGTTTAACAAAATTCCATTAGCATTGGGGTATTTTTGTGTTGAACACTTCAACCATGAGACTGGAGCAATAGAAATACCATCTGGTAACATTGAAATAACAAGACAGAGCATCAATAAGATGTTTGGATTGCCATTGGGAGATGAGCAAATTGAAACAAGCGTACGGCCTAAAAGAGGTGATCAAAATTCAAAGTTATGGAGAGGTCAATACTCATGTAGCAGAATTACGCCATCAAAAATTTTGGACAGGATAGTAAAAACGAAGCATTTTGGATGGACTTTTATACTTGACTTCCTTGTCCTATGTGCATCCACAATCATTGAGGGAAATCAAAATGGAGCAGCAAATTTCAAGTTTCTGATATGCGTGAAAGACGAAGAAAAAATAAAGAAGTTAGATTGGTGTGGGTATATGCTCAGTTGCTTGAAAGAAGGAGTGAGAAGCTGGAAAGATGAAATAACTGGTGATTGGTTTGTTGGATCAGTTACATGTCTTGTGGTAAGTACTTACAACATTTTTTGTTATTTAAATTTACTGTAAAAATATAAACGTATTTACTGATTTATATAAATGTGAAAACAGTTGCATTATGTTAGCTCAACTAATTGCGAAACCGTGTACGTGCCACGACAAAGACCTGCTATAGCAGAGTGGGCAACGAACAAATTGGTTGAAAGACAGAATGCAGAAATTGCATTAGGAGGATTTGGGCACGTCGAAGTTATCAATGAAGGTGAAGAAAGGGAAATACAATCAGGGAGTGAAGAATTAATCGAGAATGCTTTGACAAAAGAGGTATGTACACAACATATATATATATATATATACACACACACACACATTAACTATTCGATTCGATGCTTAAATTGAAGCTAAACATATCAAAGAAGTAGCAATAGAAGGGTATGTGTTAAGCTGTATGTATGCTAAAATCTCCTTTAATTATAATGACTTATATTAATGAGTTGGTTTAATTGTAGATAAATGTTGGACGAGTTTGTTATATCATATCTCATAATTATGTGTTATGTGTTATATATATGTTAATACATATATATAGTATATAGAAAAGTGTTTGTTGATTTAAACTTTGAAACTTTGAGTACAAGTTTTGGTCCCTAAAACAAAACCAAACTGAATTGTTAGTACAACTGAAACAGAATGGTTTACAAATCCTAAAAAATGATTTTTGGGTTCGTGTTCCATTTTATGAGAAAACCGAACCAAGTACACCCCTGCAGATCTACCCATATGTTCTCATGAAAAAAATATCCTTGTTATGTGCCTTTGAGTTTCACATAATATTGTTTCGGTTTTTGATTAGCTGCTTTGACAAAAGAGGTATGTAGACAACATATATATATATATATATATATACACACACACACACACATTAACTATTCGATTCGATGCTTAAATTGAAGCTAAACATATCAAAGAAGTAGCAATAGAAGTGTATGTGTTAAGCTGTATGTATGCTAAAATCTCCTTTAATTATAATGACTTATATTAATGAGTTGGTTTAATTGTAGATAAATATTGGACGAGTTTGTTATATCATATCTCATAATTATGTGTTATGTAATCAATTTCCGTTTACAGATAACTATTAGTCAAAAAATATTAACTAATATATCTTTAACAAAATGCTTAGGAGTTGGAGCACAATCTGAAATTGAGATACAAATACATTGTTGGGTACAAGGAAGAAATGGATGCAGCTCTGCAAATGTACCAAGAATTGAAAGTATTCAAGGAGATATCTGATAAAGTGAAAAAGATCTTTGAAACCAAAGAAACAATCTCCACAACAATCACACCCGTTCATTACACTCCAAATGCAGATTGTCATGATATAAGTTCTACTTTTCACAAGGGTGATCATTCAAGAAGATATACTTCGTCAACTCCATTTCCATGCAGTTTCAGTAATCAAGCAGATCCAATGGAAACGATCGGACATGTTCTAAAAGACCTATCAACAGAACATAATGGAGAAGAAGAGGATGAGAATGTGTCGAGCGATAAGACAATGAGTGAAAGGAATTCAGGGAAAAATGGAGAACCAAATGAAGAAGAGAGTGACGAAGGAAATTCACCACATAGAAACAAAAGGGAACGACAAATCTCACATGTTTACAGGTCACCATATAAACAAAGAGAAGTGGAGATAAAAGAGAGATTACAATTGCTTGAAAGGAAAATAGCAAGATATTTGGCCTGTTTCTTGGAAGTTCCCGGGTAAAACATAAGCTTTTTATAAAATTGTTTTTTTTCTAAGACATATAGTTAATTATATTTGAAGTGCTTACTCATGAATTAAACGTAATTAAGATAAATAGTTAAATATATTTGCAGGAATGTCATTTTTAACAGCAATCGAGGTGCATTCTGTTTTAGCATATCGCTAACAAGCTTGGTGCACAGTCACTGGATCTTTGCAGATGTAATAGACGTTTGGGCCGCATGTCTCAATGCTGAAGAGAAATATGCTCAACCCGGATCACCCAAACGATACTTCCTGCCAACTTATCTACTGGTAAGAATAAAACTATCAAACAAAAATTTAAACTGTAAAACTACAAACTGATAAAATATAAAATATATACATATTATCTGTTGCAGAAGAAGAACATGTTGGAGGATGGTGCAACAGATGAAAACAATGAAGTTTTCAAGAAAACAATTGTTCAAATCCTGATGCAAGATGATGAAAGATTAACGTCATTTAAGAATATTGACCTGGTATGTACAAATGTATAACAACAATATAATGGTTTTATATAACAGTTAATTATAAAATAATATTATGTAAAAATGCAGGTTTTCTTTCCAATTTGCTACAGCAGCCATTATTATGTAATGGTTTTCAACATGAAAGCAGGAATAATAGATTTACTCGACAACAGTAGCAACCAACCAGATTTCGATGCGAAATATCAAGGAGTACCGCAAAATGTGGTAAGTAGAAACTGAACAAAAATGTCTAGATGCAAACACATACAGTATATGTAATGCTACCAATACTACAACTCGAAATGATTGTTTTTAGGTAAAGTTGTTTGTCTGTTATTTAAAGAATGGTGAACACCCCAGGGCAGAAAACTTTGAGAAAGCAAAGATCACAAGAAGAAAAATGAAGTGGAGAACCAAAGAGAATGGAACCGATTGTGGAGTATTCATAATGCGCCACATGGAAAACTTCATTGGACTCAAAAATTGGAACTGTGGGTTAGAAAAAGAAGGGAAGGCTCAACTGAAGCAGTTGACAGAGCTTAGGACGAAGTATGCAGTCAAAATTATTACCCACGAAATCAATGAAAAGCAGGCAGATGTAATGAAGAGGTATGAGTAATTTGAAAGAAGCTACAAAGAAAAAGAGAAACGTAAAATGCTGGAAGCGGCAAAGAAACAGGCAACTGATATATTGATGGAATGGGATGATGGGAGAGTCTACAAGGACTGTCATAATGAGTGACAGTAGAATGTAATGTGTGTTCCAAAACAAAAACTTTTAGATTATTAGTATCTGAAATCTTGACAATGTCATTTCTATATCCCAAGTAGATAGGTTGGTTGACTATGTTATAAAATCTTGACTAATTTGGTACCACGACTATTTTGATTTTGAAAATGTTAAATACTTCACGACAATTGCTACGATGTAAACTTAAGTTAAGATGCATCACAGTGCATAGTATTAATACTCGCACAGTCATATCAATATACATCAATAGATGTAAACACTTTTCTTAAGATGCATTAGAATGCATACTATTAATACTCATCCACATGTGGTGCTAAAATATTATCGATATACATTTAAATATTTGTTTTATATATATTAGGTAGTAAGATTATTACGACTATCACATACTATCTAAACTTTATGATGCATTTTAATTTTAAATTTTTGTTGTGTCATATAAATACATGTTCCCATGTGTAAAAATGTTAACAGTATGCCCTTCGATACATTCTCACTAAAAATCTGTTGCATCGACGATTCGATCCATCATAGCAACGGTTAAATATCAGCAGGAACTATGTGATCGGCAGGAAATATGTATCAGAAGAACCCCCATGTAGTTACTTAAAATAGTATGCACACAGATGCGTATTAATACTTGATTTACCATGTCATTTTAATGATTACATAGTGTGAACTGAGATGCATATTGAATTTGCGATATGATGCATCATAAAATTTATAAGTATCATAGTCAACGATATCAAATACATATTAACACCCATGTGTAAGAGTACTAATAGTATGCATTGTGATGCATCATAATATAAATTTGAAAAAATGACAAACTCACGACACTTCACAGTTGCAAATAAAATCTTAGACAGCATAACTTTGAATATGTGACAATTATTTAAAACTTTAAATTAAAGTAAGAATAAAAAAATCAATATATAAAAAATGTCATTAAATCAAAATTCTAAGCATAGTATCAAAACAATATATGTAACCAAAAAATAAAAATTCGATACCATGATTCAGAGTGCATACTAATATCAAACTTGTCACATTTAAATAATCAAGTTCCCCAAAGATCAAATGTTTAAGTAACATTGAACAGAATACTACAGTAAAATGGAAGTAAGTAAAAAAAATCAGAATTCATCAGAAACGTCATCATCAGAATCTTCGTTGTCAAGATCTTCTTCATAGACATCTTCGTCTTCTTCAAGTTGAGCATCATCATCTTCATTATCTTCAGATTGTTTCAACTCATTTGCAATTCTTTCTTGGCAAGTCCTAATATTATGACCAGTTTCAAAACAATATTGGCATTCTCTTTTCTTAACCTATTTGTTGACAGCCCTTTCTCGTGCACTAGTATATCTCTTTGAAGAACGTTGACCTTTGTTACGAACATTCTTAGGAGGATGAATGGAAACGTTAGTTGGCTTAGAGAATCCGTATACTTGCTGAATCTTTTCAACTCTGCTAGAAGATGATTGTTCATCTGGCTTTCCATCAGCAAACTCTTGCAAAAATAGATGAAATTTACCACTAAAATCTAAGAGCTTTTCTCTATCATTCTTAAAATGAGAAACAACTTTCCTAAGCTTGTTAAAAGCATCTTTACCTAATTTAAAGCACTCACCTACAGGATCAACATCTAAACTTAACAAATTAAAAGTTTCAGATGCTTCCTTTGTCCACCTCCTAAGAATGTACTTATTGGGAATAGAATAAATGTCGTTAATATCATACACACAATATATGTGACGACATAAACGACCTTCACGTTCAAATAACAAACACGAACAATTTGATTCACAACTGACTGGATCAAAAACCACCTGAATAAGAAAAATAACATTTTTAAACAATTAAAATTAACATTCAAAATAAACTGTACTAACAGTGTCTGTTAACATGCATCACTGTGCATACTGTTAGTACTGTTAACATGTTAATAGTAGGAACTGTGATGCATAGTAACATAACATTTACATTATAATGTTGTTTATCGATGTATGATAACATGTATCACAGTGCAAAATACTAATACTATATAGAAACACAGAATTAAATGGGAAATAAAGGCATAATATTTTAACCTTGTAATTCCACTTTGGACGAGGAGGAGGGAATTTTTCTTGCACTATGCAGAGCTGTTTGTCTCCATCAGTTATACAGCTGGTTTGAGCACATGATAACAAAGCTCTTTCGATTTCTTCTTGAACTAACAAGAATAAGGAAGGCGTATAAACGTCCCTAGCATGAAGTTCAATCTTTTTGGGGGTCAAACAGTTGATAGATTTGTTTTCCATCTCATATTCAAGCAACCGATTATTGTGACGCTGCTTTTCCATAGCAGCATCGAATCTTGAAAAGAAATCAACTAAAGTTGATTGTTTGTTCTTGCATCTCTTGAAAAATGCATTTTCACTTTCGGAAAGTGATGAAGTCCTCATTAAGCCATTCATGGGAAGATCCATAAAATAACAAGGTACCCACATTTCCTTCATTTCATATAAATCATTGAACCACCTCAAATCATGCAATCCAAAATCATCAACTACTGATTTCCAGCGTGTTTCGAATTTCTCAGGTGTCATTTCTTGATTCCAAAAAATATAATTCATTCTCTTCTGAAAATCTTTATTGTTATACAAGACATAATCAACCTAAAATAACATGAACAAATAATGTTAAAATATTATTCAATGCAACTTAATATACACCTTCAAACAAATACTTAACAGAAAAATAATGGTAACAAATGATACTAACCAAAATGAATATTAAGATAGAATAAATGCTTACATAGGTGTTAATAGGTGCATACTATTAGTAGTCATCGACATTTAGAGTTAACATGTATAAATATATGTCACTTAAATGTAAACCTATCTTAAGATGAATCACAGTGCATACTGGTGTTAACATGTATCAATATATGTCACTTCAATGTAAGCCTATCTTAAGATGCATCAGAGTGCATACTCGTGTTAACATGTATCAATATATGTCACTCTGATGTAAGCCTATCTTAAGATGCATCACAGTGCATACTACTAGTAGTCATCCACATGGGTGTTAACATGTATCAATATATGGCCATTTTGATGTAAACCTATCTTAAGATGCATCACAGTGCATACTGGTGTCAACATGTATCAATATATGTCACTCTGATGTAAACCTATGATAAGATGCATCACAGTGCATACTATCATAATGTTCATCATTTGGAATATTAAAAAATACTTAACAGAAAATATACACCTTCAAACAAACACTTAACAGAAAATAACTGTAACAAATGATACTAACCAAAATGAATATTAAGATATATTAAAGTACACTTCATATTTAGACGTAAAAAACATACCTTGTCAACAAGTTTTTGACTTATATGCCACATGCAAAACCGGTGTTTGGCACTTTTAAATTTGACACGAATCGCCTCTTTCATAGCTGGATCTTGGTCAGTAACAATTAGGCCCGGTTCAGTTGGAAAGACTTTTAAGAAACAATCAAGAAACCAATTGAATGACGTTATGGATTCACTGTATAACAGTGCAGCTCCAAAAATAACAAGTCGTTTGTGATTATCAACACCCGTAAGCGGAACAAACTTCATATTATATCTGAAAATAAATTAACCAAAACAGATTTAGTGTTCCAATCAGATTATTAACAGAAAAAATAAAATAAATAATGCATTTAATAAAGGAAAAAAAAACATACTTATTCGTGCCATATGTCGCATCGAAGCAAACGATATCACCAAACTCTTGATAATTCAATTTACAAACGTTGTCGGCCCAAAAAACACCGAGTAGAGACCCATCATCATCACAAACATATTCGCAAGTAAAATTTGGAAGATGTTCTTTTTTCCTAAGAAGATTCTCTATAGCAATATGCGCATCACTTTCACCAATAAACCGATTCATATCACGTTTGAAGTTCTTGTAATCTAGACTACTAGGACCGACCATGTCAAAGCCACCACTAAGATCACATTTTAAACGGTGAGCAATGGTAGGACCAATGTTCGATCGACTACTCAAATCATGAAGATGTTGCATGTCATCTACATCTAATCTTCGTTTCTTAAGCATTTGATTCTTATTAGACTCGGAAACAAGCTTGTGGTTATGACCCTCAAAAAACTTAGTTATAACACACTTCCCTTTCAAAAATTTGCATCTCAAGCTAGCATCACAACCTGTCTTGATAGAAGACGATTTACGGTTACTAACTTTTTTAACACGCTTTTTACGTTTACGAGAAGGCTCAACAGCAGGTTCAACAACCGGTTCAGGAACAAGTTTCAAAGTGTCGACAACTAATTTCTTAGAAAAACCAGATTTCTTACACCTATAAACTTTATACTTCACAGACCCATCTTCAAAACAATTCTGTGATGATTTCTTAGCATCAAAACCACTAACCTCAGCATATGATTCTTAGAAACTGAAACAATGATCATACGAATTGAAAACAGAACCGATTATAGGCTTAAACGAATCAGGAACAATAGGAAACCATAATTTTGTGTCATCTGGATATTCTTTTTCAAATGATGAAAGAACATGCCTCTTTGTAACTGAATCACCACCTAATAAAACAAATAAAAATAACCAAAATAAATCATAAATTTAGATTAACATGGGTGTTAATATGCATCTAACTACATACTATTAGTACACATCCACATGGGTGTTAATATGTATCTACATACATCATTACAATGTAAACTTATGTTAACATACATCAGGGTGCATACTATTAGTAGTCATCCACATGGGTGTTAACATGTATCAATATATGTCACTTAGATGTAAGTCTATCTTAAGACGCATCACAGTGCATACTAGCATAATGTTCATCATTTGGAAGATTAAGAATTACATAATTAAAAGAAACAAAATAATACTAAAAATCAGGAAGACTAGGATTAGATTCCAATGGAACATTTGAACTGGAAGCAATAACATGAGCTGCAAAATAACATTAATGGAAATGCATATTAACACAATTACAACAAGTAAACACAAAAACCTAAATTTAATGCATATCTCTGTGTTTGTTGTTCAAAAGTATAATATAAATAAAGATTAAAACACATACCAAGAGCTTGTGGTTCAATTGTGGATTTGAGTGAAAAATAAAGGTGTTCTCAAAATTTCCATAGAGACATTGATATTGGTGTATTTTCTTTCAAACACCAATCAATCTAAACCCGAGCAAACTAAACCAGACATTCCTAAAACATCATACTCCTCGCCATACATATAAATTAAGATTCTTGATCCAACTTAGGGGTATTATTTTGAATTAACATATCTTAAGGGCTTATGGCCTTATTAAGACTCGAAGAAACCTAACAAGCTCACTTTTTTCGGCTTTCTGACCTTATGGGATTAAAGAAGCACACGTTGATAAGGTAATAGGCCGGAAAAAAGAAACCTTGTTGTTTTTCTAAAATCTTAAAAAGCCTGTATAATAAGGTAAGCTAAACAACTCCTAAACCACAACAGTAAAACACAAAATCAGCCCAACAGCATACTGGTTAGTAAAAAAATTAGTATTTTAAACTTTTAATTGTGAGCAGTAGCAATGACATGTATCAATATATGTCACTTAGATGTAAGCCTATCTTAAGACGCATCACAGTGCATACTAGCATAATGTTCATCATTTGGAATATTAAGAATTACATAATTAAAAGAAACAAAATAATACTAAAAATCAGGAAGACTTACCAGTAGAATCAGGAAGACTAGGATTAGATTCCAATGGAACATTTGAACTGGAAGCAATAACATGAGCTGCAAAATAACATTAATAGAAATGCATATTAACACAATTACAACAAATAAACACAAAACCCTAAATTAAATGGACAATAAAATTATTAATATACACTTACCAGTAGATTCAGCAATAAATGAATTCGAATCACCAGGAACATTGGAACTAGAAGACATAATAAACACTGACAAATTCACTTGACGTTTAAAGGAATGCGATTACAATCTAAGCCCTAATTATGAACGATGTAAAACAGAACGAATCAACGAAACAACGAGAGGGGACATTGAAGAAACGAAGAAATTGAATGCATACGAATTTCAGTTTATGTTTACGGGAATCGATTAATTGATTACGCAAATGAAATTTGTGCAAAAGATGAAGAAGGCGTACGAACAAAATTGAATCAGCAGCGTATATGCATATCAGTAATTGAATTATGTTTTATTTTTAATAAATAATGAAGTTACTGTTTTAACCCCTTCCCTGTAAACTCATTGAAGCGCAGGTGCACAGTTCATATCATGAGCGGGAGTTGAACGATGAAGATGAACGGTGAGATCGCTGCTTCCCCCCTTCCCCCCTTCCCCCAAAAACACCACTTCCCTCTGGATCATGCCACTATATATATATATATATATATATATTGTTCGATATACTAATAAACATTTTTAAGTTTGTATACAGATCGCTTTATCATATGTGAATATATTAATTAATTTAGTTGATATGTCTTATACTACGTATAAAGCATCTTGATTTTGTCTATTTAGAAAAGTATTAAGAACATATTTTAATATACTCAACAATTTATATTTCGAGAATTTGCGTAATTTTTTTATAGTTCATTGCTTCTAGCCATAAAACAACTTTCTCAATCATATTACCTTATTTCTTAAAGTATTTTATACGAGTCCAACGAATACATTCATTACTATCACCGATTTAAAAACAACATTGCACTATCATAATGTACTAGTGTAAATCCCGTCCGATGAACGATTTCATAAAATATAACAAATTTGATATATTTTATATATAAGTAAAATAAGAATAATTTAATTACAATGTGAACATTAGAATTATACTTCGTATTAGTTAAAATGTATTACGGAGATTTGGTAAACTTTCTTTGTTATCTTCTGAAAATGTGATATTATAAAATTCTGATACGAATATTTTTTAAATTATATTCTAATATTAAATTAATAGATAACTCATTAAGTGTGATTTTTATATATATTATGTATATAGTGTAGATGCATATATGATGTATTTATAATCTATAACTAATATATATGTATTTCTACGTTATATTAAAGGTCTATAGTATATTACATTTCGTACTCCACACACATTCAATAATAAATCAAAAATATCTACGGCTCATTCACTTAGTCATCAATACAATGTAATACAAATCTTTCGAGTTACATAGAACGAAAACATCATGATATTGAGTTGGAATCCATAATCCTCTTTTAAACATGTCAGAGAATCTATAAAAAATAAATTGAATACCTAACCAAATACATGTATGATATACTAAATAAGTTACCCTTTAATGAAATATTAGAAAAGCAAAATGATATACGAAGTAGTAAATAAAAATATTTAAAAAGATTAAAGTTACAACAAATTTATATATTAGGACAAAATTATCATAATAGAGCTTAATATTGGTACCATATGAAAGGTCCCTTTAATGACAATATAAATATTAATTAATATATTTTATTTTGATTGAAGTATTAAGTAATATAATAATAAAGTTGACAAATTAAATCTTTCTTACATGGTATAACTAGCTTTCAAGAATTAACTAAATGATACCATATCACATTTCCAAATAGGCTAGGGGATAACCACTTAGTATATAGGAAAGATTACATATAAACTCTCAATTACAGTTACAGTACTACTACGTTACAATTTATAATTCGAAACTCTACTTCTAACATTGTTGATGTTATATTAATTACTTTGATTTGATGTAATATAATATTGAATTGAATTTGTTTGGCGTTTCAAATCAACATCTAATCTATGATGGAATCTTTGAGGTAATGAAAACAACAAAACGTATATAAATTAACAATTATTTATTCATCCGCAGAGCTCATTACTCATATATTTCATTGCTTGATTTCTTTTATGTGATAATTAACGACAAATCATTAGAGAAGATACTATATTATGAACACGTACATATCGTGATATTATAGAATACTCGAAAAAGGGATTAAACACGAAAAGTTTAAGACATCTTTCGGTGGATTCTGGATAATGTTATCCTATTTGTAAAGTGGGATGCATTTATGTTGAAATCCGTTATTTTATGAATATACAATAATCAAAGATCATCCGAGATTAGCGTGAGTTCGACATATGCAACTTAATCAGACTAAATAGAGAGGGAGTTCTCGAGCTTAATTGGAAAAATTGAATAGCAATAATATTATGTTAACTAGAACTAGAAATACGCTCAACTTCTCCCGTAAGCAAACTCTATCGGAGCGCTCAATCATATTCGAGCTCGAATAGTTCAATTAAAAGTTAAAAACTTGGAATGTGCATTTTCAAACAAGCCTAAATGCAACTCCTCCAGTCCCACTAATAACGTCTATATTACTATTTTGATTGTCCCAATAAAATACTACATATTTGTAAGTGAGATGGACAATGTCATAATTGCGTAATCCACACAAACGAAAGGATTAGATATATAGGTCAATAAGTCCTCACCCAACCACTAGTTATAACTAGAGGTGTTTAGAGTTCGGATATAACCGGATTATCCAAATAGTCTAATTGGATTAGACCTTTTGAATAGGACAATTTGATTTTTTGGATCGGATCGGACAAAAACCATATTACTAGTTTTGTTTTTTGATTGGTTTGGGTTACTATTATTGGAACCGGATTATCCAAATAAACCAACTAGTAATAATTGTATATGTAATGCTCATATATAATACTCTTGTTTATTTATCAAAGTGAATGTTAAATAGGAGAAGGTTTCAAATTAGGAAAAGGAGGAGCAAGTCAAATTTAATGCATTTTAAGAACAAATTTGAAGTTTTAAAATGCAGTGTCACTAAAATGCAATAAGCTTTATATGTGTAAAATACAGTATTTGTTAAAATGTAGTACTTCATTGGTAAAATGCAGTGAATCTGAGTGAAATTTTTGCCCTAAAATGCAGTAAATTCGGCTTGCTCATCCTTATCTTCATTTGAGGCCTTCTCCTCGGAACCTGGTTTCACATTTTAAAAACTAAAATCTAATTGGATTTATATAAATGGATGGATTTGCCATCTAAACGAACACCCCTAGTTATAACTATTGCATAAGTTGTTGTTACATCAGCGTCACGTCAACATATCTTAAAACTACTAGACAACCGACTAAACATCGTCTCCGTCTCGCCCATGACAAAAGCAAGCAATACAGAGGGAAAGACGGAAGGGTGCCTATTGTGTTCTTTTAAGACGGGTGCAAGCGAGGAAGAACGTGATTGTGGTGACTGGTCTAATAAAGCATATTTATTAAGGCGGATATAAGTAGATTTTTTCGAGTTGACTTGCTAACTCGAATACGTTACAGATGCTTTAATTTATTTTTATAGTTTATTCTAATTTTATAAACGGAAGTTTATAAATTTTTTGTTTCTCGCCGAGGTATGCCCACACGCAAAACCCACGTCTTTGATCTTCTATTTCCTCCAAAAATTGCTCCTATGACTTTTGTCTACCCCAATGATCAACTATTATTTTTGATTCGAAATTGACATGTTAACTCAAATTAACCCGTTAACCTACTAACCCTGATCAGATAAGCTGATTTACTTAGGTCGTATTTTGACCAATAACCTGTTTATCTAATCATGTTAGATTCGCTTTAAGTAGTTTTGACCCGTCAACGAGAACTCGTCAACCCAACCAAAATTTGTCATCGCTACCGTCGAGCTATTCATCTTATATGTAACTATAGACCCATTGGTTTGTCAAAAAGAGTGCAAAATGATGTAAGCACATACAAAACAGAGTTCACATTTTACAAGCTATCCAATCTATACTGATAGTTAAAACTTTAAAGATTCTGTTGGATAAAGATCGGATCAAACTTGGATAGCAAACAATATCGATGATCCAAAATGTTATTTTTTTAATGAAAGATAACTGTCATTCAATAGATATAATGACCAAATCACAATCTATGACGACTTAAATCTAGTTTATTGGCTCAATTTAATTCTCTGTTTGGTATACTCCCTTTGAGGAAGCAACTTCTCTTTGTGTTCCCTATAAAATATTGGCAGGGTTCAGTTTGACCTTTAATTTAAATTTTTTTAACTAAAATGGGAATCAAAACTACTCAAGAATCTATGCAAAAGGTACTCCCACCTGGATTTAGATTTCACCCAACTGATGAGGAGTTAATCACACACTATTTAAACAAGAAAATCGCCTTTTCGACTCACTTTTATAGCTCTCTGATAGCAGAAATCGATCTTTACAAGTTTGACCCGTGGGAGCTTCCTGGTATGCATATATTTGTTAGTTTCTCAAGTTTTATGTATGTATTTTATCTTTAAGAGATACGATCTGTACTGCTAACAGTAAACAAGATGCGTAATATTACATATTACATCTTAATAAAAAGACACTCGGTTTTTGATCCCATGTTCATAGTTCTAAAACTGGACACTTTTTGCATACAGCTAACAGCAAAAATCATTTTTTCTTATATTTATAGTTTATTGCTTATCACCAGTGTTTTGTTTGGTAACATGTAGATAGAGCGTTGTTTGGTGATGATGAGTGGTACTTCTTTACTCCACGAGATAGAAAGTATCCAAATGGCGCTCGCCCAAATAGAGCAACATCTTCTGGATACTGGAAGGCCACCGGAACAGATAAACCTATTGTTTCATCCAATGGTTCTCAATGCATCGGGGTGAAGAAAGTCCTTGTATTTTATCAAGGTCACCCGCGAAACGGCTTGAAAACAAATTGGATCATGTATGAGTACCGTATGTTGGGCCAAACCAACCCTTCATCAAGATTCAAAGGATCCATGAGGGTAATCAAGTTTTCTTAGAAATTTATTTCGAAAAGTTGAGTTATTGACATTTTAATTTTTTGTATGCAGTTGGATGAATGGGTTCTATGCCGAATTCGCCAAAAAGGAGATACACACAAAAAGTTTAGTCAGGATACATTTGGTACTGTTTCACCTTACTGCAGCGACCAAAACGTTGAGCAAAACGATGTCCATAAGGTATCAGATGATCAGAGTCATAAATATGTACCATCCGATCTCGAACAAGAACGTTATAGCCATTATGTTGGAGCTAGTAATGCTAGTGATCAAGTAATTATGCAACAAGCATATCCTATGGCAAACAATCTTACAACTGTGAAAAGAGTTGTTACTGTAGGAACCATGGAAGAATTATTAATGTCAAGCTAGTTAATCCGGTTGACTCAGAGGCTTCTCATATATTTAACTATATAGTTAAAAGCTTATTCAACTAGCTAGAAAAGGTCCCCAGATGTATTAAACGATTGTACTTTGTTTATTACTTATGTATACCAATTTAGGGGTGTTCATTTGGATGGATCGGATCAAATCCGATCCATATATATAAATCCATTTGGATTTTGGTTCTCAAAATATGAATCCAATCCATCCAAATGAATATCAAATCTGAACTAAACCGAACCAAAATACTATTTGGATGGATCGGTTTAAACCGTTTGGTTTTTTGCATGAATGTATCGTTTTGATTCGTGAAAGGATAATGTCATAACTCATAAGAGATATCAATGGTTACCGATTGTAATGTTGTGTTGAGGGTTTATATAAATGTGGAGTTGGTATTTTATATCCAAACTTAAGATTAAATTGTATTCAATGAAATACATTAACAATATCAATCATATAATAAGGTTTCATGTATAATAACTAACTAAATAAATATTTAACATTCACTTTGATTAAAACAAGAGTATTACATATGGGAATTACATATACAATTATTACAATTTGGTTTTTTTGGATAATCCGGTTTTAATACTAGTAACCAAAAACCAATCCAAAAACCGAATTACTAATTTAGTTTTTACCCGATCCGATTCAAAAAACTAAATTGTTCAATCCGAACGATCCAATCCAATTAGACCATTTGAATAATCCAGTTCTATCCGAACGGTTAACACCCCTATACCAATTAGTAAAATTATAATAAAAATATTAATATTATCACTCTGAAATGGGCTTGGCCCAATATATGAATTAGCCCATAGTCAAAAGAACTTGCTTGAAGAACTCAGTTCACTTCCTTCTTCCGTCTTCAACTCCGTGAAACCGCCGGCTGCCGCCGCCGCTGTCATCTCCACCATTTCCTTTTTCATCCATTTAATCTTTCTATAAATAGCACCAATGATAACCTTGAAACCAAAAACCTCAAATATTAACAGAGCTTGTAATTTGTTACGCTACTCATTTTCTACCACCTTAATTGAATCCCCAATTGATAATAATCCAATAACCCTCGCCGAATCTCCCGAGCTTCCAATTTGGGTTAAAATTTCACAAAACGTCACTAAAACACCAGACGATGATTTCGTACTTCCCTCCTTATCTTACTGGATTGAAAATTACAAACAAAATGACACTAAACAATCCGATCAAGTAATCGAAAACTCCGAGAATGACGTAAAGAAGATGTTAACTACAGTTCTCTCGAAGCAATTCGAATCAGTTGATTCCCTTACACACGCGTTAAATGAATGTAATGTTACTCCATCTGAACAGATTGTTGTTCAAATGCTGAAACGATTCGATAATAACTGGAAATCTGCTTACGGTGTTTTTGTTTGGGCCGAATCGCGCGTTGGTTACAAGTTTTCGCGCGATATGTATGATTTGTTGGTTGATTGTTTGGGGAAATCAAAGAAGTTTGATCTGATGTGGCAAGTGGTTAATCAGATGAATCAAATTGAACAAACTTATGTAACGATGAATACGATCGCAAAAGTTATAAGAAGGTACGAAAAAGCTGGATTACATGAAGAAGCTATTGATGCTTTTGGAAGGATTGGGGAATTTGGAGTCGAAAAGGATGTTTTCGCGTTGAATGTGTTGATTGATTCGTTAGCGAAAGAAAAGAATGTTGAGCGTGCAAATGATATATTTCGCGAGTTTAAGGATGACATACCTCCGAATTCTAATACGTTTAACGCGTTGATACACGGTTGGGCTAAAGCTCGGAACATTGATAAGGCTTTGAGTACTATGGAAGAGATGAAGGAGTATGGGATTTGTCCGGATGTTGTTACGTATACGAGTTTAATTGAAGCTTATTGTAGCGAAAAAGATTTTAGAAAAGTTGATGAAATGATTGAGGAAATGGAACAAAAAGGATGCTTGCCGAATATTGTTACGTATACTATTGTAATGCATGCTCGTGGGAAGTCGAAGGAGATTGACGAAGCGTTAAAGGTTTACGAGAATATAAAGACGAGTGGTTGTGTGCTTGATACGTCGTTTTATAGTTCGTTGATTTATATTTTATCAAAAGCTGGCAGGTTGAAGGACGCACGTGAAGTGTTTGATGAAATGCTCGAACAAGGGATTAAACGTGATACACATACATACAACACTATGATAACCAGTGTTTGTAGCAACAGTCAAGAAGAGGATGCACTTAAGCTGTTACGTGATATGGAAACGAGAGGTGTGAAACCGGATTTTGATACTTATGCACCGTTATTGAAAATGTGTTTGAAGTTAAGAAGAATGAAGGTTGTTTCATTCTTGTTGAGTCATATGTTGGATAACAACGTTAGCGTTGGAATGGGGACATATAGTCTTTTGGTTCGTGGGTTGTGTAAGAATGGGAAACTTAAACACGCTTGCTTGGTTTTGGAAGATGCGGTAATGAAAGGATTCTTACCTTATGATACAATGTTTAAGCTGCTGGAAACTGAGCTCGAAAAAAAAGGTATGACTACAGAAAAGAATAGGATTCAAGAATTGAGACTAAAAAATACAGGTTCGATATAGTGAACCTGAATGCTAGTTACCCATTCGTAGAATTGTAGCATCGTTTCACTATTTTGTGTTATGTTGTACTCTAGACAAATATAACTGTTCGAATAGTGTAACGCGTATCTTGTTTAGTTAACTTCGAATATTTTATCTGTTTGGCTAGAATCGATGTAATTAATGTGTACGTGAATTAGGTAAAATAAGATGAATCTCCATTCTGAAGGAGAGCAAATATAAGTAGAAATGTTAAAGGTTAACCCACTGTTCTCGGGTGAACTTTCTTTTCAACAAAACCAAGGCTACTATTACTACTACTAAAGTCTGAGCTTCACAAATTGAACCCATCACTGAACTTTGCAACTTCTGCTACAACCGCAATCTTCACTGTTTCCTGCAAAACCAAATAACCAACCGCATAATTGCAAGATCAGCACAAGTAGTGTAACAAAGGTCCCTATTTGACTTTTGTGGGTCAATTGAGATACTCTTAATTAGTTAATTTCACATTTGGCAAGAAGTATCAATACTTCTACAGATAAAGGTTTTGAATCTACATTTGACTCTATAGAGTCTACATCAAACTCGGTTACTCAAATATGGAAAATACTATATTTGATTTCAAAAGGTCAAAGTGTAAAACCTTTCTAGTTTCCACTTGATAGAGAATCATGAACCACTATTAAGACGGTATGTTTGAATGTTTCAAATGTTGCTTGCACTCTCGAGTCTCGAGAGTGATAACTATTGGAGTGAATAACATTTTTGGACATATTTGAGGTCCTATATCGGAAAAACGAAGCTACAAGTCATGTTCTTACCTAAAGAACCCATATTGACCCCTACAATAGCCAGTCATCTTTACAATCCTTGTACAAAACCATCATTAGCTCGATACCAATGATGAACCGTCTCCTGCCGAACCAAATAAACACCGCCAATTAAATAAAAAATACATCATATAAATGCGTGATTATAACTAAAAAGCATTTAGTATACTTACATTGATACAACTCCCTCCAACTTTTGCATTCACAACGGGCCCTAGTGGATGCACTAGATCCTCACCAATTGAACCCCGAGACACATTCATACCATTACTTCCCTCGGTCAGTGAAAAGCCAAAGAGTCTGCAACTATTTTTAGAAGTGTGAACTGGCTCTTCCTGCTGATTGTTCATTGGAACAAAGAAATCTTGATGATTTTGACCACTTAGTGGCTTCATATTATCAGCATAACGGATAGGATAAGTGTTTGGATTTTGACTAATTGCTTGCTGGAATCGTAAAACAGATGACGGTGAAGATGATGATGATGACGTATGAGTCCAAAAATATCCAGAAGTGGGTACTCTTTCAACATATTGTAGATTTGAAATCATTTCTTGACCTTGCAAGACCCGATTGAATCTTAAAGATTCACCAGAGCCTACGCTCGTTTGGTTTCTGATATCATTCCCCAACGAAGATATTTCATTAGAACGGTAAAAACCGTAAATTTCTTGACCTTGCAAGACCTTGTGGAATCGCATTGATTCCCCGAAGTCCGATGCTCCAGTTGACCGATCTGTAATAAAAAGAAGTCAGTATCTTTTGTCAGGTTGGTCAAAGGCTTTTTAATATAAATAACTCAAACACAGACCTTTCAGAACAGGTAAACCAGTCCTTGTCCTTTTTGATAAGGGTGACCCAAAGCTTCCGATATCCGAAAGTGAACCACATCGCTCGATTTCCCATGGAGAAACTCTATTTGGCCTTGTTACTTCTCCACCATCCCACCTTACCTGAAAATGTGATCTTTTAGACATTTGACAATAGTCAAACCGTTTTACTACGAGTTGGTCCAAGTGTTTCAACTTTAAGGGGGCAATGGAAGTAAAAGTTGCAAAAACTATTAGCATATAAAGTTATACCATTAAGCACCTCCATTTCGATCCAGGCCACCTAGCAGGATCGATATCATAAAGCCCTGTAATGACTCCCATTGACCTGTTAAAGGTCACAGTAGAAAACTGAGTAACTTATAATGCAAGGCACACTTTACGTGAGAGAAAACTATGCTCCTTTTACGTGCATATGACACTTATAAAATCATAGTATATGCGGAACCTGCGATCTCCTGCATCTTCTGTTTCGACGCGCATTTTAAATCTCATTCCAGGAGAGAATGAATTACCAAGACTATTCAGAAATCGAGCGTATGGTACTATGAACTCCGATGAGCCACCCCTAGAATTCATTATTAAAGTTAGTGGCCATAAATGAAAATTTGCTAGATGCTAAATTTAAAACTTACTTACCTAGGATTGTAATAGACACAGAATGAGGTTCTTTGAGAAATGGAATCGACCACTGTGGCAAAGTCACAGTTGTTGAGCTGTTGACTACAAAATGCAGGTAAACCAGAAGCAACTTTCACTTGTGTGGTTCTTCGGATCCCTAACCTCAGTACTCCATCATCACCTCTGAAACATACATAAGAATAAGATAACGATTGTTAAGTGACCAAAGTACCCTCACGTTTCTAGCTCTCGTGTACCTTAGGAAGAGGACTGCATCTCCGCACACAAGCTTTTTCTTGTTTACAAACGCGCTCCAACCCGTTGTAAGCAAATGCCTCCGAGGCTGACCTGCAAGAATACAGGAAAAGGAGTATATGTCTTAATTACCGTTAACAAAAAAAGAAACCGTTTTGCCGAAATTGAGTTACGAAAAGAATGTATTTGGACTTTTGATTCCTAATCTAGAAATGTACCAGCAAACATAATGATAAAAAACAAAGGTTTTCCATAATAAGTGATTTTGGACGAAGTGTGCAGGCGTAAATGCCAAAGTAATAAACAAAAACTGGTAAATCTTTGTTTATACCAATTTCATTTTTTACGGAAATTAAACATAACAAAGGGCAATATAGCAAATACTGTTTATACCTCGATAGATATGTCGGAATTTCCATTCAGTACCATGGAGATCTTTAGCTATTAGTTCTTGTGAAGGCCTCTGTTGCTTATAATCCTACCATAAAGAACAAGCCAACAATTTCAGGCAAACATTTGAACAAAACCTCTAAAACTATAAATCTCTAAGCTTTGGAAACTAGGTATCTATATATATACCAGGGGCGGAAAGCAGTCCTCCGCCGCCCTACGGGGTACCGAAAATCCTCCATGAGTGCTAGTATCAGAGGCAGTGAGGGTCTTACAGAACATATGTGGTGTTGTTGACTTTTCAGCCACCCCATTCTCATCTTCTGCAAATTCTACTCCACGTCCACCTTCACGCCATTTTTGCTCCAGCTGTTTCATGTCACCAAAAAACATTCAGCAGGTACTCAATGTTTAGTTCATTACTTGTTCGTAAAATGTGAGTCTCATCTTCATTTAAATGGAACAACTGGATCATGAGGTGTATACTTTCTATACGAACAACAGCGTAATCTTAATTTGCATTATGTTAAGCCCCTATAATTTCAATTCAGTTGTTAATTGTTTAAAGGGCTAATTCTTGTTCACACACCTTAACGCTTTCTAATCCAACATCCAAAAATCCCCTTATCATACGTGCATCAGTTAACATTTAAAATCCAATTTATATCCTAAGACTGTTTAATAGGTTAAAAAATCCATCTTGGATACATATAAATATCCTAGAACTTATATTCTCCACTGCTAGTAATCTAGGACAAACAAAATTCATTGAATATTCACCATTGTAAACAAAAATTAGAACTGCAAAATCTTGAAATTAAAATGCATACAAACCTGAGGATCTTGAACCAATGAGACTTGAGCATACACATCATCAGTCCCAGCCTCAGCCTAATTTCATCAAATTTACACAAATTAAACTAAACCCTACAAACAATTAATTTAATTAACCAATAATAAAAACTTACATGAAGCTTGACATCAAGAACACGGCAGAACACATGAGGAGGAAGAACAAAGTCGCCGGATTTGGGACAATCACCGGCGGATTGCAGTTGCTCAAGGTGGCCCTGAGGGCAGTAAACGACGGCGTTACCTTTCTTAGGTAGAGATATCAAAGGTCCAGCGCAAGCATGCCATAACTCCAAACAGCACACCACCGGAGTAGAACCACCAGGTGCCACCGCGGGCAACGAATCCGCCGGAGCAGAACCAGAAGACTCCGACGACGTCGAAACCTCGTCCGTATCGTCGTTAAAAGTATTCAAATCAATTAGACCACACATCATCTCGTAAACCCAGTAACAAAATCCAATTTTTTTCCGAACCCAGAAACAAAATTCAATTTTTTCCCAAACCCAGAAACAAAATTCGATATTTTTTGCAAACCCAGAAAGGGATTCTCAATTCATGAAAGTTAAAAACAAAAAAGATTGAAACTTTGTTGAATACAAATACCCACTTTATTTTTGTGTTCTTTTTTAGGAGGGGTTTTCTGTCTCAGTAAAAGTAAAGTTTGATTTTGCATAATTAGTTGCACATCAGAAATTTCACACCTTTTGATTGAATTTTGTTGGTGGTGGTCTTTAAATAATAAATACTTCTGTGATTGCTGCAAAAGTTGCAGGTAAGTTTGCAGCGGTGGCAGAGAAGAGAGGAGAGAGAGAGAGGTTGGGTGGCTGCCGGTGACGACGCCCTGTAATTCCGGGAGGGTGTCAATTCTGTCTCCTTCCCATTTTCAAACAAATCTCTCTTGTGTCGTGTTTCTTAAGTAGCATACACTCTCACATACACATACTAATTCATAAACTCATCATGTCATGATATCATTAATTTTACACTTTCATATACGAGCCTCATGATTTTAATTGTTTTTACTTTTTACTACTAGCTTAGTACATATGGATATGTTGTCTTTATTATCGAGCTAATACTAGAATTAAATTTGTTACTGTATAATTTATTACATTTGTTAGCACGAGAAACGGTAACACTGATTTTTAATGAGAACACATAAGTTTAGAATTATCAGAAATATTAAGTTTTTTGAACAAGTGTTCTGAGTAAAAAAAACAAGTTCAAGCTTAGCGTCTCAGATTGCACGTCAAGCGGGAGTGCCGACTTGAACGGCAAAGTGAGTGTTTATTAAGAGTGGCTAACGCCAAACACCCTGCATTCTCGGTTTTTAACGGCGAAAAATAGAACCACTATGTCTACTCTTAAACATTTGTCTAATAATTTGATTGAAATACACATCAAAGTCAAAGTTAAGGCTTTTACCGAAGATAGCACATATCAAGTATATCTATAATAATAATAATACATATAAAAGCATGTTCACATTGTTTCATCTTAATTCTTAAATTGATAATCAAAATTACTCATATAGACTTCTACACTTATAAATGAAGATCACTTTAAATAAGAAAGTTTTAATCCCAAAGTAACAACAACGTAGATATTAATTATTATTGTTTTGAACTTATATTATCTAATTAAAGGTTGATAATGAAACACCCCGAAAACGTGAACATTTTTTTTTAACACTTTTGACAATGTCCCACATCTACTTCATTTATATACTTGATCTATTATAAAATTCCATAGCTAAAATGGGCTTTTAAAAAACTAAAATATTCATTTTCTACATTGATACGCGATCCTAGAAAAATTTTGGATCGCGTAAGCACTTGAAAAACTTTCTGTATCAAAAATACACTGTCATACGCGATCCAGAAAAATTTCTGGGATCGCGTAGCTAAGAACAAATTTTTCTGATCACAATTTGCACTAACTCACGCGATCCATAAAATTTTCTGGGATCGCGTGGCTATGCCTATTTCTGAAAGTCGGCAAAAGTCAACTTTTTAGCCAATTTCAAACGCGCATAACTTTTTACTCGTTATGAATTAAGACATGAAATTTTACAAGCACCTTTACTATATCAATATGTAACTTCCCTCATTTTCACTTTTTCAAATTTCACATTTTATCGGGATTTGACCCATAGAAGAGTTTTAGGCCATTTTTGACCAAAATATTAACATACTAACTTTTAAACCACTCACATTCTGATTCTAAGCTTTTGACCATACTTTCAATACATTGTTTACAACTTATTGATGCCATAGCATTTGACTATATTTGAGAATAACTCAATTTTGACTCGTAACCTCATTGGTTGCCTATTTGAACACCAAAATGACCCCATTGGGTCTTTGACCATATTGACCCACTTTATGGGTCAATTCTTACCCAATTGACTTATTTAAGTCAAACTATCTTGCTAACATCATCAATTAACCTCAACATCAAAATATGACACTTTTGACTTTTATAACTCAAAATTTCTCATTTAACATTACTTTCACACTTTTCATACATTCAAGCTTTTAACATATAAGTCTCACCATAACTTTGACTTTAACCATAACTTTAACTTTTAACAAACATCATGTACCATTTCAAGTGAGACTTAACATTCTTTACAAAATTTGGTTAGTGTCATAAACTTTACAAACGGGGTGTAACTATCATATCAAGAGCATGATCAAAAAGGGATAGCTTGTTACCAAAACCGTGCAACAAGCTCCACCAATAGCTTTAAACGTGTCCCTTGCCCAAGTCACCCCTATTCACACTTGGCTCACCTGAAACATGTTAAACATAACACATAAGCAATGGAAATTTTAACTTTAACATAAACATCATCATATTAAGGATCCTTAAATATCATAATGCTAACTACTACGAGTTAACATTAATACCGAGCTAGTGGTCATGATCCATTACTCAGAAACCGTCAAGCTAATGACTCGCTCATTACTTGACTCATCATTCATATCCATCTACTTACTTTGGTCTTGATTAAGCAATTTACTTGAATTAACTTCTTTCCCTTGATCACCTAAACACATAAACACATATCATAATCATTTAACATAACAATTTACATCTTTTCTTAACTTTGATCTCATTTACAAGGTGCTAGACCTCTAGCACCTATCTTAACACTTTTACTTAATCTCATAACTAGGTGTTACTCACTAACACCCATCATTATCATTAGTGTTCCATTTATAAACTTTATGATCATATGAAATTTGGGCATTAAATCACTCTTATCATCATAACTTTCATCAATCATCATTAATACTACCTCATATGTCAATTTACACACATACATAAGCTTTCACATACCCAATTTCATATGAACATGAATTGTTTAACTAAATTAACATGAATTAAACATAGTATATAACACATAAACACATATGGAACACTAAACAATCAAATTAACTAACTTTTATTAACTTCATGATTCTAGGGTTCTTAGAATTTAAACCCTAACTTGAATTAAACTTAGTAATTAGCTCATTAACATACATAGAACACTAATTTAACAATATAACTAACTTTCATATACTTTCATGATTCTAGGGTTTATAGACTTCATTCAAATATCAAATTAAACTTAGCTAAAGATCATACATACCTTGTACAAGCTAAATTAAGAGTTATAAACCCTAGTTCAACCAATTCCTCACTCAATTTTTGATTTCTTCTTCTTCTTCTTGGTTTCAGTCCACGACACATACACACACACACTCACATATACGTATTTGATTTTTCAGATTGGAAGAAATTAGAAAGCTGTAGGATGTTTTATTAATTCAATTTACATACTCTTCCCCTCTACTTTGCTCAGTTACAACTTTGGTCCTTCTAACTTACTTTCTTTTATTTGGTTAGTCCTAGTAACCCATATTTAACAACTTAGTTACTTTACACATTTACATATTAAATACATATAAAACTAAAACATAAACGTATTTTAATAATTTAAACTTACGTATTTTAGGGGCGTTACAGATAACAATAAAATGATCATTGACTTAATCATATTTAATTGGTGAGAAAATTTTATACTAATTTGTAAAGCATCTGATATGTTATATAGATTCAAATATGATATTATATTTATCGAACATACTATTGTATATAACAAAAATACATAAAATAGTTGTTAACGCTGCATTGCGCAAGTATTGTGCTAGTATTTTATTATTGAATTGCAATAAACTATTTCATATGTCTTAATCCATATCATATCATATTATTATGATGTAAATATTATGTAGACTCCCAAATTCCGTATAATCGATTCTAGAGAATCATCAAATGCAATTTATGTTATCTTAAAGGTTATTAATAACCAATGCCGTTAGCGCAATGGTTAATCCAACCTTTAATAGAATAAAAATCATTAATAAACATTCAAGTTTCTATAAATACATCTAATGTTTCCATATATACACGGTAATTTTATTCAAAACATGGATAGCAAGTTATAATTACGGAAGTTTATAGTGATTATTAATTATTACATTTTATTTTAGCAAGTTAAAACATTGTTTTAAGGTATTATTTATCAAATTTCTATCTTAAAGTACTACAGCTAAATAAAAATTAGAATAGGAAATAAAACAACTCTTTACTAAAAAACCTCTATTAGCATATATTTAAAATAAAAAAAACATTATATTGGTAAAAATGTTTGTCATTTACACATTTTGACTAAAAACACTAACATGAGATATCAAATTTTAAAATCACTTTCAAAATGAAGAAGAGATGGGCAATATAGTTCAGATCACCCTCCATAGTCCATATTGTAAAAGAACAAATGTATGTTTATGTTCTTATACATAATAATAATAAGTATTAAGTATAAGAATAGGTAACATTGGCCTATTAATTGTAATCTAATTAAATGTGTAGGATGTAAGAGTCGATCCATTTGTTTTTCAAAAAGATACGTCTTATTTAATTAATAAGTCAAATACAAACACACATAAACTACTCACCCCATTAAGTTCTAAATCTTTAAGTTCGTTAAGTCGAAAACAAACATGACCTAAAGTTTGTACCAAATAAGTTGAAATTGGTAATTTTTTTATGTTCACAATGTAAAATAAACAATTTGTTGGTTGGTTAATATCCTTTCTAGAGTTGAGCTTACACACTTGTATCAAGATTGCTACAAATCGAACCTAGGTCTGAGTCTTTGTTATATGTATGCTAGAAAAGCCAGATTTTTGTAAGTTAGCAAAGGTCAATCTATCTATGCTAGTGATGCCCTCTTTATAGGCTTTAAGGCATACAATAAGTGTGATGTTACATTGTGCTAGTTACATTAGTTTTGCTTAAATGTTAATCACTAGCTTTTTGTTAGAATAGCTCTACAAATACGCAATTACAAGTTGGTATGAATTTAATGTGAAGCATATGTACTTGGCGTAGAAAAGTAGAATACGCTGAGTTGTCATAGGTCTTTTTGTTAGAGAAAACATATTTGATCATAAGATTTGTACAAAACCAAATTTGATCATTCTAGAATTGCTAGTCCGGTGATTGAAAGTTACAATGACGACCTTTCACTATATATGTTGAATTTTAATTTTTAAGATACTAATTTGAGTATATTCACATGTCAACGTATGTATTCATTCAAGAAATACATTCACGATAATAACATTTGTTTCATTAACCATGTTAATTCGCCTCATTACTTTCAAAATAGCAAATTATAAAATGTTACATATTGTATCCATCTACAACATTGGTAGACGATTCCTCCATCCCCGTCACAGAAGAAAATACCTCCATATTGCTATATATGTGTTATCATAGATAATATTTTACAAGGAATGACTAACTTGTACCTTAAGGATACATGTTAAGAGTTACTAAATGCACTAAAACCTTTTAAATGTATCTGAAAATATTTATTAAACTCACTAATTTCCTAATATAGATATATATTAATTGTGATTTATATTATTTATAAAAAAATTAACATAATTAAATGACCCTAACTTAGTACACAAGTTAGATAATCCCTATTTTACATTACTCCGTTTTATTTGGTGCATTGAAATTCCGAAATAAATACATCTGGTGATGGTACAAGGATTCATCATACAATTTTCGTCAAGATAACATTCTTTTACCCGATACTTTTTCTATATTATAATATAGTAATATAATATATATGAAGTAGTACTCAATCTAATCAATCATGCTTATAGTAAAAACATCTTTACTGGGTTTTTTAGCCCGTCAGATCTGATCATTTTGCAACCTCCGTTTGTTGCATTGAAGAACCATGTGTAGTAGTAGGAAACGCGCATGGACCATAATTTAATGAAGTGTAACAAAGATTTTTAAATTAAATTAAATAAATAAATAGGTACCAAAAATGTTATTGTTAAACAAAACGTCGGTATCAATAGCAAAGGGACCGACCAATAAGAGACTTGTAGGCCTACCCAACCCTACGCCCTAGTGTAGTGTAGGGGTACGTCAACCCGGACAAAACGGGTGCCACCTTAATATCCGGTCCACATTTACTTCGGGTCACCCTTTTATCCACCTCATCTTGCTTTTCTTTTTCCATAAATAAATTTTTCATAAACAAATGCATATTTATTATTAAATGTAAACAAATACGAGTATCTCAATATTGATTGAATTGGTCAATAACTCAATATATAGCTATAGACATTTTTTAAAAAACAGTGCATCACATACTCCATCATTAGTAATGTATATTTTTTTTTTTATCAATATACATAATGTCTAAAGTAAAAACTTCAATCTACAACCTCATAATCGAAGGTTACCTCAATAAGATTAAACAATAATCATTCGATTATAAATATAGAGATTTAGCTATTTGATCAAGTGTTTAGTATTTATTTATACTGATATAATACTTGTCTTCTTAGAACAATCAATATGGGGAAAAAAATAACCGTATTCCATCTACCAATGAATCAAACATAACATATTTTCACATTTGTTATTCATAATTAGTTACTGCAACTTAAGCATTAATAAAAAGTTTGTTTTGTGGGTATGTCTTACAACAAATTTATAAGATGGAGTTGTGACTGAAAATTATCGCTGATGATTTTTTTACATAATCTAATTGCAAAAGCTTCCATTTCAAAAATTATATGTAATTCTTTTTCAAGAACACTACTTATTTTTTGGTACCAAACAAAAATCACTAACTGATAAATATTGAAGATTACTAAAAGGAAAATGCCCCCAACTGCTGTGAATAAGAAGCATTTGATTATAATTATTAAATATAAAGTTTTCTTTAATATCAAAAATCATACTAATACGGAGTACATCACAAATAAAATGATTCTTTGAGTGCATTAAATTAAAACTTATAGTGTATTAGTTATATTTTTGATTAAATAAATAAAATTTAACTTCAATAAATGTACAAATTTGCTTTTATTGACCGCCTTAGGGTTGTAATTATCGATTCACTTATTAATATGCTTTTCTAATATATAAGATAAATAAAACTTATGAATGTATAGTATATGCTAATATATAAGTATAAGCATAGCAAACGAAATAATAAGGCAAGATGAATTGGTTTTCACCAATATAAATGTATCTTTAAATGGTGGTTGTTAAATAAATTGGTTTTCACTAATATAAATGACATTCTTAGTCGCTTGAAGTATGTTCCTTTAACCGGAAAAAATAAAAGAACATTCGATGTGGTGGTTCATATGGAGATATATAAACGACTTTACTTTTTCCTCAAAGAACCTGCAGAGTGATACCATTTGTGATTAAATTAAAATCATATAATTCACTTGGATTTCTAGAGGAAAAAACCTATCAATTAATTGGTTAGATTGGATTTGTAACCCCAAAACTTCACATTTCATCATTATATCAAAGGCCGGGGCACAAGGGTCCTAGTACTATCCAGGTGCGAAGAATCCTGGAGGTGGCTGCAATGAGCAGAAATCTCACTCAGCGGCCTAAATGACGAGCAAACACTCGAACGTGAGAGCAAGGGATCACCCAACGAATGGACGAGCTCAAAGGGGGAGGAGAGAGGGGGGCAAGAACCATGTTTTTAGAGAAGTGACGGTCCGAATCTTATATGAACTGTGAACTGCGAGAATAACTGACTAATCCGTGCCATAAGGGGTCATTACTAGTAGGCAAGTGGCTTGCTTGTATTTTAATAAAATTTGTGCAGTTTTTTTTTAAAAAGCAAGAATCTAGCGACTTTCAGTTTTTAGTAAGTACTCATATGTTGACCACTTTTTACAGATGAACTAAATGTAGTTATCATAATTTCCAGTAAAAAAATTTTACGTCATATATTATATGGATTTGGTGGATCACTGAATTACCTTAATGTGTAATATGTGTGGTTTGACAAATTTCCCCTAAAGGGCAACATACAAACATCATAATACATCCCCCTTATTCTCCTATTCCATGTATAATTGGATGCTCGACTCCCTTTTAACCCCACTTAGTCAATTACTACATTAAATAATAATCATGCATCCCTTGACCCAATACTAAGTGATAACTATTTGGCAAAACAACTTCACTTAGATAAATAACATGACCATACATGTTTCTCTTTTTGGACTATGGACATGTTCATTTGTTCATGGTATTTACACTACATGTGGAAGAAAGGATTAATGCTATTTTTTCATGCTTTTTGCTATATTTATTACTTTTTACGGATGTATGATTTATTACCCCTTATTTATCTATGCAAATATCAAAGAGCCATTGATTTGGTGTTATCGTGCTTACTCCAGGATGTTGAGGGTTTAAGTTTCGAGAATGGAATAATATATTTGTAGATATGTTCGTGATAATTGTAGTTGCTTATTTTTCTAAAAAAATAAAATTTGCAAACAAGTTCTAATCAATATGATATACGGAGTAGTTAATGCAACATGATCTTGATTTGTGCAATAACTAAAGATTAGATTAGATTAATCATTGATCATCGTAATTAAAACCAAGACCAAAAGTGATGGGGCTTTCGGTTTCGTTGGTAGGTGAAGATGACGATTGAATCTTAATGCAAAACACACGTGTAAAACAGAATGAATCATGATGTGTTTAATTACTTTATGTTACCATAAAACAGATATAAATCAATAATCTAACTTTCTTTTTTTCTTCTTAGATATTTCATTTTTCTACAATTGCTCAGTAGTTAATACATTCATTATACGAATATGGTACTATTTTTTAAGATATGGATGGTTTGTATGTTTTTAAAACCAAAAACCGGATCGGACCTTCCGATTGAACCGGTCGGACCGGTCCTGCTGAACCGCCCTAAAACCGATCAAAAATCATTTAAAAAAAAATAATCAAAAATCCGGTTGAACCGTCCGGTTTCCGGTCCAACCGTCCGGTTTTTATCGAACCGCCCGGTTCGTTGACCAGTCAAACCTTGGTCAAAACCAGTTTTAAACGGCTCGGGGGTTGAACCGGTCCGACCGGCTGGTTCAACCCGGTTTTGAAAACATTGGTTTGTATATAGTAAAAAATAATACATACAGAAGAATATATATACCGATTACAAATAGAAAGTTGATATAAACATTTCTATACAAATGGTAATTGAACAAAACTATGTACACATTTATAAATAGTGATCTATACTGATATCATTGTAAAAAGTTCCACGTTCAAATGGAGTAGTTAGAGAAAAATATATTCAGAAATGGTCACGGAGATATCCTATCAAAGTTACGTTAAAGAGAAGACTCAACCTCTTCGAGTAAAACTATCTCCTTAGTCTACCCATTTATGTAGGAGGGAACCGAAAGTTAATAAGTAACAAAATTTCTTCACTCGTCAAGAGATCTATGGCCATCAAACTCATTACTAAACTTTGTTTTTGACAAGTTTCTTTACCTTAGAAACCCTCACTTAATTAAGTCCTTGGATTCTATAAAGAATGTTAAGTTGCCAATGTTTTCATAAATTTACATTTCGATCGGTTTGTAATTAATTTGTTTCAACTATTTTGCATCTTCTTTGGCTCTTCATTGAATAGAGATCGAGAACAGTTGAAACTAACTTAACTCGTTAAAGCAAGTAAAGTAATAACCCATGCATAAAACAAGCAACACTCGAACATACTTTCCTTGACATAGAGAGTCACACATACTTATACTTATTTTCATTGAAAGCAAAATGTAATTTGTCCTTTTTCCTTTTTTGATTTCAATGATAAGAACAAGCAAGGTAAGAAAATTCAGAACTAGGTTGAAAATGAACTACATTTGTAGAATTTCATGGACTTCCATTTAACCTTTTTAACAATGGGTAAAATGTTTGTAACTTATCCACTTATCCGTTCAAGACACACTAGTCACATTTATATTAGAGGTTACGGTTTGTGATCATTGTAAATAAATTCAGGGCGGAGTTAGAAGAGGGATAGTGGGGGCAGTCGTCCACCGTAAAATTCAAAAATTATTGAAAAAATAATTTTTTTAAAGGTAATTAGTGACGGTTTAGAATTTTGATCCCCTAATGTGATATGAAAAAAAAAATAAAAAAATTTACCCCCGTTTCTAAAAAGTTCTAGCTCCGCCCTGTAAATAATATCAATAAATGGATAGCTTAGTGTAATCTAACTTTTCAAATTAATATTTCAAGCCTATAGATTATACCCAACTTTACGAAATTCACTTCGGCGTAAAAACATAAAATAAACATTAGCAACTTATTTAACCAACTTAGTCGGGTTCTACTCCGCATAACCTAACATGTGTCTATTATATGTCTACATCCACAACTACGCTATGCAAGAGTCAACATTAGCAACACAATGACGGTTACATGATTCTGAAAAATTTAGTGTGTTTTTTATATTGATCTTTTACCAATCATGATTTTTTTCCTATATCATGTTATAAATCAAAGTTTAGAGTTAAACAACGACAAACGTTTTATTATATATACGAAGTATATCAAGAAAAGCATATTTTTACTGTAAAGTTGAACATTTATGCTTACCGTTTAGAAAAAAGGTAAAAAAAATCAGTCAATAGTTGAACAAAATTGAATAGAGTGTGGTTGTACAACAAGGTACAAGTGTCTAGTAGCACAGAAAGGAAAGTGAAGGGCAGAAGAGAGAGGAAAACACAATGGTCATCCACCCTGTTTTGTTATTTTTTTGCAGACAAACCCCTCGACTTTTACGCGGCCTCCATGGACCACCCTTTTTCTTTCTCTCTCTCACACTTTTACACACACTCAAGGTGTGAGAGGGACCAAAGTAGTACTCAGTTTTATCGTACTTTAAGTCTTGTGAGTCAGTAAAAGTGGGACCTAAATACAGATTTACCTTTCTACAAAGATGAAAATTAAAGAAGATGAGATTAAATAATTTTAAGCCACAAAATTATGATTAAAAAAATTAAAATTGATGAATACGTAGACTTAAATAGGTTGTACTTTGGTAAGTGAATGGTTGTATAAAGTTCACATATGCATGCTATCAGTACTTGTACCTTCTATAATTTGGAATAGTTAGTTAGTATATACTCCGTACTACATAATAAAGTTCACAAGTTTTTGAGTTTGGTAGGGGTAACGTCTTTTTCCACTAGCTAACTTGTATATCCTTCATTCAGAGTTGTACATTCGTGGTATAAAGATTTGTGTATCTAGTTGGTTGTATATTGATTTGAGATCCTCTCAAGTCGAAATGTATACGTATGAATATTTGTGTATTATGGAGTGGGTAAAGGGGACGGTACCCGACAAACTATATAAATAATGAAATACCTACGAATTGTAAGTGACTCTGAACCTAAATAAAAAGAACTCGAGAGAGCTTCAAAACCAACTATAGGAGCTAGACAAATATAAGACAACCGTCTAAAGTCTAAACGATCAAGCTACTATCCTATCGAGCCATTAGCTGCAACAACTATTCACCATAGTTAGATTCCAAGTTAAACGACCAATATTTGTAATGTAAAAAGTAACTTGAGAAATCATTATTTCACCACTTTAACAAGCTGGACAAAAACATGTATATCTAGTAGGAATTATGCATTTTGGTAATGCTTGAATAATATATTATATTTTATATTATATATTATATCTATATCAATAATGATGTCTTCTCATAATTCAGGTATAAGAACTTAAGTGATTGTCATCATGGTTACGAAGAAAGTCTATAATTAAATGATATATTTTTCCAGTGGTATTAAATATGTGATAGGTAGGCATGTAAACGAACCGAACGAACACGAATGAAGCATGTTCATGTTCATTCGTTAAGGTTTTGACGAACAGACCGATGAACAGACGAACGAACACGAACAGATAAGCGAACATATTTTGTTGTTCATGTTCGTTTACTAAGAAATTTTTTTTGTTCACGAACACAAACGAACGTACACGAACAAATACATAATTTAATGCATTTCTTCGTTAATACCTTAAACGGACCTTAACAAACATAAACGAACATATATATATATATATATATATATATATATATATATATATATATAAACATATTACATTTATATTATAGAACTTGAAACTTTGCAATGCGTATTCAACATTATAAAACAACCACAATATGAAGATAAACTATTTTGCTTGGTCCGATCGTAGGTAAGAGCAGCAGATCTGGAACTAGTGGAGGGAGAGAGTAGATGTGCGTTTAGAGTGGAGGGAATATTGGAGGAAAATGTGAGGTAAAAATATCTAAATATTTAATATTATTATATATAGAATTTAGCTTAAATCAAAATAAGATACAAATATGTATTAATTTAATTAAACTATTAGTTAATAAATGAACATTTAACTAAACGTTAACGAACGTAAATGAACGAACAAGACATGTGTTCATATTCGTTTATATAATTAAACGAACGTATAAATCTGTTCATGTTCCTTCATATAACGAAATGAACGAATATAAACGAACTTTCTGCCGAACGATTCAAGAATAATTCGTCGAACGTTCAGTTTGCTTTAAAGCTTAGTCGTAGGGCATCTTTTGATCATGGCGAGGAGATCTTGCCTCTGTGGGCTGACTGGCTGACGACGAGCAATGTGGCCCAAAACCAAACGTTTTGACGAAAAAGATAAAGAAGAAAATTTTTATTGCAACATTATTGTACCCTCCTTTAGTGGTGCAATCTTTTTGAAAGAAATATTATCTACGGCATCAATTTGGAATGGAGATGAGATTCCCTTTGATCGTATGGTATTTCTCAAAATTTGGGGAGTTCCATTCCACCTCAGAGATATCTCAACTTATGAAGCTATTGGGAACCTTTTTGGATATCGGTTACTATCTACAACTTTTTCATGGGGTATAGAAGATAACTCCCACGGGAAATGCATCATCCTTTCGGATTCTGGCAGCAAAATCAGTGAAGAAATTGAATTACGTTGGCACAATAAAAGCTATAGGGTTTGGGTTTATGAAGATTCGGATAATTGGTCTCCATCTTTCGAGCATGAGGAAGGCGAATTCAAAGCTTGCTCACCGGAGGAATCGGAACGTCTGTCGGAGCCCGATCAAGAATATGGGAAGACTAATCGTCTTTCTCAAAAAGTATCGGACGCGCATGCGCACGGGGAACATCATTTTCAAAAAGAGTCGGATGTGCATGTGCATGGGGATCATCACCCAATGGATTCTTTAGTTGCCAATTCATTCTCCAAGAATAATAACGTTGGAATTAATTTGGAAAATCCATCTTTTTCAATTGGGCTTTCATCTCTCAACAGATCAAAAAAACGGGCTAGACACCTTCGTAGCCCATCATCCTCTAGCCCAAATTGCCACCCAAAACGATCGAGTACTTGTAATGACCCAATTCTTTCAAACTCGCATTTTTTACCTGTCGATCCTATCCCTGATTTAAACAATCCGAGTACCCCAATTGTCAATGCTCCGGCTCAACCTACTCCAATCACGGGGAATGTACCAATCAATCCTTCTTTGAATAATGATGATAACGTTCCTCCTATTACTCATCAAGATGATTTACAGGAGGAAGTTTCAGTCACAATAAAAATCGAAGAAGCTTTGGGTTTTCAATTGAAAGATCATCGGGAGCTAGTTGAAAATACCATTATTGGAGAAGGTGAGAAATCAACGTTACAATGAATTTCCTTTCTATAAATATCCGGGGGGTTGGATGTCCAACCAAGAATTCAAAAATCAAAGGTTTTGTGACCTCACATGGTGTGCATTTTTTAGCTATACAGGAAAGTAAGTTACAAAATGATTCATTGTTTAACGTTAACAATCTTTGGGGAAATACACCTTTTGAATGTGATAAGATTATGGCGGTGGGGTTATCAGGGGGTTTAATTAGTGTATGGAACCCCAGAGTTTTTAAAAAGATTGGTTTCCATCGTAACAGACACTTTTTGGTAACAATGGGCTATTTAAACAACTCAAACCAAATGATTAACATAGCCAATATTCATGCTCCGAATGACCCCGTGTTAAGGAGATGTTTATGGTTGGATCTTCGTTCTATTATTCAATCAACTCCAGGCATGTGGCTTCTCGTAGGTGACTTTAATGAGGTCAGACTCCCCTCTGAACGTCACAATTCGATTTTCAACGAAAGGAATTCGAGCATTTTTAATTCCTTTATCGATTCTGTTGGTCTTGGTGAATATAACATGATAGGTCGGAGATTTACCTATCATGCAGATAACGGGTCTAGCTGTAGTAAGCTTGACAGATTCTTGGTCTGTCAAGAATTCAGGAACAAATGGCCTACGGCCAATGTTTCCTGTCTCTCATCCGTCGGTTCGGATCACTATCCGATTTTACTATCTACTTTGGACACCGACTTCGGCCCAATTCCTACCAAAGTATTCAATTCTTGGTTGGAATTTCCGGGTTTAATGGAGTATATTAAGCATCAAAGCAATCGTTTCTACTTTCATGGGGAAGTTGGTCTTTCATTCGCAATGAAGCTTAAATGGCTTAAGTCGAAGATTCGCACTTGGGTCACGAATCACAAGCGTTCAAACATGAGCTCATATCAAGAAAAAATCAACAAACTGGAGGTTCTAGATGGAATTGCCGAAGAGAGGTTTTTGACTCCTCATGAGCTTAATATTAAGGAAGAATGTCTAAGGATTATTCAAGGCCATGAACACAGATATTTGATAGATATCAAACAAAAGTCCAGAATTAGATGGGCACGGGATGGAGACGAGAATAGCTCATTTTTTCATGGAGTTATAAACGCTAATACTACAAACAATCGTATTCACGGCATCATGCAATAGGGTAATTGGATTACTAATTCGGCATCTATTAAAAACGCTGCATTCGATTTTTTCTCATCAAAATTCGTGGAACCCATCCCCATCAGACCGAGCCTATTATGTCAAAGCTTAAAATTTCTCCTACGGCTGAAGATGCCTTAATTGCCAAATTTTCACTGTTGGAAATTAAAAACGCAGGTTGGGCATGCGCTGGTGATCGGGCCCCCGGCCCAGATGGATTTAACCTCAATTTCATTAAACGGAATTGGGCCTGGATTCAACACGATTTAATGTCTCTTTTCGACCATTTCCATGAATCTGAATTTCTCCATCCTGCTTGTGGATCTTATTTTATCTCGCTGATCCCAAAATCTCCTGATCCACAATATTTTGATGATTTTAGACCAATAAGCCTAATTGGATGCATCAATAAGGTGATCTCAAAGGCCCTTTCGAATCGTCTTAAAGAACACATGGATGCATTGATCTCCGAAGAACAAACCGCCTTCATATCCAATTGGAGCATTGTTGATGGACCGCTTATTCTTAACGAACTGATTGGTTGGCTAAAACAATCTAAAAAGGCTGGTTTTCTCTTTAAAAATGATATCAGAAAAGCTTTCGATTCACTGAATTGGGATTTTCTCGATTCAATTATGTATCAGATGGGTTTTCCTACGAAATGGAGGCGTTGGATTCGGGCCATAATATCTTCTGGACATGCTTCAGTGTTAATCAATGGATCCCCAACAGCGGAGTTTCAATGTCAAAGAGGTTTGCGTCAAGGAGATCCGCTATCTCCTTTTCTATTTCTTTTCGCAATGGATGCACTCTCACGAACCATCAAGAAAGCCTGTGATTCTGGTTTTATTCAAGGCATAAAGTGTATAAATCCCAATTTAACATTATCACACTGCATGTATGCGGATGATGTAATCTTTTTAGGCGATTGGAGCAGAAACAGTTTAATCAACCTAAAACGGATTCTTAGATGCTTCTATATTAGCTCTGGTCTCGGCATCAACATGTCTAAATGTTCTTTATATGGCGTGGGAGTGGAAGACCGTGAGATTCAATCTTGTGCATCAGAATTATTATGCCGTGCGGGTACGTTTCCATTCATTCATCTTGGCTTAAATATAGGGGGAAACATGAACATCATTCGAAATTGGAAACCTGTAATTGATGCGTTGAAATCTAGACTTACAACTTGGAAAGCCAAGAGATTGTCGTTTGGTGGAAGGATAACATTAATCAAATCCGTCTTAAACGCATTACCAACTTATTACTTCTCCCTCTACAAAGTACCAGTTGGTGTTATTGAATCACTTGAAAGAATCAGGCGAGAATTTCTATGGGGATATGATGAACAAACGAAGAAAATAAACTGGGTCTCATGGTCTAAGGTCATTTCCTCTAAAACGAATGGAGGCATAGGCTTGGGATCATTATCAGAAATGAATTTAGCCTTGTTATCCAAATGGTGGTGGAGGTTTAAAAGTGAACCGAACAAACTATGGAGAAACGTTATTTGGTGTATTCATCATTCTTCGAGATCTTGGAATTTTATTCCGAGGAAACTCTCAATACCTGGACCTTGGAAGCAAATTTGTAATATATCGAACCAACTGAACGAACTTGGTTTTAATATTCAGGCCTCATTCCACGTCACTCCAGGTCTGAATTCTCGGTTATTCTTTTGGCACGATCCGTGGATTATGGACACACCACTCAGAATTCGGTTTCCTAATTTATTCAATCTGGAAGCTGTTAAACTATGTTCTCTTAATGACAGAATTCGTAATGGTGGTCAATCGATTCATTTTCATTGGATGAGGCAATTGGATCAGTCAGAACATCACGAGGTAAACGAACTGATTGATTTAATGTATTCTATTTCATGGGCTGGCGAGTATGATACATGGAGAAACGATGTTTGTATCCTGGGCAAATATAGTGTTAAGGAAATCAAAAATATCATCAGCGATTCACATGATGTTCATTCAGAAAATAGTTTCTTTTGGGCCAAATGGATTCCGATCAAAGCCAACTTTCTTCTATGGCGAGTCTGGCAAGATCGACTCCCAACAAAAGATAATTTGATAAAACGTAACGTGAATGATAGCCCAACGGATTGTAATGTTTGTGGTGTCGAAGATGAATCGTTGGATCACATTCTCGGTAATTGCGAAACATCCATGAAAGTTTGGGACTTTGTATCTCAATGGTGCAGAATTCCAAATTTTTTCTTTCTTTCTGCTAGAGATTTACCGACTCTTGCGTCACACCTAAAGGGAGATGTGGATTGGAAATTAGCCGTCCATTTGGTCATAGCAACATCGATTTGATGCTTATGGAAAAATAGAAACAATATAGTTTTCAAATCGGAGCACAAATCAGCGAATTCAATCATTGAAGAAATCCGGTCACAATCTTTCCTTTGATTTAAGAATCGTTCCAAGTACAAATCCTTAACCATGGAGAAATGGCAAGATTTCAAATTTCACTAATTTGTTAGTGGAGATTGGTGTAGCCGGACGTTTGCATTGTAATGAATGGTGTATGTAATAATTAGGTGTCTCAACACTTTGTTGTTATCACCTCTTCTAATGAAATTAAATTTTGTTTGCCGTTCAAAAAAAAAAGAAAATTTTTATTGATGCGAAAGTTAGAAAAAAATAACAAAAAAATAAACAATGGGAAAATCAACATGATTTTGCTTCGTTTCACAAACTTAATTCCACGTTCTTTTTTTTTTTAAAAAAAACAAATAACTTACGAACCGTATGTCTATAAACTATTAAAATTACACATTCAGAATCAACGTCTTTTTTTCTTCGATTATAGATCCAACAAGCTATACTTTCGACAAAGATTTTTTTCCCATTTTGATTGAGTTTTAAAATTTTGTAATGTGAGGTCACATGTAATTTAACATTAAAAAATAATTACACACGCTGATATCTTCGATTAAACTTTATATTCAGATCATTAATGATTTAAAAATATTTAAACATAGAAAACTAAGTTGTAATCATATACGATTAAACATCAAAATATCAATCTCATGTGATTAAAGAGTAATCTGTAACACCCCCAAATTCATTGTTTGGCGGAAGCATAATTTGGGTGTTACTAATCGATAATCAAAGCACACAGATATATAGCAAACGACTCTATATGCGTCGTTTTAACAAAATATATTAATATTAAAATGTTTACAATTGTTGAAACTGTACATAGCTCGTGTTCGATTAAATGAGAGATTCCAATACATAAATACTTGTACAAAATATACTAATGCAAGAAAATCTCTATCGTCTGCATGCTGACTCGAGCTATGGTAATCCTGAGGGTAGTCCGAATCTACTGCTGACTACCTGTGATACATGCTAAAGTGGGTCAGCTAATGCTGGTGAGCTCACAGGTTTGTATATCAAATAATATGGTGTGAACCGCAAGACTTAAGTACTGATTTGCATCCAGCAAATGAGGATAATGATAATGTATACAGCCATGAGTACATAGTCTGAGCTTAACTCAAGGGGTCAGGATCACAATCAGTGCCTGAGCGAGGTGCCTCCACGAGTGCCTAATCAACACTCGTCTGAACAAATATTAGTACATCCGTTTACCCAGTTAGTGCTTGCTAACCCGGACGAGGAGGGTCAATCCTATATGATATAATATACTAATATTCACGCTACAACGTATTACCAAACTATGCTGACGGAGGGCTTTGAAATGATTAGGTGTGTAAAACTCATGTAGTATATGAAAATGTTTGTACTTGCGTTCACATGTTAAAAACGAGCAATGAATCACACCCCTGAGTAAAAACAGTAAAAGAGATGGGCCATGAGACTCACCTGAGTCTTGAAGCGTTAAATCAATAAACGTGAGTTGATTAGCCGATTAGTGATTGTCCGAAGACTCGTAACCTGAGGGTGTCCACGACACGCGATGGTTATAAACATGATTGGGTATCTTAAAAGATCACCCTTGTAGTTGTTCGTCCAACTAGAGTGTCCAAATTACTACGATTTAGTTGATTTGTTTAAGTATTTGAAAATGCGTATGGCCCGTTGGTAATTGGTTTGTAATAATAATCTCATTATTATTATGATTTCGAAGTGTTTATACTTAAAAGTATGTTCGACTATGTTTTTGGAAGTCGTATCGTATAAGTATTCGAAGTTATACATGTTTGACACTAAGTATAAAAATCTGTGTTTTCAAGGTTCTGATTTGTGCGAAACTGGGTGCGACATAAGGCTTTGTGTCGCTAGGTGCGACATAGTCTGTTATGTCGCAGGTCATGACAGCGACATAAGTCATTGTGTCGCTATGTGCGACATCCGCAATTTAATGCGATATAAAGTATTGTGTCGCTATATGCGACGGGAATGAGGTCTGCGACATAGTGTTTTGTGTCACTATATGCGATATCCGAAAGTATTACGACATAGGCATTTGTGTCGCTATATGCGACATAAGTAATGGTTTTGCGACATAAAAGCTTGTGTCACAGGTGGCCTGGAGCCTCTGCGACATAACGGGCTGTTGGCCGGAATTTGGACCAAAAACGTGTTTTTCGGTTTCTGTTTGACTTGAAACTTTTACCCAACCCATATTTGGACATTACAAGCTTATCTAAGCCACTTTCAAGTAAAAATAATGAAATCTAAGGGTTTTCGAGAATTGTCGGGGATCTTACAAGTTTACGCGAGAGAAATCCGGAAAGGTAGAAATGTAGATCCTGACGCGGTGGTTCTTTTCTTCAAACGAGCGTGAGGATCCAAGGTCGTTTTGTGGTGCTTTTTGGTGACGGAAGGTGGTGGTGGTGGTGTGGTGATTTTAGAGAGAAAGAGTAGAGTGAGAGAGTGATATGGTGAAAAGTGAGGGAAAAAGGGAGGGGGGGGGTGGGGTGTATGGGGGCCGGTTCATGGGGGGGGGGGGGTCCACAAGGGTGGGCTTCTCCAATTTTTGTTCCCCCGTGTTTGTGTTTCGTGCGGTGTTCGTTTTTCCCGATCGTTTAAACGTTAATTAATATTTTTACGCGTTTAAATGTATGTTTTAAATACGATTATTTATTCAATATTTACTTGAAGTATTTCATCAAATATTTAATTACTGAGTTATAAAATATAACTTAACTTGTTTCGTTTTGTTTGCGTGTTTGTTATTTTAATCGCGTAATTTTTGTTTGTACGATACGAATTTGAGTTGAAATATTATCTAAATAATATTTTGGATAAAATAGAGTTATTAAATAATGTCATTTTATATATAAAAATTGTTCACCAACGTCCGTATTAATCGAATCGAATTGCATTCGATTTGAAACTTGTACGATTTAATCAAATCGCATACTTGTATATATTCAACAATATATATTTTGATACATTAATTTGCCTAAAACCAAACTAATTACATGTATTAACGAAGGATTAGACACTAATCACTAGTCCTAATTTGGCGGGTGTTACATAATCAAATATGGATGTTTAAATCATTGATTATAATTATATAATTAAATAGAAATCAAACACGAATTATCATATATCGATAAATTGCTCATCAAATATCATTTTTTAAATAAGAATCATATGTGATCATATACAAAATTATATGTGATTAAATAATAAGTCACATGTGATTAAATGTACAACTAACAATCACATGTGATTTGTAATGAAAACAAATGTAATTTTTAAAATTCTGTGTTATTATTAATGTATATGAATATTAAATTGTAATTATGTGTTGATTAATATATACCGTGAATGAATAATCGTGAACAAATTTAACTTTTTATCATAAATCACATGTGATTATATTGTAAAATACGGCAAAAAAAATATTTTTTTTTTCAAAGTATAGCTTGTGAGATCTATAATCGAAGAGAAAAAGACGCTGGCTATGAATATTTAATTTTAAAGGTAAAAGTGAAAATAAATTTTGTAAAAAAAATGATGCAATACTATTTGTTCACCCATTTTTCATTCTTTCAACATTATTCAATAAACCCACCTCATATAATTTGTTAATGTATTTATTAATTATATCCTATTGTTTTTGTGGGCTGAATGGAACTATACCATACACGCAAATTGGTCTAATTCAACTGGTCATAAATGCGTGGGCCTGTCAGGCCCGATTGAGGTAATGTATACGAAGCGTCAAACTGTCAACCACCTTGAAAAGATGTTAATGTCTTTTTATTATATTATCATTATACCCGTACAATGCAACAGTGAAAGTGATGACAATGGATTGAGATGCGAATGAATGTTTTAAAATAAAAACATATTGTACTTCGTCTGTCTCATTTAAAATGTAAATATTACTATCACATTACTATTTTGGGATGTCCCGTTATAAGTGTCCACTTTGATATTTAACAAATCAAAAAAGACTTTAGTGAGCAGATTTAATATATGATTGATGAAAAGTGTAGGTAGTGGAGAATAAGTCGTAAGTGGAACCTACTTACTTAATCTTAAAATTTTTTAAAGAGAGAAAGAGTTAAATGTATTATATAATAATGTAGATATATAGAGTATTACGAGTATATATTTAAAGAAAAGCAAATAGGATTTTTAAGACGTAATATTTGCATTGAATCTCAATCTTAACTATACGATCCATGAATTATGATCCAATCCGATTTCGTTTTACATAAATTAATATATAAAAATTAAATATGTTGATATATGATATAAGAAGCCATGGGACTAACGGTTTAATTGATTTTAAATTAGTAGATTTATTAATTCTTCGACTTTAATTGTTTAATACTAAAAAATGTATATATATATTTTTGAATCACTATGAAAGTATTAGAGTACTGTTATGACTTTTAAGCTGAATACATCGAACTAATTTTCATTATTATGGTCTTTTATATACATGAACACGATGAAAAACTACGATCTTAAGATCTCAATCTTATAATAACGAAAAGAATTGAGAAATGCTAGAATCACACAAATTTTACAAACAAAAGTTCACAAATTGATGTGGATGATGAGATTGTCTAATTAAATTCAAGTTTTGTCTCTCTCGCATGTTACTCTTTCCAAATGTTATTGGTTCACATGGTTTTTGAACTTTTATTTGTAAAATTTGTGTGAGTCTAGTTTTTCTTAAAAGGATCTGTATTGGTTCAAGGGAGGCCGGGAGGGCTATAGCCAACTCAAGAAAATTCATACTCCGTATTAGTGTAATACTGTATTCCTTAATAATTAAACTCATTTGTTTTTTGTCGGCCAAACCGAAAATGTCCACTTGATCTCAAGAAAAACAATGTAACTAATTTGATGGTTACTAAATTTATTTCCTCCATAGTTTCGATTTGTTTTATACTAAAATTAAATTATCATTTATTGAATTTTAATTTCATATATTAACATACGCATTAAATCAGTAAAGTAACTGTACCAATTCTAAATATTAACATGTACATAACTTTTTTCAATAGAAATTATTGTTTTTAATCAAATTTAATAAACACAAACATCAAAAGTAACAAGACAACTTGACTTTGCAAACCCACAATATGTAAACACGGTCTAAGGAAAAACCTCCATGAGAGACCTTAAGCCAAAGATCGGAGTTAGTTTATATCGAGTAAAACCAGCTTCAAGGAAGAGTTTCTCCCACTCGACTTTTGTTCTTTCTCTTCCTGTAACCAAAACCATCATCAAGATGTCGAAAACCAGCTTGGTTTCTGTTATCTCATGGCGATCATGGTTTTCGTCAACCACCATATCTATGATCACCAATTTCCCTTTCTTTCCACCATCATCTTCACGTTGAATAGCTTCCTTACATTGTTTTAGTATCTTCACAACGTTCTCATCGCTCCAATTATGCAAAACATTCTTCACAAACCATATTACATATTAGTATATAAAAAGGGTCATATGTATTCAACGATAAATGAAAAGTTCAATACACACATTAAAAACTGCCGAAGCTAGTTGGATATACACAGTATAATAATATAGAGAACTTGGATATTTTTTGAAACAGTTAACTCTGAAAAACAATATATATGTATTGACAAAATTGACAAACTAATTACCTTAATGTAGATAGATATCATTAAAGTAACAAGTAGTTGAATTACCTTAAAAAATATAGCATCGGCGGATGGGATTAAGCCAAACATATCACCTCCAACATATTTGAGATTCCTAGTTTCGCTCTTGTTGACCACAACGTGTGGGAGGTCAAAAACAGTGCAAGTCATATGTGGAAACGCTTCAAGAAGAATCTTAGCGTTGAGTCCGGTTCCACCACCTACATCAACTAATGAATCCACACTTTCAAAGATTTCTTTACAATCTTTTACCACCAAACTCATCATTCGAGAATCACTAGCCATTGCATCATTGAAAAGCTCATTAAATCCCGGATTCTTGTTAGCAAATTCCCACATAGGAGTTCCATGAGCTGTCTCAAACACCGTTGACTCACTTCCATTAAACCATTTCCCCAAAAATTGCCAAGGAGTAATTAAAACAGGATCAAGTATCAAATTAGCAAATGGTAATAAGTTTGGTAGGTTTTGTGAGTTTTCACTTGTGTTCTTGAGCAATAACTTTGACGCAACCGTGAGAACATACCCTTCTTTTTCATCCTCGTTTTCTTGATCATGAAATTTGGTGATTGAAAGGAATTTGGAATGGATTAACAAGCGCATAAGCCGTTGCAAATGAAGGGTTTTCGTGATGGGGAGGTTGAGCTTCGATATGAGTTCGTGAATAGTGATTGGGTTTTCATGATTATGAATGATATCCGGTATGCCTAGTTCAAGTGCACAACCAAGTGACATAGAAGTAGCATAATTAAAAATATGTCTATATATATGAGCTTGAGCTTCAAATAGCTCATTTGCTTCCCCTAGGCTTTGATTGAGATCCATTTTAGTTTAGACTTAGCTTCCACTAATGGAGTAAAGACTTATTAGTCTTCAAATATATGCCGTTTGAGTAATAACTTCATTTGATTAAAATAATTTGAATAAATACTACCAATAGAAACTTTCTATCTTTTTAAAAAGGGATTCTTCCACGAAATCATGTTAATTAGGCTGTACAACTTTGAACATGTATAGTTGACTTTGAACACTAGGATAGGTGAAACTTTTAATTTTTAACTTGCACGTACACTTGTTATTAAATTAAGTTGCTCCCATCATGTACTAATTGACTAACAACATATTTAACTTTACGTAGTATCTATTAATTAAGAATTTACGATACGCAATAAAATGTTATGATATTTCGCGAAGTCGTTCATTCTTATTTGAATTGTGGACTTTATAATAGGTGTAAAGAATCAACAATTGTAACTATAGCTGCTTGTATGAATTACAACTGATCGCTATGATGATTTTGTATGTAAAATGAGACAAGTTGTTCTATGATAAGCATGATCACACTTATATGAGCACCCGCAGATGCGGTATCAGAAAAAAATTTGAACGGGGTAAAATTTAATAGTATATGTTGGATCTGGGTCATCAACTCGATTTTTTTGCTTTAACCAGCAAAACTATTTTAGTTGAACCAAAGTGAATTTGATTCAACATCAAATTCAAATTTTTAATTACATAGACAACATATAACATATACTCATATAATTAGCATAAATTATAAATCGAATATGCCTATGTTTAACATGTTTATATATCAAAAGTGTAAGACATTATCATATGTAGATTATGAAGAAAAGGAAAAAATTGTAATCATTAAGATTTATAAATTAACAATTATGTTGATTTAAAATAGTACTCTGTATTACATTATTATATGAAATGAAAAAAAAAAAAGAATGATTAAACACAAAGGGAAAAAATAAAATTAACTTAGTAAAGATGGATTGAAGTTTAGACCTCTTAAATACCAAGTCTACTACTTAATCACCAAGCTAAATACACTAATAATGACTATTGAAACTGTATTATATTTATTAGTTATGGGGGCAATATGCAAATTATACCGAAATCTATAAAATTTTTCTCGACTCGTAAAAACTTTGTGGGGACGGGTGCCCACTCTGCCCCATTATAGTGCCGCCCTTAAGCACATGTAATGGAAGGCTTATATTCAATGTTGGGAACCCGAATCCCACATACTCCTAGTTTGCATTGAAGCCAACATTGGCTAACCAATGTCATTTTTTTTCCCTTCATAATTATAAATGTCAAACCTTTATTTTTTTTTCCTTTCATATGTCAATCTATTAAAACATAAAAGTTATAGTCTAGATAGCAAGACATAGATCGACAAAACCTTTATGTATATCAGTGGTGTACATTTGAATAAAAAAATAATGTACAATCACCTACGAAAACAATCAAACCCCTATGATGATGCATTTGGTTCACATAATGTTTTTGATAGAATTAGAATTTCAAGGAATGCGAATATGTTTGGTAATGGAATTTAATGATTCCAATTCGATTCTTTTTTTTTTTCAAATCCAAACACCATTAAGAAATGAAATTGAAATTTTAGTTATATCAAGTTTCATGAAATTTTTCGAACTAAAGTGAACTTTCAGTCATCAAATCAACATAGCCTTTACCTGATTTCCGTACTCAATCTACTTTTTGTCTATCTATCTCATCTACTACCTATCTTCTCGGTCAATTTAATAAAACAATACAAACCTTATGTGCTTCCTACCTTGTCGAATTAGAGATCACAAGTAACATTTTTTCATCTAGCCCTCAACTATTTATTTCCAACCAACACTTCAATAGTTTTTTTTCTTCAATTTATGTCACTTTTAACTTTAAGTAATTTATAGAATCACCCCTTACATTTACTATTTTAAAGGGTTTTTAAAGTAACATCTTTTTTATTTTAATTATTTGATCAAGTAATGTAAATAAAAAATAAAATAAAATATGACATATATGCCCCCCCAAATCCCAAATACTCTTTTGTTTGAGCCGATTTCATCCCACATGCATCTTAATCGTACGCGATAACGCACTCTTCCAAAGAATTTCCAAATCAACCAAAACCCCAGATCAAATCCGATTCGCATCATCATCTTCAAGAAAACGCGATTGTACGTCTTAACTTTTTCTTGATCCATTCGACATTTCGAAACCCTGCACCCAAATCCAGTTGTCTTCTTTCTCAAGAAATCATCAGTCGAAACACCAAGGATGTACATAACAACCATCTGCTGTTGATTTCATTCTGGCAAATCATCAAACACTTGCTGTGCATTTGGATCGTGAAGACGTTAATTGGAATATACAATAATGGCACTCCCGTTTATGAAACTTGGGACGCTTGTAGTGAGAACCCTAAGCAAACCCATTGCTAGTAGGCTTAAAAAAGAAGCCGCTGTTAACCCCAAATTTCGTACCTCAATCATTGCCATTGCTCAGGTACCTTTATCACTACAACAAGTGCTGATTGTATATTACTACTGGTTACTGTTAATTCGATTATTTTAGTAGATTTATTTTCAAGAATGAAGGAGAATGTAGTTAGATTAATTGTATATATTGCATGTGTAACAGGCAAATCATCGGCTGACAACAACGATACAAAGACGAATATACGGACGTGCAACAGATGTTGAAATTCGGCCGTTGAATGAGGAGAGAGCTGTTCAGCTAGCGGGAGACCTTATTGGAGAGATCTTTGTTTTTTCGGTATATATATATTTTCAAAACTCAATATTTCCCACTTTTCGCTTGTGATTAAATTTGTAACGAATGTACGTGCTGTTGTTTACTAAAATCGCTATATACTTAATATATCCAACGAGTGAGTAGGGAATTGAATAGCCATTTTGTTAGGATTAACAATTGCATTCATAATGGTAAACTAGAGAATGTTGTTTACTGAAAAATTGATGACATATTTGCGTACATATGGATGATATCATTCATTCCCTTACAAATTTCGAACGATTAGCTCAATCGACATGATAAATATCAGATAAAAAGTCACTAAGACATGAAAACTGTCATTCTAACTATCCAATCATGGTCAAAGCTTATCCAATACTAGTTTGATTCACTAAACCTTTTGAAATCATATGTTTATTTATTTAATGGAGGTTTAGAATTAATGTATTTGATTAGGTTGCAGGAGCTGCCGTTATATTTGAGGTGCAAAGAAGTGCCAGATCAGAAGCTAAAAAAGAAGAAATACGTAAACAAGATATTGAGGTTAGCTTATATTGTTTTTCAAGTTAGCATATTCAAGATTCCGTTATGTTTTTATCAGTGTTTTCTTTAAGTGAAGTTCCATATGACAGATATGTTAAATTTCCAGTAATTTACCAACACAGAAGACTTAGAAATGCAATATTTGAATTAATTTTGCATCAATCAAAGACCTTATGATTGCACCCGCATGTATTGTTCCTGTTTTCTTTTACTGCTTAATGATAAAGTGGCCATCTCATTGTAATTGGCTAGTACTTGACTTTTTATGGTTTTGGCGCATAGGTTATGAAGCAACGCGATGAAGATTTAGCAAAAGAAGTGGAGTTAATTAAGAAAAAAATCAACGAACTTGAGCAGGTCGCTAAAGCAAAAGCATTCACTGCTAGTGGAACCAAAGGTGTCAAGTGAACAACTTATTCACGTGATTAATGCTAACCACGCTACTAATAATGCAATTATACTTGATTCTTCATGGGTATTTCTCCACACTCTGCATTTTACTAAGACACTGTTTTTATGACTCAGATCAGAAGTTAACTCATTAGTGATTTTCTTTTGGATTTGGTATATGATTTTGTTCCAATTTTCTTAAAGGAAAGGAGACATTGAACTATTTTACTCATTGCATCTTGATTGCTTATTTTATATGGGAGTATTTTGAAAAATATTACGGAGTATTGTGTAACTGGAGATGGGTGATCTGCTCATTACCTTATCCAAAGTACTGTATTACAATAAGTAAATAAGGTTATTGCTAAAGGATTTAACCGGTTGTATGCAATATTAGTACCATTCTGATGAAGTTTGACCCATTCAAGACAACATATATGGATCCGAATTGGTCCCCTTATAAGTCACAAGTAAAGAGTCGAAATTGTCATATCTATTGTTCGTCACAGTTTATCTCGCCATTATGCTTTGTATTTGCTCTCTGTAATGATAACTATAACATGAATCTTTGCTATGAAAAATACTATGGTAAATTTCGATCATGAGTACAAAAGCAATACAATTATGTTAGTGTTTTGGCACCAAATGAGATGGGGGTACGTTTTCCTTTTTACCTGAACCGTTTGATAGTACCCATAAAGATATGTTTGTTAGATTTAATTATGTTTGATAAGTTGGATTTTTTTTTCCTTTCCCCACCGGTAGTGCTATTTTATGTACAAGATCTTCTAGTCTATACAACTCAATAGACCAGATCACCGGACATCTAAATTTGCATATATTAACTAACATTACACCTCAATAGTGATGCATTTCTACGTCACAAAGTGTCAAATTTATCACGATGGGCAAACCAAAACGCAAAGTTCGCGTGTATGAGTTCTTCCCACAAACTCGACAGAATTTTTTTGCTGAATAGTACACATTAAAAGAAATTAACATCGTCACTGCATTCAGTTCAATAGTAACATGTTTTTTAGCATTTGATTTTACAATGTACCCAAAAACGTACTCTAAAAACAAAAATGCATTATCATAAACAGCTAATGAAATTATTCTTTCAAGCTCTCAGTTAGAACAGCATCCAGCTTTCTTCACAGCAGAAACATCATCCTTACCTCCAATATTAATTGTTTGTCCTTTTGGTACAAAAGCAGGGTCATTACCCATACCAAGGGCCTTTCGACTCATAACACGATAAATTTGACTTAATACTTCAGTGAAAGCTTTCTCAACATTTAATGCCTCGAGAGCCGATGTTTCCATGAAGAAGATATCCTCTCTTTCTGAAAAAGCCTTTGCTTCATCAGTTTGAACGGCTCGTAAGTGCCCAAGATCAGCCTTATTTCCTACAAGCATCACCACAATGGTTTGATCTGTGTGATCACGAAGCTCATTTAGCCATCGCTCAACGTTTTCAAATGTTACTTTTCTGGTGATGTCGTATACAATTAGAGCACCTACCGTTCCTCTGTAGTATGCGCTTGTGATGGCTCGATACCTGTAACAGAAAACATTAAAGCTTGTAATATGATTGAGTTTGGACAAATGTATAATATCTACACGCATTGCCGTCCCAAGTAAATTTCACCTTTCTGTTTATATTTGTTACCAAATAAATGTTATTCCAACACAAAATATAAACTTCCAAAAGATACTCACATCCACCCTCACGGCCTCACACAAGATTGTATTAATTAAGCCTTGTGCATGCTATAGAGGGGCAAAATTGACATAAGTTATGAAAATGACATTGATTGTACATTCTTGATATTGGGCGCAATGTGCATAATAGACACTTCTTATAGATTGCTTGAAATAACATTTTTGTTTAAAACTATTATTATTCTTGAAAGATTCAGGTTTTGTTTTAGCTCTGTTACAAAAGTGACGATGTAATTAGAAAACTCATGAACAAAGTTTTACAATAATAGTTAACATGACACAACAATCTATCCGAATTTGTTATCAAAACTTTCAGTTTGTGTTAGATTTTTTGTTACTGGAATGATGTGTTTCCTTTCATGATAACAAAGACATACATAGATTAAAGGAAATGGGAGAAATGGGAAAATAATACTAAATACAACATATTTTTAAGAAAGAAAACGAACAAAATATCTTGATCATGTACGTGTTTCGATCCATACCTTTCTTGTCCAGCAGTGTCCCAGATTTGTCCCTTGACGATCTTGTCATCAACTTTTATGCTACGAGTAGCGAATTCAACCCCAATTGTGGATTTGGAATCAAGGCTGAATTCGTTCTTGGAGAATCGTGACAAAAGATTAGATTTACCTACACCCGAATCGCCTATCAAAACCACCTTAAATAAGTAATCGTAATCGTCTTCTGCATACGTCGACCCCATTTCTCCTTCAAGATTTGTTTTTATAGTCTAAGGAAATTTACCATGTCCAGAGAGATAGAGATTGACAACAATGGTTGTAAGAAAATGATAATAATATGATGGCAAAATACCTTTTTTCCCCTATATAATCTTTGTTTGGAATATTGTTAACAAATTTAGAGAAAAGAGAGAGGTGATAAATGGAGTTTAATAAAACTATCTTAAATCCAATGTTTTCAAAATCGGGTTGAACCGGCCGTCGGACCGGTTCAATCGAAAATCGGAGGCCCTCCGAGCTGCTCAAAATCGGTTTTGACTAAGGTTTAACTGGTCAACGAACCGGACGGTTCGATCAAAACCGGACGGTTCAATCGGGTTTTTGATTTTTTTTTTTTAAATAATTTTTGACCGATTTTGGACGGTTCGGTCGGACCGGTCCGATCGATTTGACCGGAACCGGACTCCTTTCTGGTCCGATCCGGTTTTCGGTTTTAAAAACATTGCTTAAATCAAACAAAATATGTTAGTGACAATTTTTTTTTTTTTTGACGTAAGGAGTAATTGGTAAGAGACTTGATATTTTTAAGCATTAAAATAGGTTAATAAATTAGGAAATATACAACTAATTAGTTTGTGGACTAGACAAATGCAAAATACAGATACTATAAAATCAACAATGAAAACTAATTTTAGATTTGAGAGTTGAAACCAAAGAATTATATATCCGCCTGTTAATTTGTTGACCATATCCCACAAAGTTGACAACTTCGTAGCACTTTTTAAATAAATAGCACTTTTTAAATAAATCAGTTGATGAACTCAATGTTTTAAAAACCGGTTTTTTAATTGAATCGGTTGAAGGTCCGGTTCCGGTGTAACCGGTCCAACCGTCGATTCAACCCGGTTTAATATAATATGAATATTAAAATTAAATGTGTACTTCTGTTCACTCCATTAACCAAGAAAAATATGAAAAGTCAAAAAGTCGATGGTACTTCCTGACTATCCCACGTGATACACTACAACCTACACCACCTTCTCAAATTCTTTTTCTTTTATCACTTTATTAAACCAAAATTTTTATTTTCAATTTATTTCATCTCTTCTACCATCCTCTTTTTCATCTCTCATCAGTCATCACCACCACTCAAATTCCAACCACCTCTCATCACCATTTCGATTCTGGCCACATTTCTTTCACTTCTCATCACAGCTCAAATTTCGGCCACCTTTATTTACCTCTCGTCACCACTCGAAAATTCAGACCACCTTTCTTTCACCTCTCATCACCACTTAATGTGCTTCATGTATTGTGGCCGGAGGCGGAGGAAATGGGATGGAGACGGTCAATAGTGTCCATAGGTGGATGGTAGTTGCTGGAGGTGGAAGGATGTCAGATTTGGCCTGATTTGACCGGATTTGGTGATTTAGGGTTTAGGTATTTAGGATGTTCATGAAAAAAAGGGAAAGAAAAATTGTCACTTGTGAGTAACAACCGGGATTGACTATCCATTTGAATAAAAATGCATAATTTGTAAGATTCAACTAAAAGTTAATATTTTCTAACTTTTTGCACGTAAGATTCGATGACAAGTAAATCGTAATACTCCCTACTAGTTTAATTTACATAAAGATTTTCATAAAATGTTGCGGACCGCAACTTGCGGCTTAGTAAAATGAATTAAGAGAGAAAAATTAACAGGTAAATTTGGTTGGTACATTTTATTGACCACATCATTCTTTGTTAATTTCTTTTGTAACGTTTGGTTGAATGTTGCATGCCGAGCATCTTCAATGAAGATTTATTCTAAAAGTGCCACGTAACATTTAAGTTGATTAGTTAGATAATAATAGCATCTGTATATCGAATTAGAGGATCCTTAGTTACTAGATACAAATTAAATAAGCATGTATTGACAATGTAGATTTATTGTTACAGTTTAAGATAGTTAAAAACTTATATTTTCTGTAAGCTCAATCCGTTGGATAAAATATTTATAGATTACTAGAATAAAATAAGCTAATTGAATTATCTTTTGATAAGTAGCCAAAGATAACTTATCTAACTATTTATCTTTTTTTAATTCGTTGGTGCACATTTTTAAGCTCAATCTACTGTATTTTGCCGAACATTTATAAAGAATAATATATAAGTTTTTAGCTACAGATATAAACTCTAACAATAACTTCAACTATAAAAGTTCAGTTCGACTACAACGTTAACATACCCTGATACTACATACTTGCTTGTTCAAATTAAGGAGATATATTTACCTATCTAGAGTGCAACTATCATCAAGGATCTCATTAACGACTTAAAAGATGCATAAATGTGTACACTTAGATCTTAAAAACTCAATGATCCTTGATTATAAAGTACAATGGTTTATGCATGCTCAAACAATTTAATTTGTTAACTAAACATTTATTTGTATAAAATATTAAAGTCAATGTTGTTAAGATCGGGCTCTTACAGACGATGATTTTTATCTTCGCAAGATCGAAATCATAAGATTGAATCAAAATATTAAAATCCTTCTTATATACTATAGTCTCATACACACGTATGATGTAATTAACCTAAAATACCAAATGCATGAGAAATCAAATAAATTTATATGGTTTAAACACTATAACATTGATTTAATACTACTCAACGATTTAGATTATATTTGTCATTAAAAATATAGATTTTCTCATGGTAAACTATTTTAGTTGCAGAATTGATTAGTTTTAAGTATAGTAATTAATTAAATGGTAAACATATTAGCCTTTTATTACATAAACTTAACTTATTTATATTTTGTTAACTCATTAATGTTGAGTAAGATTTGTTAGAACATGTTGTTCTAACATTTTGTGACAATAGTTTGTATATTCTTTTAGCTATTGTATTGTGACAATATTCATACAACAATAGTATTGCAACAAAGCTATTGTTGGATGGTTAGTCAAAGCTATTGACTAAGTTTGACTTTATTAAGTCTTATTGTTGCATTTATGTTTGGAGGTCTATAAATAGACTTCCTTAGGTCATTTTGATAGAGCTTTTTGATGGTAACACTTTCACTTCCATATCTAGAGAGAGTTTGAGAGAGAGCTTAGAGAGAGAATTCAAGCTGATTTTGTATACTTTGTGATATGAAATAAAAGTTCTCAACTTTTATTTACATCTTGACATTCCGAATACGATTTATACTTTGATTCACGTTTTACACTTGTGATTGATTTCCGCTCAATTGCAAGAATTCGATCAGCTGTAGATCCTACGGCGTTTTCAATTGGTATCAGAGCGGGAACAGCTCTTCGAATATGTGAAAAACGTGTTCGTATTGGTTTTTAGCTTCGGATTTTGTGTTCGCAAGTTACGGATTTCATTTTACTTTGAATTAGCTTGTGATTTTGATTCGGATTGATCAGAAAACATCACTCGATCATCACGCAGCAATTAATTCTGTGTTATCACAAATTAATTTGAAGATTTATTGATTTTTCGATTGGTTTTCATACGAAGTGTACGGATTTTGTACGGACATGTCAATTTGACTTGTTTTGGTCAAATTGATAGCATACGAAGGTCGGAATTTCATTTCCGAATTGATTAACGTCAAAATCAGCCGATTTGAGTTAATTTTGAATGATTTTTGGAATTTTTTTCGTAATCTGGACGCTCCTTCCGTGAATAACATTTCCGACAATAGTGGATAATCTATTCCGTGAATAAGTAATTGTCGGATGAACAGTATTGTTTTTCTTCCGTGATTAGTAATTCCGTGATTAAGTATTCCGTGAATAATTCTGTGTGTAGTCCGACAATAGCTTATTGTCGCATAAACAGTACTGGATCATTCATGGATTGTTAATGATTAATTCCGTGATTAGTATTGGACTTGTATTCTCGGACTATCATTGTCGTATAAACAGTGATTTGATATTCACGGATTTAATATTCACGGGTTGAAGATATTGTCGGATTAAGTATTCTCGGATTATCGGATTGAATATTCTTGGATTATTTTGAAATATCATTCTCGGATAACTTTGAATATTATTCACGGAATTCGTATTCTCAGAATATTATTCTCGGATTTCTCAACAAGAGTATTGTCGTAACCAAAAAAAAAAAAAAAAAAAAAAAAAAAAGAGTTATTTGGCGGGAAAATTTGTATACTTTCAAAAAATTTTTTAAGCCTTAAAAGTGATAAATTTTGGCTTTGAAAAAGTTTCATTTTACCCGGGCATTTTTGAGCGTTTTTAGACGTTTTTGAACGCGATTTTGGAGGGAAATTTGTAAAAATTTTCTTATTGCAAAATTTTGTTATTAAGATTAAAATTGTTCATTTTTAGCTTGGAAAAAATTACATTTTATCCAAGTAATTTTGGACATTTTTAACAAAATTTGGTGGGAAAATTCAAGAGAGGTGAAGATGGCATCTTCAAAGTTTGAGCTTGACTACAATGGAAATCTCCTACCTCCAAGATTCTTCTGTAATAATGATTACACTAGTTGGAAGACTAGATTTGAAGAATTTATTATGTTCAGCAATCCTGATTTGTGGATTCCCATTATCAACCGATATGAGAGGCCAAAAGCAAAAGGGACGTACTTTGGTATTGTTCCATTTAAATCGGTGAAATTAATGGATGAACAGGAACGCAAGGAATTTAACAGAGACAAGAAAGCCTTTGAAACAATTAAAAGTTGTTTATTAGAAGAAGTGTTTCGTGCTTTCTCAGAAGCTGAAACCTCCTATGATTTATGGATTTCTTTGTCAAAAAGGTTTGGGGGAGAAGATTTGTTGAAATTGACAAATGTTGATGACAGACTTAAGGACGAATCAATACAGAAAGATGATGAGCTTAAAGCCTTGCAATCTAAAGTTCTAATCATGGAAACTGAACGTGATGAAATGCGTTTAAAGATTGCTAGCATGGAAGAACAGATTCTAGAACTTCAAAGTCAACAAACGGAGCTAATCAAGCTACAAGAAGATCATAGTCATGCTTTGAAGACTATTCAAGATCTTCGTAGTCAATTCTCTCGAAACTCTCACTTTGCAAAACAACCTGAAAAGGTTGTACAACCTGCAAAGGTTGTGAAAAAGATTTACACAAGTAAATCTTCGTATGAGCAAAAGATTTCTCAGTTTACTAATTATTCTTTGCAAAAGAATAAGAAGTATTCTAAGAAATCACAATTAACTTCCAAAAAGGTTGATTGTTTGGATTCTGTAAAGGTCAAGAATGTTAACAAATCGGTTTCAGAACATCAAAAGAAGACAAAAAGAGCTTCTTCAGCACCGATACAACCTTCTTCAGAATCAAGACAAACAAAATCTTGTGCATACACACGGGCACAGATGTTTGCATTAGCACCGTCACGATATAATCGTAAGGTGTTTAAGCAATCAAAAGATTTTGTTCCTTTCTCCCAAAGGCAAACTACTTCACAATCGATTCCTCGTCAACAATTTAGATATGAAACACCGTGTTTCTTATCTAGATGGAATTCGATTTCCTTGGATTATGTAGACACAACTTATCGATGGCTGTCAGGGCTATCTAAGCCTGTTGGAACTATGCTCAGGTGGGTTCCAAAAGTTGTTGCTACTTGATTGATACAAGACCAAGGAAGATAAAATCTACTGTTCAGGGGGAGTTATGATCTATTCTGATGGTATCAGAATATGGAACAGTTAGATTTTGTGAAGATTGAATGCTTGAAGTTTATTCTCTCTCTCAACAAGTTTATCATCAATTAAGCTAAAGTCGAAGACTTATACAAGCTATTGACAAGGGGGAGTTTGTTAGAACATGTTGTTCTAACAGTTTGTGTCGATAGTTTGTATATACAAGCTATTGTCAAGGGGGAGTTTGTTAGAACATGTTGTTCTAACATTTTGTGACAATAGTTTGTATATTCTTTTAGCTATTGTATTGTGACAATATTCATACAACAATAGTATTGCAACAAAGCTATTGTTGGATGGTTAGTCAAAGCTATTGACTAAGTTTGACTTTATTAAGTCTTATTGTTGCATTTATGTTTGGAGGTCTATAAATAGACTTCCTTAGGTCATTTTGATAGAGCTTTTTGATGGTAACACTTTCACTTCCATATCTAGAGAGAGTTTGAGAGAGAGCTTAGAGAGAGAATTCAAGCTGATTTTGTATACTTTGTGATATGAAATAAAAGTTCTCAACTTTTATTTACATCTTGACATTCCGAATACGATTTATACTTTGATTCACGTTTTACACTTGTGATTGATTTCCGCTCAATTGCAAGAATTCGATCAGCTGTAGATCCTACGGCGTTTTCAAGATTGTATATGATCAGATGAGAAAATAAAATCATATGCTCATAATTGACATATGATCGAGATCCTACACCTATCCTATATATGATTTTAAGGTTTTATGCAGGATCATGATCGTGTTCATTCACAAAGATCGTAAAATCGTAAGATCAAGATCTTAACAATCTTGATGAAAATTACCTAAAATGCAAATATGATATATTTATATGCACACTACTACAAATCTCAAATGACACACGGTTAAAATCATATATGGACCACGGAAAACGGAAGGTGGACTAGGGGGGAGGGGGGGGAGAGAAGTCTATTTGAAGTTGAAAAGGACCACAAATATTTTAGAGTGGTCTATTTGTCAGAAGGACCACAATTCCCACGCTAAGAACCGTGGTCTATTTGACTAATTATAAAAAAATATTATTTTTATATTTTAATTTTATTTATTTTCCGTTGGTTCAATATTATATATATATATATATATATATATATATATATATAAAAGATAATAAAAATTATGATTTTAACAAATATATAAATATAAACAACAATTTGCAGACAACTTATTTTTTTTAACACGGTATACAGCTACAAACAATAAAGATTAATCAAGTACGGAGTATTACAAATTGTGATATTGAATATTAATTACTCATGCTAATCTAGAAAGAGAAACTAATGTCTTAAACTATAAAACCAATCACAAAACACAAACGATGACAACATATTCAGATCAGTAGTAGACCCAAGATTTGGAACCCATCCAAAACATAACTAAATAATGCCTCCAACTTTGCTTTTTCACTGCGACCATGAATCTTCACTATCTTTTATGGTAAAATGTTGAAGTATAACCCGAAGAAATACAACCTTCGTATAAAAATATCATACAAAATTAAATAACTTTAAAACCAACATCGAAGCAACAAGAACAAAATGTAGAGCAAAAAATTGAAATAATAAATGAGTAAAGAGAAAGAAGCAAGTAACAAATCACCTGAAAAAAGCTCATTAGGTAGTAAATCGAGCGAACAAACTTTACTTACGAGTGTAGATCTAGAGAAATTAGAAGGAAGAACACCCGATCTGACAAAAAGAATAAGTGGTTTTTTGATGAAGATGATATTTGTGAATTCGATCAGTTTTTTGTTTTGAAACTAAAGATCGGAGATTTGAAATAATGAAAATAAAGCAGATGGAGGTTTTTATACAATAATGTTAGAGGGAAAGTGGTAAAATATAGGGGAATCTGAAAAAATAAAGGCGGGAAGTTCAAAATTTTCAATTATTTACACAAAGACCGCGGTTCTCATACTAGGAACCGTGGTCCTTATGAAAATTCAAATGACTACTACACAAATTGCTTTTTAATATCGGTTAAATATGTAATATAGATCACTTTTGGAACCGAACTAAAACACAAATAGAAAAGTTTGGATATAGAGCGGTTTAAATATTCGATCTAAAAAATATTAAATAGTTCGGTTAATAAGCAATGTGTTTCAATAGATAATCAAATAACTCGTCTATTATAAACCGATCTAAAATTAAGTTTAAATTGCGCGGTTGAGTTAATCGAGCTAAAAAATATTAAATAGCACGGTTAATAAGCAATGTGTTCTAAAAGATAAAAGTTGAATTAAAATACCGCGGTCGAGTTAATTGAGCTAAAAAATATTAAATAGCACGGTTAATAATCATATGTGTTCTAAAAGATAATCATATAAAGTTGAATTAAAATAGCGCGATAGAATCTAATCGTTCTAAAAGATGTGATATATATTATATTTTATTAAGTAATAAATAAAACACGGTTTTTTTAATGGAACCGTAGTCCTTTATAAAATAATAGGCCACTCCTACGTAATTAGAACCGCGGTCATTTCTGTTAAGAGAATAGACCACAGTTTACAAGTGAGAATCGTGATCCGCTTTTTTTAAAACCGTGGGTTGTATTAAAAAGTATAAAAATGCGCAACTTTTGGCTTATGAACCACGGATTTTACGATTTTTTTACCATTTTTGTATTCATTTAGGAGTGGTCTATACGTGATTTTGTAGTAGTGGTGATTGCTATAACGTCAACTTGATTGATATTGCAAACAATTCTCACACACACAAATATATTCGAAAAATATGTTTTACCAAATAAATAGTTGTAAAAATTTATCTAGTTTATCTTCTTACATATATTGTTTTACTAGTAGTATGTATCTTAGACCATTTATAATGGTAACACTAGATTGTGGAGTTGTAGGCACCACGTCACCATAACATTATTTTATACACACAACCCTTGAAATGATAAAATAAGGTTGGAGAGGGTTGTGGAGGTAGGTCTCACTAAAGTAAGTTGATTTTCTTTTATTTAGCAAAAACAATTGTCAAGAGATTGGGTAAATGTTGTTGTAAATGTCAAGGGAAAAGAAAAAAAATGACGTGGCCCCACTTTGTGGTGTTCTCGATGTTTTGAAAATCGGTTGAATCGGTCCGACCGGAAAAATGAATGTTTCCGACCGGTTGAAAGTCGATTTTGACCTAAGTTTGACCAGTCAACGAACCAGGCGGTTCTGTCAAAACCGAACGGTTTAACCGGGAACCGGACCGATTGAACCGGTTTTTGATTTTTTTAAAAATGAGTTTTGGGTTGGTTTTCGAGCGGTTGGACCGGTCCGGTTTGACCGGAACCTGACCCCCTCCGGTCCGATTCAAATTACGGTTAAAAAAACCATTGGGTGTTCTTGTGCTCACGCTCCCATCCACAACGCCTCACCACCACGACCTTTGTTACGTCCACGCTCCCATCCACAACGCCTCACCACCACGACCTTTGTTACGTCCTTAGTGGCGTCGAGGTGGTGGAATGAAGCCCACTACGCCTCCGTTACAAGTGGTTTTACATCTAACATGTAAATTAGTAAATTGTCACTCTTAACAAATATTCTTTGCACATGTGTTTGGCATTCTATCACCTTATATAACCTAGAAAGGTACACTTGGTCGAGTTTGCGTTATTGGAATACATTTACCTAATACAATGACACACAATAATTTTCTAAAAGACATGATATAATGTATCCATATATAAATGAATAACAAAAAAATAGTAATCTAAGTTTTAGTGACCATTGTTCACCTACAATTACAAAACTTCAAATACTTCCCAAAGTTACATTAAAAGTTTCACGCGCATACTCTCTTCTTGGGTTTCATTGTCTTTATTTTCCATCTTCTCCCTCTTGAAGCCATACATCAAAAAACTTCTACCTGCTTCTGATCGCCTTCAATTGTCAATGGCGGCCTCCCTGAGAAGATAAAACCATAATTGATTTTTCGTCAATTAAGGAGACAATTCAAGATGGTCTAATGATTTCAACTTCATTCGTCAATTCTTTATTAAACTGAATTTTGAGATTTTGTTTAGGGTTTTTAATGTCCTTATTCAATTTTGATTATTTTGTTGTTTCAATTTCAATTTACAATGATGCGATAGTAATATTGATGAAAAGATGGAAATGTTTGATTTGAATTTAAAGTTGGATATAAGGATTTATTATCATTATGTATTAAACTTTACACTTTTTACTATTGTATGCGATATACTTTCATTTGATCTATTGTAGATCGGGTATGGATCGGATGATGCCATATCCACAGCCATATTCATTTAAATATTTTCGTCCATATCCATATCCATTTAATTTTAATTCATCCATCCATATCCGATAGATTAGCGGGTTAATGGATGTCCGTTGGATATTAAAAAAAGGTTAAAAATTTTCTAATATGAAATGAAACCAACAAATATTGTAACAAAAAAATAAATATAACGTAACATATGAAAATCTATTCACAAGAGCGTGTAACATTTATCATCAATGAAGCAAAACTAGTTACAATTATAAGTAAACATATGTTTTAACAAATACAAATGTGTAATTTCTATATTTATCGGTTAATCACACATGTTTTGATTGTCTTTAATCGTGAATTGTGACTTCACTATGTGGTCGGAAGCAAAACTTGGCTCAGCGCGATATATTTATGCATTTCGATTTGTTTTAAATCAATAATCCAAAAACCCCCCTCAAATATACATTTAGTTTTAAAATTTACGAATTTTTATATTCAAAAACACATTAATAATTTATGGTTTATATGTACATGGATATGTAATTTATATGTGTATATACCTATATGTATATGTATATGTATATGTGTGTGTGTATATATATATATATATGTAGTCGTATATGTATATGTATTTCGGGTTAATGAATAAATCCATGAGTGATGATTTGTCATCCATATCCCATCCACTATTTATCCACATCCATATCCAATATTCATCCATTTAGATCGTTCGTATCCATCATTAAGTGGATGGATTGGACGGATATCCATCGGATCGGATGACAATTGTCATCCCTAATTGTATGTAGTGAACTTGTAAATATGGTCTATTGTATGTATTATTTCCTTTTTGGTTAAGGCCAAAAAAGGAAACTTTCCTATTTGGGCCTTACCAAAAAAAAATAATTCTACATACAATAAACTATATTTACAAGTTCAATACATACAATAGATATTTTCAAAGTTCAACGCATACAATAGTAAATATAAATATTGTAAAGTTTAATACATAACAAAATAATAAGCCCTTTAAAGTTTGCTCTAGACATACTGACATAGTGTTTCTACTAATTTATCGTTTAAACCATGTCATGAATTTATTTTTTTCTATTGCGTGAAATAATTATACGTAACATAATAACACATGGTTTCAGAATATTGACGTATGAGATGCTTAAGCGTTAATTGCACGTATGAATTTTATTAATAAAATATTCATGGTTCTATCAATTAAGGTAAAGTTTTTAAGCTTATAATGTTGGCATAAAGAAATTGCACAAATTTCTTGCTTTTTCATCAACAATATATGTGAAATTGAAATTATAGCACTTAATTTGTCTACTAATAATATTTTGTCCCTATCTGATTTTTGAAGTTTCTATATGATTTCAAGGCTAATGGTATTGTTTTTGTGCGGTGGTTCTACTTTTTTTCTTTTCTTTTGGAAACTGATTTCATGCTTTGTGAAAATGGCATCGTAAGTTTAGTTGTTTGAGAGAAGCGCAATTGCTAATGTTTATTACTCAAGGTTTGCTAGCTTTATTTTATTTTATTTCAGTTCAGAACTTTCTGGTAGTTCACGTTTGGATGTTGAACATCAACCGTTTGACTAAATGTCTAAGTGAGTTTGTTTCATAAACATGTGATGATTGAGGTTATTTGAATCGTGACAATAATGTTAGTAATTTATTGAATGTCTCATATATACTTCTTTTGAAGTCACGTTAGTTTGGATAAACTGTTGCTTAAGTTATTATAGGTTAGTTTTACTTTTGGACTAGTAAAACTAAATAATAACATCACTAAATAATAACAGGTACATTAAAGGAAAAGCGATTTTTGAATGGGTCAGTGTGTAGTAACTTGGTTGTACCAAATGGGTAGATTTAGCCACTGTTTTCTTGTGATGTTAACTTTGGGCAGGGCTGATCGGTGTAGCAATATACGTGCGAGATGGTCTGGAGGGTCATGTTGATCCTTGTGAAGTGAATAATAATGTAACTTAAGCTTATATCGTTAGTGTTTTTAGTTCTGTGGTGTTATATAGCTTTGTGTAAATAAAATGGGTTTTGAGTTTGGTTCACTCATGCATTGGACTGCATTGGACTATGATGTTATAGTTTGCATCAAATTTGGTGTTTGGTACCAAAATTGATGTAAAATTTAGTGTACATCAAATTTTGAAATATTTTACATCAAATTTGGTGTAACATTAAGGAGGTGTTTAGTTGGGGAAAAAAGAGGGAGTTTTCTAGAAAATTTTAGCAAGAAAAATTGAAAAGTGAAAAACGCGTTCAAAATGAATTTTTTTGAAAATTTTTTCTAAGAAAATGGAAAATTCACTTTTCCAAAATATAACTTGGAGGTGGAAAACACTTCCCCCACACTTTTCCAAATTTTCCTATAAATAGTTTTTCAAAATCCACTTTTCCAATATTTGAATGCGTTTTCTAAATTTTCAACATTTTTCTAGCAAACGATTTTCTTTAGAAAATTGGAAATGCAAAATTGTGAAAAATTTTCCACAACTAAACACACCCTAAACTTTGCATCAAATTTATAATTTTTCATTTTGATCCTTATATTTGAACCATTGTTATTATTTTTGTATATAACTTGAAAAAACTTACTTATTTGTATTTTGTATGATTCTCATAAGTATCTTATACTTTAGATTAGATAATATGATTATTGAAATAATAAAATATAATAAGGCCATCTATGTATGCTATTTTGCATCAAATTTGGTGTTTGGTACCAAATTTGATGTAAAATTTAGTGTACATCAAATTTTGAAATATTTTATACCAAATTTGGTGTAACATTAATGAGGTGTTTAGTTGTGGAAAAAAGAGGGAGTTTTCTAGAAAATTTTAGCAAGAAAAGTGGAAAACGCGTTCAAAATGAATTTTTTTGAAAATTTTTTCTAAGAAAATGGAAAATCCACTTTTCCAAAATATAACTTGGAGGTGGAAAACACTTCCCCCACACTTTTTCAAATTTTCCAAGATATAAATAGTTTTTCAAAATCCACTTTTCCAACATTTGAATGCGTTTTCTAAATTTTCAACACTTTTCTAGCAAACGATTTTCTTTAGAAAATTGTGGAAAATTTTCCACAACTAAACACACCCTAAACTTTGCATCAAATTTATAATCTTTCATTTTGATCCTTATATTTGAACCATTGTTATTATTTTTGTATATAACTTGAAAAAACTTACTTATTTGTATTTTGTATGATTCTCATAAGTACCTTATACTTTAGATTAGATAATATGATTATTGAAATAATAAAATATAATTTTCATACAAGTTATGATGATTTAAATATCGATTTACACAAAGAATTTATGTAATTAAAGCTTTACAAAAGTAGATAGGGTTAAGTGCCTGTAAATGCATATAACTATGCATGAATGTTTATTGTGTGTACATAACTAAATTGATCTCCATTGTATGTACAAAACTATTTATTGATCTCCATTGTATGTATATTTGTGAGTTGTTAATGTGTGAAGATGCCACGTTTCACCGTATGTATGAGAACACATCACACATATACACACAATGGAGATCAATTTAGTTACGTGCACACAATGAAGATTCACGTATAATTATATGCATTTCCAGACACTTAACTCAAGTAGATAAATAAACTTAACATTTAAGTTAATAGTTTGGAAGGTTAATAATACAATGTACTCTCATAGGGTACATATAAAATAGAGATATAGTTTACGCTTCAAACTACACTCAAGCAAGTTTATTCCCATTTATAATTACAATTTTAAATCAAACTTATCATTAAAACAAATGTTACTTACATTCTCAACATGGAAAGTACTCCTTTTCATAAGTTCTCTTAACTTTCATTCGAACCTACAAATGACAATCACAAAATAATGTGATACGTACATATACAAGAAAAGGTAAGACTAACAAAATATTCAAAATTATTTGATATATATGTGTCTACCTGACCGAGACTTGATCCTGATTTATGGGTCTCGTCACATTCTGAAGGTGGTGACATCCCTTCGAGTACGAATAAACGTTGCATGCGCTCTAATTTTTCAAGTAACTCACTCTGAGTTTTTTCATAACAAGCTGTTTTCTCTGCTACTTGCTTTGCTACACACTCTGATACTTTGGTCTCTAATTGTGCCTCTACTTGAGATTGTACCATCAATTTTATTTCATCTTGACAAATTGTATTCACCGAAGATGAACGAACCCCAGACACACCTTGAGAAACATCATCTTTACCTCCATTATTAACCTTTATAACCTTCGGTAGAACGGCAGGGTCATTACCCACACCATGGCCGGCCTTTCGGCGAATAGCACAATAAACTTGACTTAATACTTCTGCGAAAGCTTTCTCAACATTCGTTGCCTCGAGAGCTGATGTTTCCATGAATAACATATCCTCTCTTTCGGCTAAAGATTTCGCTTCGTCAGTTTGAACCGCACGTAAGTTACCAAGGTCAGCCTTATTTCCTACAAGCATGGCCACAGTGTTTTGATCTGTGTGATCACGAAGCTCCTTTAGCCATCGCCCGACGTTTTCAAATGTTACTCTTCTGGTGATGTCGTATATGATTAGAGCACCTACCGCTCCTCTGTAGTAAGCGTCTGTGATGGCTCGATACCTGATACATAAAACATCGTAGCTTAGCTTGTAACATGACCGTGTCTGTACAAATTTACACGAATATTTACATGCAAAGATACGTTGTAGTTACTCACGTAGTCCCAAAAAAAAGTCCACATTATTTTTGTTTATACCCGTTACCAAATAAATGTACACATCCAACATAAAATATTAAAGGTTATCACACCAAAATCTATAGAACTAAGGTATGACATTTTTAATATGTATCGAATTATTCAGGCTTCCATTATAAACTTGTTATTCATCTTTATAGTATATGATATATAGAATGGCACGTGAAATCCTTACAAGTTATCACGTCATTAGAATACATTACAATAGCTATTTACTAAAAGTTCGTTGCACATAATGGAATCCCAATATAGTTCGATACACACCTAAATTCAATACATTTGAATCACTTAAACGAAATTTGATCGCGAATGGGTTAGGGAACAACAACTAGATGGTTTTGATCAGAAGGTCTTTTACTGTGCGATGGAATTTGGTCATTGTGCGAAGGTGGAGATCATCAGGACGCGATCGAAATAGTTTGCAATGCTATCTCAAGAATTTCAGCAAAACATTTTTATTTAGTTACCATAATTAGTAATCCTATAAATACTTAATCCCCGATTCATGTTGTAACCCTAAGCCACAAAGTTTCTTGGGTGTAAAACTCAGTTTTTGCCTGTGGTTCAAAAAGGTCACATAGATTGGATATACACATGTCAATTATGCGTGTTTCTTTAGTTGCTTTCATTATTTGATTGCATTTGTTCTTGTATTTGCTAAATCAAATCAGGGCATGTTCCACAACAAGCCTAACTGAAAATGTGTGCGCTCGAAAGGGTAAAATCAAATTCTAAGTTTTTATAATTGACACTATATTGGAATGGAACCATCACCGGATAACACACGGGTAAGGCGTCTATTTTCCCCTAACACCTCTCAAGTTTAAATTTTGCTAGGTAAACATGCTCGGGTGGATCAGGAAAGGGTCGGATACGATCATTAAATATCTTGATTAGGCCGCATATATCCATGTAAAAAAAAAGTCACCCTCGCCAAGTAATTATATGAACAGAAAAAATCCCCTTCAAAGCATGGAAAATCTCCCCCGTCTAGTCGTCTACTAATTTTGGAATTGGAATTGATGGAGTAATATTTTTTATATGAAACAATTATTAAATGAAAGATGTACGTTTTGTTTTGGCACGATTACAAAAATAAGGGTAGGTAACACATTAAACTTTGAGAAAATTTTCGATTGGGGTAATCATATTTATTTGTATCGTGCCAAACGTTCGAATTTGTAAAAACTAAAAATTCTAAATAATTTTGATATAATATTTTTCATCAAAAAATATATTTAATCTTATAAATATAAATTAAAATGTTAGCAAATAAGGATAATTACCCCAATCAAACATTTTCACAATGTTTAGTGATCCATCTGTATATTAACCATACTTTGATGTGCTTGTAACAAAATCTCAATTGATGTGATTTAATCAGAAAATTATTAATAATTCACATAATACAACAATGTAACCATATTTGGTATCAAAACGTTATTAGCTTTTGTCCGTCTTTTGATTTGTTTCACATTGTGTGTTTTTTTCTGATGATATAAACGAATTAAACGAAATGAGAGAAATGGAATTAATATTAATATTCATCATGTTGATTGTTTAACATGTTTATCACAACAAAACTGGGAAATATTCATGATCGTGTATGTACGTGTTCAAATACCTTTCTTGTCCGGCAGTGTCCCAGAGTTGTCCCTTGATTTTTATGTCATTATATATAATGCTCTTTGTAGCGAATTCAACCCCAATTGTGAATTTGCATTCAGGGTAGAATTTGTTCATGGAGAATCGTGACAAAAGGTTAGTTTTACCTATACCCGAATCACCTATTAAAACCACCTTAAACAGATAATCGTAATCATCATCTTCCATTTCTCGTACTCCCGGTTGAGATATATGTTTTTATCATCTAATTGAATAAATTTAAACGCCTAGAAAGATAGAGAGATTCACTATGGCTGAAAATAAAATAGAAATATGGATGGCAAATACTTTTTTTTGTGAGATTGAAATATTGTTTAGATATTTAGAGAAAATAGAGGTGAAAATGAAGTTTATGTGTCAAAACATTTATTTTTAGATGTGATATAAACAAAATGTGATAACTAAACATGCACGAGACCAACAACATATACAATATTACATTATTTACGACAATATAACCGGTACGATATATGGACGCTTCTGCATTGGAAAATTTCATACATATCCGTGTGAAATGTTGTTAGGAAAATAATGTGGTAAAAATTTATTTGTCACAATATAGATTTGATGAGACAAAATGTAAACCGATTAGGAAACACAAGTTGGAACTCTTACTGCGCAGCGATGAAGAAAAATCCGGTTCTCACTATCTAACCGTTGAATCATCTTGAAATTTGAACTGTAACTTCATAACATATAGATGAACATTCTGACCAGAGGAAATTTCGATCTGAGCTTTCGATTAACAGATATTAAATGTCGAAATTCATTACAGAAAGCTGTTTTAGCTTCTGGAACAGCAGCAGCAAGCAGAAGTAAAACAATCACCGTGTCTTCGTTATCTGACGAATTCTTGTGATTTTTGGATATGTTATAGATGGCATATGTTTCTACATTGTGTCAAAATTTCATAGTCATTGGATGTTTCTACAATGAGATATGGAATTACAAATTTTCTGCTGATCGATTTTTGCTGCACGAAGTCAGAAAATTACTGCACATTCGTTAACCGTTGGATCGAGCTGAATTTTGGATATGATGTTAACGATACTTTGATAGACTTCTTGTAAAATTTTCAGTATGATCCGAGCTTTCTAGAGGGATATACACCCTTCAGAATCTGCTGCAAACATAAGTTAACGCTGCTAGTTATGCATTCAGTGTTGCTTGTCGAGCGTTAATGCTGCTCATATAAGGTTAGTGCTGCTCGTACATTAGTGCTGCTATTACACAGTTAGTGCTGCTAGCACAAAGTTAGTACTTTCACAAAGTTAGTGCTGCTAGCATAAAGTTAGTGCTTTTACAAAGTTAGTACTGCTAGCACAAAGTTAATGCTTCTAGTGTACTGCAAGTAAAGCAAGTGGGGCAGACAAACTTCCTTAAAAGCAGGGAATGCTTACTATGTGGAAGACCATGCTTGTACTTTAGTTAGGTATGCATTAATTATACTCACATGTAAAAACAACTTTAAATATTATAATATATAAAGTTGTTTACTTTAGAAGCATGCTTGTAATAGTAAATTGTGTTTCCAATGTAAGTATGTGGGATTCTATAAATAAAGAAACCCATATACATTTAGTAGTGTGTGTTATCATAGTTATAAATCTGTGATAAACCCGATCTCATAATTTGAGATCGTTTGCTCCAAGGTTTCACTGTAAACCCCGATACATAGATGTATATGTCTTATTAATCTAATTGATTAATAAGATTGGAGGTTATCTCTAAGGTTGTGCACAACCCCGATACAAATTAAGTGTATCCGTCTTGTTAATTTATTGACAAGATTAGAGAGTAGTAATGTTTGCTCCAAGGCTTACTTGTAAGTCCAAATACTAGATAGAGTATTTGTATTATTATTTCACTAATAATAATATTGGAGCTTTGCTATTGAAAATCTTCTTGGTGTTCAATTATGTTTACTTGTAATTCTTTTGCTTGGAGTTCAAAACGGGACCTCACAAATGTGTAAATTGCATATAATAGTTATGAAATATTAAGACTCTGATTTACTTAAAATTGGTAAATTACTTGGTTAAGATGATGCACATATATAATGTAAGTTTCTAAATGTATTTAATATCTACCATTTTATAATATATCTAACTGTGCAGGTTATAATTGATAATAGCTTTATTATTTACGAGTAAAATAGGTTAATAAGTTAGGAAAATATATACAACAAAGTTATGGACTACAAAAAATAGAGACAAATACAGAATACAGATTCTATAAAATAGAATAAAAACTACTGTTTTTAGAGTTGAAACCAAATGATAATCCGCCAATTCAGAAAGTAGATGAACTACACCGGCCAACATTTGTATTGACCATGTGAGAAGCAAAAGCAATTGTTGGATTACATCATTGTAAACATGAAATGATCAAGAACAAAATCGAGAGTAAAACTCAACTGATTGCATTAGAATGAAACAAAAATTATTACAGAGTTTATATACAAGAAAACGCAATAACTGCTTCTAACTACCTCTAATCACCTAATTAACAAACTTAACCGGCTAATCGTTAGTTTAAACTTAACCTCCTTTGGTTTCAATATAGTTACAAAGAGTACAAATTATATATTATTCCACATACCCCAGCTGGAGGCTCATAAAGACCAAGCTTGTCAATTTAGTAGCTAATGTTGAACTCTGCCGAATGCCTTGGTCATTACATCTACTAGTTGTAATTAGGGGTGTTCATAATTATCCGAAACCAGAAAACCGAATCGAATATTGTTGAACCGTAGCGAATTTTAGATTAACCGAACCAGATTTTTTTTTACTTTTCGGCTTCGGTTAACCGAACTTGTATTTTTTTAGGTTCGTCGGTTTCGGTTTATCATATTGCCACAACCGGTTAACTGAAAAACCGGAAATTTTAAATTGTTATTTTAAATATGTGTTTATTATAGATATATATTATAATATGACTAAATATCTTCTAATTTTGAATGCGATTGTTATATTTTTGTATTTATGTTAGTACAAATGTTCACATTATTGTATTTTTAGTAGTTATATATTTAGTGTCGTGACTAACTTGGTTCGGCGTTTATACATTCATGTTTTGTACCTAATTTAAAAGCTTTAAGTTTATTGTTAGAATGGTTAACATATAAAATTTATAACAAATATTCATCAATGAGTGTGTATTTGTTACTTGATATTTATATTTTAAATGATTGGTAAATAAAGATGGTTAATTTGGTTAACCGTATAATCGAACCAAAAAATCCGATTAACCGATTACCGGTTAACCGAACTTTTCAATTTCGGTTTAGGTTCAAGAAAATGATGAACCGGGGATCCGGTTAACCGGTCTCCGGTTAACCGATCCTCTAGTTAACCGTCCATGAACACCCCTAGTTGTAATGAAGTTGGAATATGAGTAGTCTGTAAGAAACCATTTTGTACCTTTTCTCTACTAAAGTGACAATCAATATCTAAGTGTTTGGTATGTTCATGAAAACATGGATTGGCAACAATTTGTTGTGCTAACTTGTTATCACAGAATAAGGTGATAGATAGTTGAACAAGAATATGTAAAACATTTTAACAAGTAAGACAACCACATTAATTGTGACACTTCTCAAATTTCAACTTAATTTTGTACATTAATCACGTGCATTTCTTACGCTAATTTCCTACTTAGTGAATTCACATTATTTTTAATGAGATAAGTCTAGCACAAGATCACAAATTTTAATACGTCATGTATTACGAAATTTTGTAATTATTATTAATTACCCGAAAACTATCGGATCGAGTCCGACAAAAATATACGAACGTTGGTGATACGAAATTTTATAAATAACGAAACACTATTCATGAATTAAATAGTTGTTATTTACGAGTAGTTATTATGTTATAAACATACGCAAAACGTCTCTACGATGAACACTTATACGTTTGATATAAAACGTAACGTACACGACGAAAACACACGAATCGAACTCGACAACCAAAACTAAACTCAACGAATAAATTGAAAACTCAAAATAAAGTATTTGGAATAATACTTCGATAGAAATTAACGTGTGATAACCGTTAACTAAAATTAAACAAACAAATGCGTAAACAATAAAACACTAAACGCAATTAACAGGTTAATGACCAAAATATCTACACAATTAATTTGGGGGACAAAACAAAGTCATGACCAAGCTTTGTTGACTTATGAAAATTAGCAAGCAACCACCAAACAACACCCCTCACCTCATTATTGTTAGGGTCACTTCCATATTCACACACGCACTCATTTCTCTCCACACTCAGTCTCTCCCCTCTCTTTCATTCGGCTGCTCCAACCCTTATGCCACCACCACATAGCCACCATTTACTACCATAATCATCATCATCATCCACCATCAACAAGCAAGGAAAATAGAGAAGAACAGACACCAAGCATCGTCATCTTTCATTCTTTCATCCAAAGCTTTGTAAGGAACCATTTCTCTCTACTTTCTTTCATGTATTTCAAGTAAAAACATGTTAAGAGTTCACTCTTGAAGATCATGCTATAAAACTAGCTAAAAAATATACTTAAAAACGTTTATGTATAACTAAATATAAACAAAGTACAAGAAACCGTCCTCGAGAAATGTCCTTCAACTTCAACAAAAATAACGAACTCAAAAAAATAGCAAAAATGTCAAATCTTATGTCAAAAATCAAGTTCAAGATGTTTGCTTTAAGATCCAAGTGGTTTCGTAATTTTTCAACACCGTTTGATACCCGAAAACTAATTTAGAAAGAGACATAGAAGATCTGTTCTTTTGGACAGATTCTTGGCCAAAGTTTGGAAGACCATAATTTCGTGTACAAATATCAAAATAACATGAGGTTTTTTTTCAAAAGATCAATTTATTTTTTAGTTTTAATAATTTTATGATCACGTTGCGTGAGGTTAAGTATAACTTAGTTTATAATTAAATCTTTGAGCCTATGTCTGTGATTTGAGCTGCCTGACTACTGCTGATGTTTGTATATATTTGACCCACTTAAGCTTAGCCAAAAATTATGTAAAATACTTTTTTGAAAAGCTAAGACATAGGGGAACATAGGTATTAATTTCGTAATTTTTCGCAAAGGTTTGACTAGTCAAAACGAAAACACAAATGAGGTCAAAATCTAGAAAAATCAATCCGGGGACTGTTTTGAAACGTGTTTATTTTTTGACACTTTCAGGTTTATCAAAAATCATAAAACTTACTTGCTACGAGTACTGAAAAACATTTAAGCGTCGTGTAAAAATTTCAGGTCAAAACGAACCTGTTCGACAAAGTCAACAAAAACAACACACGAAACGTTAAACATTTGACTAAATTATTTTGTCTTAGGTTTTGGTCAAAACGGGAGTTTAAGTTTTATATTTCAAAACTCTGAGAAAAAATGACGTTTATAACATTTATGAATAACTACACCCGCGTGAAAATACTTGAACAAAAAAACGAAAAGAGGCCGCACCCTTGTGTTGCTCCGGCTTAACTCTTGCAAGCAAATTGCGACATAAGTCTTGTGTCGTGATAACATCAAATAATATAACATTTATATACTAATAAATCCCTATATTTTATATACTTTTATTGCATTTTTATTGATTTAGGTACTTAATTTGTTTATATTTGCAATTTAGGTGTGAAAGATAAATAATTGAAGAAAGAAATGAAAATAAAGCTGAAATGAAGAAAAATCAAGAAGAATTGAAGATTTGAGAAGATAGAGTTTTAAAATAAGACTAAAATGATATTATTGAAGAATGAAGAAGTGGGATGTCACACCCCCAAATTCGTTGATTGTGTTTAGCGGAAACATTTAGTTAAGTATGAGGGTAATGACGCCAACATTGTACATGCATACATATCAGAGCATATGATTACAACAAAACATATATAATGAGATGCCAAGAGTAATAGTTACAAAGTTTTACGATTCATCGAATCGTATAAGTGTAAAAATAGTTAAGTTGTACAAAAGTGGATTTCGTAAATATGACTAAAATAAATTAGCTATTCAAAAGAAATCCATGTGTTTCAAAAAGTTGGCATCCTAAAGCTTCACGGGTCGCCTAGTTTCCATCTATGTGGGCGGTAGTCTTACGTGCAGCTAATTCTCTGAAAAACATAGTAAAAGTCAACAACGAGGTTGAGTAAATTCACTGGTTTTAAGTTTGCGTGTAAAGTTTGGTAACCAAATATGTTTGTAACGTTTTGCCAAGGCCAGTAAAGTTCATCAACATGAAGTTTCGTGGGGATGTCGCCCAAAAGTATAGTTAGAAAAGCTTGTCCAAGAAGTAGGACCTTTCAAATGTTGCCCAAGTAGTAGGGACTAAAACGTTTGTCCAAGAAGTAGGACTTAACAATATCTGCCCAAGAAGTAGGGACTTTCTATGTGCCCAAGACGTAGGGACTTTTCAAGTTGTGTCCAAGAAGTAGGATTGGCATCCAAGACGTAGGACCCACTGCTCAAGAAGTAGAGCCTTCACCCAAGTCGTAGGATGGAACATTGCCCAAGAAGTAGGGACTTTCTGTACGTGTGTCCAAGACGTAGGGACTTTCTGTATGTGTGCCCAAGACGTAGGAACTTTTCAAGTATTTATGAAAATGTTGTTTCATAATAGATAATTAGCGAAAATGTGTAGCTGGTCGTTCTCCAGCGAGTTCCAATTTAGTTTTCTTATGAAATACCATTTCATAAACAAGAGTTGTAACAGTTCGATCGCAGTCATAAACAGTTTGCATAGTATACATCCAATCAGTTGTATAAAAGTTTGCACCTGTAGCAAAAGAGCTGACTATGTTTTCCACCCTTGTTCAAAAGTAGTAAAGCAGTAAAAGTAGGGGCTGTGAACTCACCTGGTGAGCTAAGTATGTTCGAGTGCTAGCAAAGCCTAAAGCCCAAGTCTAGTCTGAATCTCCTAACGCCCTAAACGTATGAGATTTTATAAGTATGTGGATGTCTAAGTTAACCATCCATGATAGTGCTCACACAACTAGATTATGTCCAAAGTGTTTGTTTAGTATCTCGTTTGAAAATTGAAAACAAGTATGGCCCATTGGTGACGTTTATTGAGACACGTTTTGTGACAACACAATTAGCTAGTAATAGTATTTTTATTATTGAGATCAAGTTTTTATATCATTTTTAAACTTTAATGTCAAAATATTATCTTTTGGGTAAACATTTACATTATATTATAAAGTGCTAAAAAATGTTGACCAAGGTTGACTGCGAACTGAGACTGCTCTGCGAACCGAGACTGCTCTGCAAATCGAGACTGCTCTGTGGACCGAGACTGCTCTGCGAGTTGAGATTGTTCTGCGAACTGAGACTGCTCTGCGAACCAAGACTGCTCTGCGAAGCGAGACTGCTCTGCGAATCGAGACTGCTCTGCGAGTTTAGATTATTCTGCGAACTGAGACTGCTCTGCGAACCGAGATCCGTGGTTCGTGATTTTTGAGTAGGTTTTGATTTTAAAGCAATTTTTTTGGGGTTTTTGGACATAATCTTGTTGGGTAAACATTCTAGCATGTAAATAAAAGCTTTACAAGTAATTTAAAAGAGTTTTAAAGCTTTTGACTACTAAATCTAAATGAAGAAGATGAAGATGGTGATGAGAATGGAGATCTTGAGATTAAATCCTTTGATGAAGATGATGATGATGTCGGTTTTGATGATGATTCCGAAAATAATGGTGAAAATGGTGGTGTTTTTGGTGGTTTTTAGAGAGAAATTTGAGAGAAAAGTAGGTGTATGTGTGTGTGAGATGAGATGAAATGAGAAAGCAAAATGAAAGAAAAGGGGAAATGGGTGGGTCGGTTTGGGTTCGCGGGTTTGGACCGACCCGTTCGGGTTTCGGGCTCACGTGTTTTCGTTTTCCCGATCGTATAAATTGAGTAACATCTTTAACTAGTAACCTAATCTTTTAATTCTCCTTTATATTTATTTTATCGTTGATTAACTTATTGGTGATTTTACTAATATAGATAATCTCTTTGGACAAAGTCAACTACCTTATATTATTAAAGAAAAGTATATGCTATAGAGGTTCCTCTTCTTAACATATCTCACGAGAATAATATTCTGTTAAACCTATCAACAATCTATTATAACTTTGTAGGAAACCTTGTAGTATACAAGCGTTTATGATTACCACATCAGTTATATTATTAAGTCTTAATGTTCTTCCACTATCTCCTCGGTCCGAAGTCTCCAGCTCATAACTTAATTAAATTATAGTATATAATCTTAATTTTATTATGTAAGAACAACTTAATTATATAGTCAATACAATTATCGGGAAAGAATAATAAATTTGCAATAAATCAATATCAACGTAAACATAAATTCAAATCATAATTTCAATTAACATTCATTCAAATAAACACAATAAGAAACTTAATTCATATCAAAACTAAGTAAACAATATCCAAAATATGATTAAGTAGTATACATACAAAATACAAGGATAAAGAAATCAAACCCCAATGATGAACAAGCTCTTCTAGGGTTAAAAACCTTCAAACCCTAACTTCTTTAGCCTCCAATTTCGTATTCTATACAAACCTTAAACCCTAAAATCGAATTTTGATTATTGAAATCGTATATGGTTTAACCAGAATTAAGCCTCTATTTATAGTTTTCACAACCATCAGTCCAACCGCCGGTTGGAAATTCCAACCGCCGGTTGGATAACTTGTTCTCCAAGTCCAACTCTACGTCCAGAACCGACATATCATTTAAATATTCAACCGCCGGCTGGGAATCTCAACCGCCGGATGGGAATCTCAACCGCCGGTTGGGTCTATTTTCCAGAATCTTCCAACTTCGGGTTGGGCTTAATCTTGGGCTTCCTTCTTCTCTAAACTGCATTTATTCTCTTTTTTTGGCCCATGTAACACCTCGCAATTTTGACGTAATTATAAACGTTAATTGCACGCATTTTAGGCTAATTCCCTGCTTGAGTGAATTCACACTATCTTTATGAGATAAGTCTAGCAAAGCCCAACTATTTAATACGTGAGGTATTACTATTTTCGTAGTTAGTTATAATTACGCGTGAAACTATTGGATCAAGTCCGACACACTTAATTTTGGGCGTTGGTGACCACTTTTATAAATAATGAGGATTTTATCCAAACCAACATTATTTACTTTATATTATTGAGATAAAATACATTGTGTAACACATTTTAAAGAAAACCCAACCGTACACGATCGAAACATACGAAATGAACCCGACAAATGAATTAAAACCAAGTTATATTTTTATAACTCAAGTAAAGTATTTTAAAATTATGATTTGTGTTTATTTGAATGAATGTTAATTGAAATTATGATTTGAATTTATGTTTACGTTGTTATTGATTTATTGCAAATTTATTATACTTTCCCGATAATTGTATTGACTATATAATTAAGTTGTTATTACATAATAAAGTTAAGATTATATACTATAATAAGTTATGAGTTGGAGACTTCGGACCGAGGAGATAGTGGAAGAACATTAAGACTTAATAATATAACTGATGTGGTAATCATAAACGCTTGTATACTACAAGGTTGCCTACAAAGTTATAATAGATTGTTGACAGGTTTAACAGAATATTATTCTCGTGAGATATGTTAAGAAGAGGAACCTCTATAACATATACTTTTCTTTAATAATATAAGGTAGTTGACTTTGTCCAAAGAGATTATCTATATTGGTAAAATCACCAATAAGTTAATCAAGGATAAAATAAATATAAAGGAGAATTATAAGATTATGTTAAAGATAGTTTAAATAAATACACTCTTCTCTCTATAATTAGTATTTCTATTTGTTCGTAAAAGCTTAGTTGAATTAGGTAATTATAAATTGGTATCAATATAATTTATTCATACAGAATTAAAACGTAACCCCTTATCTGTAATATTATTTGTATTTAATTGTAATTGTAATATAATTGTGGAATAAATTAAGTAATTTAATACACGTTCCCTGTGTTCGATACCTGGACTTACTTGTAAAAGCTATATTATACGAACGGGTTATTCTTGCTTGAATTGTGTGATAAAGTATTATTTAGTATTTCCTTGATTTAAAACTTGTTATGAATTTAATTGCATATACTTCACGCACATGATGTCGCATGTTAATCGATTATTGCAATAACTGCGACACAACCTGTGTGTTTCAACTAGCAGTGTTAATCAACGTAACAAGCAATACTAACCATTGTCTCAACGTGCGACACAACTCCTTGTATCGCAATATGATTGAATTTCGCAAAACTGCAACACGAACCTTGTGTCGCAACAATCTCAATTCTCACAACACATGCAACAATGCCTTTGTCGCAACAATCTCGACTATCGCAAGCCATAGTCAGTCCAAAACTAATCATCACAACATATTCGATTCGATGACAAAAACAAATAACTTTATATATGTTATACACTCAGAAACAACAAACATATACTTTCCAAATATAAAACGAAACAAGCATAATAATAATATCATTTGGAAATTATTATTACGAAAAACATCACCAACGGATCGTACGAATTTTAAACATAATGATCTTTCAAAACGAGTGAACAACTAACATAGTTTGGCAGTTAGCCAGCTACTTATATAAACAATCACTTACGTTTAGGGTGTTAAGAGACTTTACTTGGGCAACAACTTTGCTAGCTTTCACACTTAAGCTCACGAGGTGAGTTCATAGCCCCTATTTTACTGTTTTACTGCTTTCAAATTTGGGGTGAAAAACATATAAATTGCTTTGAATGAACACTTTATACTTGTACACTGCTTTTCATACGATGATCGAAAACTGATTACTTATGAACTATTTCATACTATACTCGAAAACTTGATTACTTATGAACGATTTCATACTATACTTGAAAACCAGGCAACAAATATTTATGCGAACCTAGTTTTACATGTTTTAGTGCATAGAGTCCTCAGGATTGCAAACTGTAACCATTAGCTAGGTGAAGCTAGCCACTGAATATACGAATAATACTATCAAGATGACCTACCTCCAACCCTTAGTTGGATTGTGCCACCCCCCCCCCCCTCGACTTTATGTCATGTCGAGGAGCGTATATTTACACCTTCCTAGAGGCAAAAACATTACACAAACGAGGTTGTGGTTTTGTTATAGGACTAAGTGTTATACTTTAACTCATAAGGTGTTGCAAACCTTTGGGGGATCACGCCTATGTTTACTTTCAACGAACTATATATTAGATTACTATGATTACTATTTATGTTTTCTAACGAATTATAGATCACCGACGGGTTATCTACAATTTAAATATTAGATTTCACTATGTGTTTTCCAATGAACAACTATACATTGGATATCCTTTTCCACGAATTGTTTGGATGTATTTCAACTACTTACAACTTGGTTTGACAACTATTTGACTTATACAAAATGTCATTGAATTCTTTACAAAAAGGTTTGTTGACAGTTTTAATAGACTATTTATTAGAACGTTTTTCCATGAATTATATTGGAAGTGTTCCAATGACTTACTTACATTTCTTTTGATCATGATTTGATCACGGCCCGAGTTATATATCCACGATTTAACTACTACTCAAACAACAACTCGGTCACGATTTGACCACTATTTGAACGACAAATCGGTCACTATGTGACTACTTTTAATAACACGACTTAGTCATTGATATGTATACTTTTAAATCAACGATTTGATTTCCAACTAATCTACGTTGCGAGATGTACTTTCAATGAACGATTTACAAACCGATAATAAACAAAACCTGTGAATTCACTCAACAATCTTGTTGACGATTTTAATATGTTTTTCAGGGAATTAGCAGCGACGTAAGAATTGCACGCATTCAGGAACTACGAATACCCATGAAGAATTAAGATGTCACTTTTGTAACAATGAGATTTCTTTCGTATAACTAATACTTTTAGTCATACTTACGAAATCCCAACTTTTATTGTACTCGCAACGAATTTGTTATTTTGATAACACTACAACTACAACTTTATAAGTCGTAGATTTTGTAACAACTTTTATTTATGACATCTTAATACTAGATGTTCTACGATAATCATATGCTTTGGGTGAACCGCTGTTGCCTTCCCCGCCACATCACACGCTTCCCCAACCTCTGTAATTAACTACCGTTTACTGTTTTTGTGGGGTGTGACATTAATTCACAAGTTGTAGGTGCCATGCTTCTATATTCAGTTTTTGTGGAGGATTTTGAGACAGTAGCTTGTTTCTTTCTTTTCCAAGAGACTAAAGCATGACCAAGAAAAATGTAATAACCAGTCAAGAATTTTCTAGTCATCAAACACGAAGCCCAATCAGCATCTGAAAAACCAGTTACTTTTTAGATGTGACTAAATTGGGTAAAACAAACCCTTAGAAATAAACCCCTTGAGATATTTCAACAGATGCAATGCAACTTGCACATGCAAATCTATATGTAGAGAGACAAACCGACTAAGATGCTACACAGAGTAGAAAAAATATGAGCTAGTCATAGTAAGGTAAAGCAGTCTACCCACTAATCTTCTGTATGAATAAGGACTAGACAGAGGCACACCTTTATTACAATTACAATAATGATTAGATAATGAAATACGATACATATACGATAATGAATATGAATACGATAGGTACGGCTTTAAGATATTATTGTTATATGGTATCTTTGTCCTTAACTAATTATATTGTCAAGATTATATGATTATTCATTACCCGATACATTTGTAATGAATTATAATAATTTTTATGCATTATACAGGTTAAACTATTACTTTGCAATTGTATTTCAAGGCTTTGTAAACTGTAATAATTTAACTTGATGTAATCAGCTTACAGTTACAAAGTTCATAAAAAGTATAAACTGCTTCAATATATCCTTATCCAACAATTGGATGCACCATACCTAACAAGATATCGTATATATATTGATTATATACCTTTAATTATACTACAAAGATTATACTTTCAACCCTAAATTTTAAAACTGAATTACACAAAATTGTAAACCCCTAAAGAATAATAAATTACAAAAATGAAATTTACCATCTTAATATGGTGGTGCGGTGGTGCCTAATTCCAATTGGTGGCGGTGTAGTGATGGTGGTGACATAGTGGTGGTGGGACCGCATTGGCATTGTGTACGCAGTTGATAGAGTAAAATAAAGAGGTGATGAGTGATCCGCTACTAGCGGAGGTGGTTTTGGTGGTCCGGCAGTAGAGAAAGTATATGGGAAGAAATAAATAAGATTTTAGGGTAAATGGAGAAGGAGAAAAGGTTTAGGGGCTATTAATTTTTTTTATGTATTATATGCCGCCAAATTTTTTTGAAAGGGGTCTCTATATTTTAGAAAGAGACCTATTGATATCTATTAGGCCCAACATCGACTAGTATAGGGGCAAGTTGTTTTCTAGCTAACTGGTTCCTTTGCTAAAACATGTTTCTTTCGACTATTTTTTGTAGTAGTGTATGCTTATTTAATAAAAGTTTTTGAAAACTCATTGATAAACTCCAAAATTTACTATATTATAGTATTAAGTTACCCTGTGTTTGATAGATTTCTAATGCATTTTATGTGAATAAGATACTCATTTCGTTCATATTTGCAATTAGGAGTTTAATCGAAGCTTGGATCGAAAAGAAATAGAGAACGAGCTAATTGTGAAGAAATGATGCTAAGTGAATAAGAAGATAGGCAAGTGAGAATTGTAATTAGTGATAATGGAGCTTGAATCATAAAGAGAATGAAAGATGAGATGAAAATGGAAGAAAAGTGTAAATGCTGAGTTTTCGGCTACGCGTTCGTATTTTGGCCATAACTCCCTCATACGAATTCCGATTGGGTTGATTCAAGTTGAAGAATTTAGCTAACATGCGGGGCTACAACTTTCGTTTAGACTTCAGAGACTTTTTCATCCATCCGGCGGATGGATTGAAATGTTGGGCTGAAAAGTACGCAGGCCGGGCTTTTAGTGAAAACTCATCCATCCGGCGGATGGAAATTCCATCCGGCGGATGGAAATTCCATCCAGCGGATGGATTGAGTCGGAAGAATATGTTAAAACCCTAATTTTCCTCATTTTAACCCTAACTTTTACCACAAACCCTAAGTCGACTAAAGCTTGTTCCAGAGGCATTTTGATGGCATTTTGGAGGCACAAAGATGTTAGGATTGATACCAATTGATCCTACTTCGCGTGGTTCACGATTCGGTTTGCGTATCATCTTCCGATTTCAATTTAAACATGTCTATGTGTTTGTTTGAGATTATGAATATGATTTTGTATGATTGAATTATGAATTAGACTATTTGTATATTGTTTAGTTTAATAACCTTGGATTGTGATTATTTGATGGTTGTAATTGTGTTTTGGATCAATTATCTGAAAGATTGTTATGTTATCCGTTGAACCTTGATTATTGGTGGTTGTTAGTTATTACTTAACGTGGTTAATAATGTCATTGAGATTGAGTTCCTTTGATGTTATTGATTATTGATGATTATGAATCTAGGTTTATAGTCATTGCTAAATAGATTGAGTTTGATAGGTTAAGAGAATAGTACCCAATTAATCTAAAATGAGCAAGCTAATAAGATATTATTAGTAGGTATTGTTGAGTCATACCGCGAGGATCAATCATAACAAGTCGTGAACACTTAATGCACAATCTAGGGAAAAGCACGCAATAGAGCAACATTCTTGCGACGTCGGATCGATGTTTAATGTGGGACCCTAGGTTGTAGATATTAGATAACCAGAACCGGAGACTAATTGACATTTAACTTGGATTATTTGATTAGTAACTAAGTTAATATAAAAGGAATCACCATCAGACAATCAAAACACATGAACTGGATAATATGAATCTGAGCGGAAGAACCTAAACAATTACATGTCTATCTCCGATTGTTTATCTATTTCTCTTATCTTGTTTTATGTTGTTTGGTTTAGTTAATTAGTTCATATTGAACGTTCATACGGAACTAAAACGTAATCCCTATTTTACTTCTTTATTAATAATTCCAATTTAATTGAATAACATTGTTCCCGTGTTTCCTTGTTCGATCTGGACTTACCATAGCTATACTATTCCGACCGGGTATTCTTGCCTGGTTGTGTGATAGTAGTGATTGGTATATCATGTACTTTATAAATAATAAAACTAGACGCTTTCACACGCATCAAGTTTTTGGCGCCGCTGCCGGGGAACACTTAACCGGTTGGACTATTGTTCTACCGGGGAACGGTGGTTTATTCGATTAAGTTGGAAAATATATAAAAAAGGGTTTTTCGTTAATCACGCATAATTTTATAGGCTCGATTTACTAAACAAATATTTTTGTCTTGTCTAGAAGTTGTGATGATTAATAATGTAATTTGGTTGTAAACAATTGTTTATTTGTTAATTTATGTATCTGCATGTTATATAGTTTAATTTTTAATGGAGTGAAGTTTTTGAATTTGGTTTGCACGAACGTTCGAACGGCGATTAAGTGCACTAGCCGGCGGTTAGAAGGACGTTTTTGCGACAAATTTTTATTTCTGCTCTCCTAAATTTCATCTTTTCGCGTTTTTTTTCTCCTTATGCTTCATTATCCTAACAGAAACCACCAGAACCACAAACAAAGATAACATCAGTTTCAAACGTTAAACTTGGATTCAAATAAGGTGGTAAGGTTTTTTTTTACTCCAACTGATTCGGCTGATATATATATATATATATATATATATATATATATATATATATATATATATATATCATTTGATCCAAACTCTATATAGGGTAAGGTTCCAACGAGAACACTTCAAAAATAAGAACGGTAAGAACACTTCATAAATGCATAATTAGCCAACAAAATCATTAGATTCACACTTATACATCTCAAATATGTGTAGAAAAATTGATTAAAATAAATGTGAACTTTCGGAAATACATAAAAATCGAAAAAAATAATTGATGCACAATTATAGAGATAATCGTGCATCAATCGTTTTTTTCAATTTTTGTGCATTTTTAGAAGTGTGCATTTGTTTTTCTTTGTATATTTGAGATGTATGACTATGAATCTAATGATTTTTGTTGGCTAGTTGTGCATTTATGTGATGTTCTCACCGTTCTTATTTTTGAAGTGTTCTCATTTGATCCAAACTCTCTCTCTATATATATATAGACACACGATAAAAAATGAATTAAACAATTTAAATCAAAATCATAGTGGCCGGAAAGAACTAAATAAAGCGTGTAATCTAGTGTGTCTTGTCCATAAAAATACACGATATTGGATGTGAAATACTACAATTACAATTTTTTTGGTATATTGTATTTTTTGTTCTGTGGTTGATCAGTTCTGCCGATTTTGTCTTTTGAACTCATTTTTTTGCAATTTATATCCTTCAATTTGTTGATTTTCTTAATTTTTGTCCTAATGACTAAATGCCGGTGTTAACACAAATATTTCACAAATTCATCATCAAACCCTTTTTGTTTTCGACTAAGTCATCATCAAATTCTAACCCTTGCTAGTTTTATTAACACATTATCATCAAACTCTAACCCTAATTTCATCAAATTCATTATCACCATCACCCCAACTAAGATCTCACCTGCAAATCCGAAGACCATCACCACACCTGAGATCTGACTATCACCAGAGTAAGCTATATATCCAAGCCCGATAAACGACGGCGAACAGAGCGAAGTACGGAGAACAACGAGGAGAGGTTTGGCCGACGAAATGCAGATCTGTTTCGGTTCGATGTTTTGTGATATTTATATCGTCGGGAAGAAGGGGATGAGTCAGATTGCCGCAACTCCAGCGACTTTTGATTGTCGAATCGCACCGTAATATCCGGTGATGTCATACGGTGGACGCACCATAATAATACGATGGTACATGGCTTTTTGATACCACGGCTTCAATTATGAAATCGAGAAAGTAGGGCAGTTTGGTAAATTTCATTTACATACAAGGCAACAGAAAAAGTTTGTGAGTGCTTTGTTAGAGGTTGAAATGAGTTGTCTATTATTTTATTTGATACAAGGCAACAGAAAAAATTTGGCACTGTTATTTAGTTGATCCAATTATATTTACACTTACACCTTGATACCTAATTAAACATGCATTTCCAATATGTATAAACCACTTTCAAATTATTAAGCAAACATAACAAATTGAGTTATATAAACTTGTCGTAAAATCAAGTTAAAATGCCAAATTGCATAAAAATGATGTGAGCCATGTATCCAAATACACTCTATACAATTCAATAACCAAAAGCCAAGTAATTCAGCTAACACGAATCATTTAATTTGTTGATGCTAAATTAAGTACCCTAAGCAAGCTTCATACACTTCAAAAACCAAAAAGTTCAATTCGGCTCACATCTTCATGGTTTCTACAAAATACCATTCATACATTAGTAGTGCCCATGGAGCAATGAGTAAAAAACTGTACCATATGTCTGTTATTATTTTAAATTAAACAAGATGCAAATAATAATTACTTTAATACTATAAACCTAAACAAAAACCATCAACTTTCGAGTCATCTAAAAATGCAGATCGACTTGATAAAGAATACAAGTCAAATATCATGGAACAAAAGTTATTTGGATTAAACACGTTCCCCCGAGCCAGCGTGTCACACAATTAAGCAGCCGATTGCACCAGCAACTGATCGCACCAAAAAGATTACCCACACAACAATAATAATACAATGTAGTACTATCCTAAGCTACACTTAAAATCAAGATCAAGTTTACGCTACAATCAAAGCGGACTTTTTACTATTTGACCGGCACCTATAATTACAATCTTAAACCAAACTCGTCCTTAAGAAGATGCGAAATGTAAAACTAATCAAACAAATGTAACTTACATCATCAAAATAGACGTACTCCTTTGCACAAGTTCTCTTAACTTTTCGAACCTACAAATTACAATCATAAAATAATTTGACACCTACAAGAAAAGGTAAGTCTGATAAAATATTCATAAAACTTTAATAATGGTCTACCTGACCGACACTTGATCCAGCTTTATGTGTCTCGTTACATTCTGAAGGTGGCAACATCCCTTCGAGTACGAACAAACGTTGCATGCGCTCAAACTTTTCAAGCAACTCACTATGTGTTTTTTCATAACAAGCTGTTTTCTCTGCTACTTGTTGTGCTACTTGCTCTGTTACACGCTCAACTACACGCTCAACTACACGCTCAACCACTTTGGCCTCTAATTGCGCTTCTACTTGAGATTGTACCATCGATTTTATTTCATCTTGAGAAATTGTATTCACTGAAGATGAACGAGCCGCAACCACATTTTGGGAAACATCATCTTTGCCTCCAGTATTAATCGTTTGTCCCATTGGTACAGAAGCAGGGTTTTTCCCCATACCAAGGGCGTTTTGGCGTTGAATTTGATAAATTTGACTTGATACTTCAGTGAAAGCTTTCTCAACATTTGATGCCTCAAGAGCCGATGTTTCCATGAAAAAGATATTCTCTCTTTCAGCTAAAGATTTGGCTTCCTCTGTTTGAACCGCACGTAAGTGACCAAGATCAGCCTTGTTTCCTACAAGCATGACCACAATGTTTTGATCTGTGTAATCACGAAGCTCTTTTAGCCATCGCTTAATGTTTTCAAATGTTACTCTTCTGGTGATGTCGTATATAATTAGGATACCTACCGCTCCTCTATAGTAAGCGCTTGTGAGGGCTCGATACCTGATACATAAAACATCATCGCTTGGACAAATATATAAGAATAGCCACGTGCCGAAAATACGTTGTTGCTACTCATGTAGTTCCAAATGAATTTATACATGTTTGTTTATATTTGTTACCATATAAATGTATATTTCCACTGTAAAATATTAAAGGTTAATGCACCAAAACTTATAGAGCTAAGGTATGAACTTCGTAATGTGTATCGAACTTATCAAAATTACAAACTTGTTATTCATTGCTATTGTATATAATTAATGATACATTTGACGTTATCCAAATAATTGTATTGGACTATAGTATGATAAGTTGTCACAATATCAAAATATAAATAGAATAACAATAAATATTACAGGTTAGAATATCAAAGAGTTCAATACAAATTATGAATGACTTTAATTCATTACATTAAGCACTTAACCCAAATATTGACTTCTAAATGATAGTCGTCATATACTCGCGCCTAATTCAAAATGTATAAATTTGAAATCTAAGTTTTGAAAACGGCATTGATTGCATCTTACTAAAACCGAGCACGTGCTATAACAAGCGTGCATGCGTGTTATAATGGACACTATTTTAGAACGTAATCATCACCAAGTTAACATAGAGATAATGCGTCTTATTTCCTCACAAGAGGTCATATGTTTGAATCTCGCTAGAAAAATACCTTAGATAAATATGTTGATGGTGACCAAGGAAAGGGTCAGATATGGTTACTAGATACTATGGTTAGACCGCGTACATATGAATCAAAATAATTTTCCCTCTCCGTTGAATAGGGAAAATCTTCTCTGTATCAAAAAAACCCTTCTTCGTCTACTGGTTTTTGGAACGGATGAAGTAACATTATATGATACAAATATTTTATGAAAGATGTAGTTATTTTATAAAAGATGTAGATTTTGTTTTGGCACAATGACAAAAACAATGATGTACGTGTAACAAAATGCCAATTGATCGATGTAATGTAGTAATTTGAAAATCAAACAAAGTCAGTAATAGTACGTTAATATGATTTAACATTAATGTAACCATATTTATTACCAAAACTTTTATCTTCTTGTCTGTTTTTTTTATTTGATTGAAATTGTGTATCTCCTTTAATTTACTAATTATATAGATATACACAGATTAAACGAAACGAGATAAATGGAATTTCTATTAAAATTCATCATGTTGGTTGTTTAATATGTCTTCAACTACGAAAATGCACAAAAATTCGTGATCATGTATCTACATGTTAATACCTATCTTGTCCGGCTGTGTCCCAGATTTGTCCGTTGATAATCTTGTCATCAACTTTTATGCATTTAGCAGTGAATTCAACACCAATTGTGGGTTTGTAATCAAGGCTGAACTTGTTTTTGGAAAATCGTGATATAAGGTTAGATTTACCTACACTCGAGTCACCAATCACTGTCAACTTATACAAATAATAGTAATCATTATTTCCATCTGCCATTTCTCCTTCTTCTAGTGGAATCATGAAAATATTTGTTTTTATCGTCTAAAGAAATTTAACATGCCCAGAGAGATAGAGATTCACAGTGACGGAAAATAAGATGGGAATATATATGGATGTCAAATACCTTTCGGGAGATTTGCATATATATCATTATTAAGTGGCTTAATATCGTTTAGATATTTAGGGAAATGAGAGGTGGAAATCGAGTTCGTGTGTGTAAAAATATATTTATAGAAGTGATATATGAGAGGTGTAAACAAAACATGCATGAGATTCATAATTATGGTTATGACTAGTAGATATTTTGGTCGTGCAAATGCAGGCCACACAAAAATCGATAATCAAAATTAAAGGTGAATTATTTTGTGCAGTTGTATACTCTTTCCATTACAACTAAAGTATCAGCTTTATAAATACATATTTTTTAAAGAGTAATGCTATTTCCACTATCTTTTTTATAAATTCACCATAAATGTGTATTAATAGATTGTACATTACAAATTGTTAATACATAACTTTGATGGATTTATCAAAAATAACGGTGGAAATGTCACTACCATTTCGTAAATGTCTGTCACATAATAGTTGATAATCAAATTTGTAGGTGAATTATCTAGTGCAATTGTACACTGATCCGTAATGAATTACGATCACGACGCCTTTAAAGGAATAAATATGAAGAATGATCAAAAGTAATTCATATAAGAATAAACGTAAAACATAATGAGCTTTGGAGGAATTTTTCTTTGTTTTGTTATTAAGTTTCTTTCAATAAACCGTACACTTTTTTTTTGAGTTTAGAGAGTTTTACGTCCTATTGAGGCCCTTTTCTTCTTGTAGATAATCTCTATTTATAAGAGAAATTAAATGAAAAGCATTAATTAAAATGATTGGTTCATGGAGCAACAAGCATGCATAAAACTAGGAGATAAACCATAAGTTTTTGAATACATGATAAAATCATAACAACCATATCTTGTTATTATCTCTCGCATAATCTTCGACCTTTTTTTCAAATATGTTGAAGACCATTACGAATCACGCCTCCCCTTCCTCGACGAAGAGGAACAGCACCTGCTGTTCTTAAAATCGTAAATGGAAAAATTGGCTTTCACCAACTTTCTTAATAAAACCTTTTTTTTTTTTTTTTGCATTCGGGCGCCTTGCATGAACACAAGTAACCAAATCAATGCAATTTGTAGACTTTTTTTGTTACTGACATACTTTTTGCCATCCTTTTCCAGTTGATATTGTTGGTTTCCCACATATATGGGCTGCCAAGAATTACTTGACACACATCGAGTGGAACCACCTCACACATAACTTCATTAATAAATTGGTTCCTGATGGCGAATCGAAACTTGCATTGTTGGTTAACTTGCGCATCCACATCATTTTTAATCCACCCCAATGAATAAGGACGTGGGTGTGGAATTGTCTCTAGACCCAAGTTTTAAGGCTATATCAAAATAAAATTCTTTTCACTTCCGGTGTTAATGATCGCCTCAACTAACTCTTGTTTCACTTGGATTTTTAATGTGAATAATTCTTCATTTTCTTTCGTTGGCCTCTTATCTCTCTCGGTTGCATCATTAGTGTCAAGCTTTTGGCTACATTGTCAACTTGGCCAAGCTCGATTGCATCATTTGCAATTGATGTAGTACCCTTATACTTTTCACGACCACCTTTCACCCACTTCTTTGGAAATAGCTCGGGATGTGTCTTCCTACATTTCTCTTCAACATGGCCTGCAAATTTACAATAATAGCAATAATCATTATTAGCGATTGTTGGATTTTTCTTGGCATTCTTGTCAAAGTTATTGGCATCAGGCTATTGTTCTTTCACGCCGTCTCCCATCTTTTGACCACCGTTCTTGTTTTTTAAACTCGATAGCCATAGCAATGCGACTGGCACTAGGGATATATCACCCAATACGTGTGGTCGCAAATTCATTCTGAATTTGACGATGTAACCTGGCTACATATTTGGTGATGACATCTTCATTGGCTAACGATATTCCCAACCCACTGCAAGGCGCCAAAACTCCGTGGTGTATACTTGTACCGACTGCCCACATTGTTGTTGTTGAAGATTATGCCATTGCGACCATCGATCTTGTGAATATCCCATTGGATAAAACTCTTTGTGTAAGAGTCGAATAAATCGAGACCATGTAACTTTCTCCTCGGTCTTTATTTTCAAATGAGACTTCCACCAAGCCACGCATGGCTTGTCAACTTTAATCTTGCAAAAGAAACCTTCTCGGTACTACTAAACCCATAAAGAGTGAAATAAGTCTCGAGTTGGTCGATCCAAAAGTCAAGCTTCTCAGCATCAACGGTGCCATCAAATATTGGAATGTCAATTCTTGCTTCAACTTTGAATGGTCGATGAGAACCACGACTCCTGGGCCTGATTACCCCTGACTTCAGTAGCTCTTCAACCTGCCGTTTTATCTCATCATTTTCCAAAACTGAATTTCGATACATGCCAATGTAAGGCAGAGTTGAATCTGCTACTAATTGGATCTCATGCTCAATAACTTATTTTGGTGGCATGTCTAAAACATCTTCAAATAGTACTGAGTATTCTGCGATAACCTTATCATACTGATTATTAAAAAGACTAGCAGCAAGGGTTAATGCAAATACTTTATTTGAGCAGTCCATAGGGCGGACTAGTATGAGAAGCAAGACTTGAGATGCATTTACCATTTGACGCGCTTGGCAAGCTGTTATTAACTCAGCATTCTTGATCCCCTTACTTTTATTAATGAGATATTTCTGCCCATCTTTCTCGAACTGATACTTTTGTGCACGTCGATAATACACAGCGTTTCGTTCCCAAAGATACGGGCTGCCAAATATGACTTGGCAAATGTCCAATGGAACAACTTCACATGTTATTTCATCAACATACTGATTAGTAATGGCAAAACGAAACTTACATTGCTGGTTCACTTTTGTATCCGTGTCACTTTGGATCCAACCCAAAGAGTACGGGTTTGGATGCGACGTAGTAGTTAAACCCAACTGTTTCACTAGACTACTTGAGATCATATTCTTTTGGCTTCCCGTGTCAACGATGGCTTCTATCAATTCTTGTTTCACCTGAATCTTCAATGTGAACAACTCTTCTTTTTCATCGGGCTCATCGTGCGCCCGGGACAACTTTGTTTTTGGCTTGGCCATCAATGACAAGCTTTTGTCCACTTCTTTAACCGATTCAAGCTCAACTGTATCACTGACAACGGTAGTTGCAGCTCTACGCTTTCCCCGATCATCTTTTATCCATTTCTTTGGAAACAACTCTGGATGTACCTTCCAACATTTTTCCTTGGTGTGACCTTTGATTTTACAATTGTCACAATATTTATCTTCATTTGCAGAGTGTGTTAACCCTTTCCCTTTGAAGTCTTTTTTCTGTTGACTATTTTTAGACCCTTCACCCTTTGATCCTTCTTCAAACCTTTTACCAACAATTAAACTTTTTTGTTCAATCGCCATCGCAATACTACTTGCCTGAGAAATATTTGTTGTCGTAAACCGCATTTCATTTTGAATTTGTCGAGTTAGACCAGCAACATATTTAGTGAAGACTTCTTCACTGCCTAATGCAATCCCTAACGACACCGCGAGTCGTCGAAACTCTGTGGTGTATTCTTGCACGGTCTTCCCTTTTTGTTGTCGCAGATTGTGCCAATGTGCCCATCGATCCTGAAGATAACCCATCGGGTAAAACTCTCGACGTAAGACTCGAGTGAATTCTGTCCATCGAACTTCCTCATCTGTCAACGTCTTCAAATAAGAATTCCACCAAGCCAATGCATGACTTGTTAATTTTAATCTTGCAAACGAAACCTTCTCAGTACTTTTAAACCCGTAGAGAGTGAAGTAGGTTTCGAGTTGGTCAATCCATGAATCTAGCTTTTCGGCATCCACGGTACCATCATATGTTGGAATATCGATCCTAGCTTCAACTTTGAAGGGTCGATTAGAACCACGACCCCGAGGCATGCTAGTTTCACCTTCTTGATCGTCTTCCGTATCATACTTCCAATCTGATTCTTCTTCTTCTATTGTCTTCTTCACGGGTGTTTCTCGAGCTTTCGGTTTCGATTGGGATTGAATCCATGCTAGCACGGATTCAAGTTGATTTGCCAATTTATCCACCTTAGCGGAAAGTTCTTCTTGTCCGGGCGGTGTACTTCCTTGTCCCTCCATTGTTGGAATTAGTTGATTCTTGTTCGGTGCTCGTCGATGACTTTTCAGTTTTGAAAACGGTTCGCCTGAAGCTTTGTAGGCCGATTTTGTTTGCACCATACACAGGGTAGGAACGATGCTCTGATACCACTTGATCTGTTACAGATTTGAAGATGTTTATGTTTATTTTTTGTTAATTGATGAACGAATGTATAAGAACACACGCCGAATAAGAGTTAAATAACTCTCCTTTTATTTCTCTCTAAAAATCTCTGTTACAACCAGAATTTTAATTTTTTAGAGGCTCCCTTTTACTTGGCTACACATATCCTATTTGAATAAAAAGAATTCTGTGATGCCACGTCTCCAAGCTGTAAACGTACACAAGCATGGGATATTTGGACTCTCATGCACATGCATGGATATAGGAAATCAGTTACTTTTTTGGTAATTATCTTCTCCGATATCGTCTCGGATCAAATAGAGTGGGAAGTGTGATTAACGGTGAAAAGTGGGTGACGGTTGAACCTTTTGACCAAGTATTTTGAGGTAGTTAATGAAGTTGAATACATTTCTATAAATTTGCATAATAATGAAATTTTCATCAAGTTATTTTCATATAAAGGTAATAATGGGAGTTTCACCAATACCCTGCTGGTTGTGAATTGTATCCTATTACAAAATCAATAGATGATGTTGTTCACTTGGGGTTTGAGCGTGTTGCTTGATTTTACATTGTAAGAATGTCACAGGTAACAAACCTGTATTTTTTTATATGTAACTTGAAGTTCCTGTCGACTCACTGCTGTTATCTCTATTATTTCTGATTGTACAACTCTAATGTAACATCAGTTGTGGATCTATGTACCTGGAATTAATAAGAATAAGGCCAAACATGATATATGTATACAAACTTTAAAAACTTATTATTGCGATTTACCGTTGGAATTATGAGATACTTAGATTCAAGACACAATCTCAAATACCTCCTTAGTTTAAAGGTAAATTGGAGGAAGTAATGTACTTCTGTTTTCTGGTCCTGTTTGATGTTATCTTATATATGTGACTCAGTTACGTACATATTTTGCTGAAGGAATGATATCTGAAGAGACATTACAAAGAAACTCTGTCATGCAAGGACGATATGAAAATTTGGTACAGAAAATACCCTGTTACATGTAATGTTAACTGTTTGTTTATATTGGTATTGTATAGAAAAAGAGGTGGTAATTTCGACCCATTTACTTATAAATTCCCTTATCTGTGTTATGCTTCATCTCAAACGGGCAAAAAAGCCCGCTTAAAAAGGTAATGGGTCGAAGGTCGCCGATATTGTATTTGTGAAAAGTATATCTTTCAGCTGAAAACAAGATTACTATCAATAAATAGATGTATTTTGTAATCAATATTTTCCCTAATCAGTTTAAATGGTACTGATCTTATCAGTCAACCCACACGTTGTGACCTTAGCCTTTAGCATGTACACATAATTTAGCTGTTGTTTTATGATATTTTTTCAACATTTTAACCTAATTAGAAATTTAAAGTTACTCATGCTTAATGTCATGTTGGCAGATTGTTATTGCATTTACTTATAAACGACAAGAGGAACTTGTTAGTTGCAAGTACCATACTCTTCAAAAGGTCTTCTGGCAGGTTCTCTATCTCATCCCTACTTATATAATAATAAAAGATAACGCACTATTATAAAACACCAAGTGATGATTTCTTCGTTTGTAATATGTAGGAAAGTGATTGTGAAATTTTTTTATATGGATTTGATGATATAGAAGGAGCAACAGATGTCATCATTGTAATATTTTCATCTTGAAGCGCATGTATATGTGTACAAGCACTTCATCATTCTGTTATTTTGCTGTCACTACTATTCATTGATATAATTTTTTTTTCTTTTTTGAATTTGTAAAAGGTTGAGGGTGAAATGGACAAACCTGTAATGGTATGTAGCTAGGCATCCACGACGGAGTTGAATGAAAGGGGATTTCTAATAACAATAAGACAGTTTACTATATGTGAAAGTCATTGTGTACTATATGATTTCTTACTTTACCATTCATACATATGAAACCTACCATGATGATAATAAGTGAAAACATTCTAACAATTTTTTGTAATACATACCTATAGTTTCTCTATGATGGTTGTTGGGATGTTGCACCTCAAGTTGATCGTGTTCTAATTATCTTTTTATATTGACTCTTTAGTGATTAGATTTTAATTACTTTTTCTACTGTTATAAATCATTTTTAATAATGTATCTCTAAAACTCCTATCAACATATAAACGTATCTCCTTCAATTCAAAACATTTAAACAATGTCATCCGCAAAAATATGTCGTCTTGAACATTAGACTAAAATAAAATTATAATATAAACATTTGTATTAAAATCATAGAGTCGCAAATTTTGCGGCTTATAGAAAGAGAAGAGTATTTTACTTTGTAGAAATAAACAAATAACGCCACACTCATGACCGCTTGTATGAAATTGCTTTCACTCAAAAGTTCCCTCCTTGTAATAACGACTCTCAGTTTTCTCCTCACTTGTTCACTTCTCTCTCTCATCACGCAATCACATACTAACAATCGCAAACTGCAACGCTATGGATCGAGTGAACAACTATTTCAACAAGCCGTGGAATCCGACGGTGATGGAGGATGCCACTCCGTTACCGCAAATGCTACATGCACACCTTCGCAAGGTATATAATTCTATAATTAAGTATCTTAATTCAATCGTTTTACTACAATTTTTTGTTACTAAATGTGAATTTGAAGTGATTCGCAATGTATATATATTGCTTTTGATTCTGCGGAAACTGTTAATTAGAGTTCTGAATCAGCCTCCGTTATACGTTCGTCACTCGCTAAATGACCGATTGCGTATTTCGAATCGCTATGATTCCGTGAATATGTTAATTAGTCATTTTAAGAGAGAATTAGTAGGAGAACTGAATTAGGAGCGGTTCGCAGACATTGTTAATTAGATCTCAGGCTTAGTTTATGCAATTCGTGTTTACTTCGTTGATTTCAGATTGTGTATTTTGAATCGGTATGATCCTATTAACATGATCAATAGTCCTTATACGGAATTATTATGATATAAAATTTGAAGAAAAGTTTATTCAGTTCGTTTCTCGAACTTCTGTTGTGAAAATTACTGATAAAATATCAGAATTGTCATGCGTTATACTTTTATCACTTACTGATTTTAGATTATGTGTTCAAACTAGTATGATCCATCCTTTAGAAATTTCAAGCAGTCATTTATAGAGAAATTTATACAAGTTAGAAGTGAATTACTGATATATATTAGTCACTTTTTGATTTCAGAGTTGGATAAATCATCTGTCATGAAAACTGTTAAATAGATTTCAGAGTTGGTCTATGCTATATATTAGTCACTTTTTGATTTCAGATGTATTTGGCATTGGTATGATCCTATGAATATGATATTTAATGCTTTTGAGAGAAGATTGTAGTTGAATTATTACATGCATCATCTGTTGTTAAACTTTTTAGTTAATTCTATTTCAAAATTGATATACGTGGTTCTCGTTATTACTCATTTATTTAGGGTTTATATTTTGCATAGAAAGTTTATTCGATTTAAGTAGTGGTAGAAAGTTTATCTGGCAAATTACTCTCAGTCCAATGAATTCTGGATTCTGAATAATATATCACTGTTACACTGAGTTGTTCGTTTTGAAAAATTAAGAAGAATCTGTTACATGCTGTAGGATTTACAAACCAAATTCAGTTGTAATGTTTGTGATTTATGATTGTTTTACCAGTAATTCTTCTTTACCAGTGGTAGAAAATGAGATAAAGAGGTCCTAGTTTTGAATATTAACGGATTTGACTTCAAAATGTGAAAGTCAAAGGAAGTTTCTGTCTTTAATGTATGAGATCTCTGAGTCTCTCACTACATGATTTGTATGCCCATCTAGTATGTTGAATTGATAGGAATATAATTTCCCAGCTAGCTAATTGCTTGCTACTTGAACCAGCAATTGGCCAGTTTCTACAAGAAAAAAATGTTGCCATTCAGTTCAGTGCATCTACCGTAAAACTAATGTTATCTTAAAGTTATAGGATCAAGTTTCTGTTTGTTTATCATTTTGTTAAATGACAATGTACTTTTCGGTTCGGTACAGGTATACAGGATATTGTTAGCCAACACTGCACTTTCATGGCATGGCGCGTTTATGCATCAATTTCATAACATAGGTGGTTGGAAAACAACATTTATATTTGTTGTAAGCATCACTTTGCTATCCATGATTGAGCCATGGAGGAAGGTAAGTAAAACCTCATTCAATCTGCGTTGTCTTTTCATGTAAATTCCTCTCATTATCTAATGTTGACTCACTAGTCACTACCCCTGCATACAGAAATTGAAACTTAATGGAGAGACACCGAGGCTCATGCTCTTGTCAGTAGCTGCATATAGTTTTGGGGCGTCAATAGGTCCTCTTATAAACTTCATTGTGGTTGTTGATCAGAGGTAACATCCACATTTACATATTCTGGTTATCTGCAGTCCAGATGAATTCTTAAATGTATACAAACTTTGTTTTAATTCAAATCTGATTTTATGTCAAACTAGTAAAGAATCATTAAAAGGCAAATTATTTACTCAAAACCGCGTTAATTCCAAAAATGTCACTAATTCACATTAATATGTCAACCACAGGTATATTGTTAAATTTTTCGCGGGGGCTTCTGTGTTTTTCTCCTCTTACGCGGTATCATTGAGATATGGTCAACAGAGAGATGTTAACTATGGAGTTGCTCAAATGTTGGTTACAATTTTTGTCCCGGCAATGATGGTCATTATCGCAAAGTTTTCTGCAATAACTGTGGTAAGCTATCCTCTATACTACAATGTATATTCCAATCAATAGAATAACAAAACTAAATCACAAGTGTCTTTAACCGAGTGATGAGAAAAACTATTTCGGATCTTTGCATCTATGACCACAAAAATTACATTCGCGAATTTTATAACGTACTTGCATCAGAAATTACATTCAAAGAAGAACCCGATAAAGATCATAAAAATCCACATCATATACTTATCTATCAACTAGTTGATTCTTTGTTCTTGACAGACAGTAGCCAGCTATCTAGGCTTTATAGAGTTTCTACGGGCCAATGTAGCTCTAATCCATGTTTATTCAATTAATAGTTCATTTCCTGGTTTGATATTCCCATACAAGTAGCTTTGGTTTTGCTTCTAAAGATGCTACTTCAGTTTTAATCTTTCAAATTTCAGGGTAAGCATTGTAGCTCACAAAAGTTTATAAGGGATATAAATAATTTCTGACATATATACAATTAACTAAAGTTACTTTAAATTTTTAGATATATGTATTGAGGAATGTGATACTAACACCAATCTGTACAAGAAAATTGTTACTAAATGATTTGAGCCAGGTGTTTGGGTTAGCTTATGTGATTGAGCTTAAGCTTATTAGCATTTCAGCTTATGTCATTTCTCATCTATATTACCTAGAGGTGTCATTTTAACTCATTTACTTATAATGAATGGGTCAACCTATGTTGCTGTTTTGTCTATTTTAATGGGGTAAATCACCTGGCAAACATCTGTTTTGACTTTGTACAACCTTTCTATCATATTAATCAAATAATTTTATGTCATTATTGTAATTATATTGCTTTTATATCACAGATAACATATCTTTATTTACAGTTTTTTTTTCTTTTCTAAATGAAGTCAGAAATAGCTATTTATGGGTTTACCAGAACCCTTTTGACTTTTTTACTTTAACATGATCATTTCAACCCTTAACCCATTTTGACCCATTACCTAACACGCTAACCCGCTCATCTTGCCACCCTTAAATTATTACCCCTCAAGTCTTTAACACATCATGGTATTCTTAATTTTGAAAACTACAAGTCTAGTACCACTAGTTTCAGAAACTCAATTAAAGTAAAACCATAGTCAACAAAAGGAAAAGAAGTCAACTTCAATAGAGCATGCATAATTTCAATTTCCTAGGCCAAAACTTTTTTTCTTGACACAATTTGAATGTTTTTGATGATGAAGCTCAAAAAGATCCAATTAGGATATCTCGTTTTAATCCTCAAATCTGATTCCAATGTTTACATTGCAATTCCGCATACAAATCAACTAATTATAGTTTATTCCCTTGGGCAGCTCGTTTACTTAATACTTTGGCCACTTAACATTTACATGGAAGCGTTCAGCCAGGAGTCCATCTACAAAGCTAGTAATGGTGACAATAACTTAGCTAGCCATGTAATTGCTTTCTTCACCGATTTCCCTGCTCTAACTGCTCCTAGACACAAGGGTACCAATCAACTCGATTTTCAGTAATATCAACATACTTGTTATTATTTACAAATACTAACTTGTAGTTTTCTTTATTGGGCAGTCAGTGTTATGCTCAGGAGTATATGGGAATCGCTGAGGCATGGGTAGCCAAGCTACTACTTGTGTTGTGCAGATATATGTCATTTTGGGTACAAAGAAACTGCCATAGTAATTAGACTTACACGCTTAACGCTTTACATATGGGCTTGCATTCATGAACAAAGACAGTTGTGCATTCTTACTGACTGGTTCTGATTCTTATAGAAGACCTGGATATCAATTTTAAAACTGTGAATAACGAGGAGTTGAAAACTTGAAATATATATAAGCTCAGTTCTCATAGGTACATACGTTTCACTTCACTTGAAATGTACAGTTTGGACTTGTTAATCGTGTAGTATGATTTTCTTAGATTTACAGCAATGTTGCACATCATATACACCTACTAACCAGTGAAGAACATGCCTGACATGATTGGTATTCGAACACAACACTCATACATGGTGTCGTAAACATGAATTATCTTTTAGTCGTAGCAAGCGTTGGATATCAATTGAAACATTCAAATAAACAACTCCTAGCTATATGAAGTTGTTCCTACTTTTTTCTGTTAGTGTTTCGAAATATCTATAGAACTTAATAATTGGACTAAAATAGAAAATGTTTTATGATGGGTCTTTAATAGGTCTCAAAATTCTAAATTTGACCGAATTTATCCTTACATAGGTCGAGAATTTTTAATTTTATACCTCTGAGATATCCATCTGAGGCTTCTTTTAGCTATATTTTTGGTGCTTAATTACTACCCTTTGGTCTATTTCAAATTAATTTAGATTTTCGAAATGACTTTATTATTAAAAGCTAACTGTGTTCAATTAATAATACGAATTCATCCACATCGATTTATATTTTTGACGTTTAAAGAGTTCAATATGAAATTGTGTTGCTAACTCGATATTGAGATTCTAAGATTGATAGTATCTCTTATGTAAACATACATATAAGAATTGTATAAACCAAAAATATCTAAAAATAATAAATATAAAAATACAGATAGCTTAAGTCTTCAAGGCAACTTGCAAGTTGGCTCTATCAACTTGCTCTTTCACCTCAACAAACAACTTGCATCAAAACTTCCACGTGCCACATAATCTATAAAGCATATATTTGTCATCATAATAATCTTTGCATATCTCAAATATATCAACTTGTAAACAATTGATATCCACATATTGGAAAGATTATATTCGATAAAGATACCTTCAGATTAAGCACATGTCTTTATAAACATTATAAATAGAACCATCAAACGATAGTTCAAGAAAAAAAAACATTCTCATCTTCTATCTATTCATATATAAACCTTCTATAATGTTTCACTCACTCATGCCAAGCTATAATAAGTGGCGTAAAACCGTTCTCAAAGGACGAGTTACCATCAGGGAATCGCCACCCAATAATCCTCATCATATTAAGTCCTCATATATTTTGATATATGATGACTTAAAAACTTCTTTTTTACCATATTCCCAAATTCGTAATTAAGTGATGCTAGATTATATAAGTATTTGTGTATTAACTACGTCATGTAGACACACAATCCGTACCCGCCAATCTAGGTATCATCATAAGATTAAAAAAAAACAACTAAATTATCCGTTTATCAACCCTTTAAACAATACACGAGCTTGCTCAATATATTTATATACATTTCCACATTATCTTCACTAACACAAATAGATTGTATTGTTCGGACTTCGGAATACTTCAATGTAAATCGAACAAGTACTAAATAAAATACGATTGCATGAAGATATATTGACTGCTACATTCCTAAATGTATACACTTCATTTCAGGTAGAAATCTAACTTATGCCAAACAAAGACCAAAAGGCAACTCTTTTTACGAAAAATCCACGTTTAATCCCAAAAATGTTTAATTCCTAATTCACGTTACCTCGATGATATTGCTAAAGTTTTCGTAAGAAATTTCTGTGTTTTTCTCCTGTTAGGCTGTTACTTGGTGAGTTGGTTCCAGTCGTTAATGGTCCACATAGATCGATGTCAAGTGGTAGGCCCAATTGCAATAGTGAATTAATAGCCCAGCCCAATAATAGGTTATTGAGGCCCTATTTAGTCGGCATCTTCCCATAATAGGGTGTGTTTGGCAAAATTAGTCGGAGATGAAGCTGGGATTGTAGATGGATAAAAATGAAGTTGGAGCTAGAAGTTAGAAGCCGAAGATGGAGCTTTTATTTGGGGCTTGAACTGTATTGTTTAGTAACTGTTTGACAAACTAGTTGGGTTGGAACTCATGAATGTAAACTAACACAAAGGAACGTGATATTATATTACTCTAAGTTTATAATAATTAAAATAAGGTTAATAAAGTAATTTAGCAAATAGGAAATGGAGTTTCTCAAAATAAGCTAGTTTTAAGATATTCTCTCAATGGACTATTTTTTGAAGAATCCATACTTTTCAAACAAGAATTCTAATTTTGTAAAGGATTGAGATTCATAAAAATTAGAAGATCAATATCTTAAAATCTCTCATAATCTCTTAATAATTTAAATCGAGTTGCCAAACACACCCATATATATATACTTCTTAATAAATACGTTTATCTGATCTTAAATAATAATAATAATAATAATAATAATAATAGTAATAATAGTAATAATAGTAATAATAATAATAATAATAATAATTATTATTATTATTATTATTATTATTGTTATTATAATAATAATAATAAATAATAATATTAAATAAAGGAAAAATCGTCTATGTTATCAACATCACAAAAGATTTATATGTGCTATTGATCAATATGATGAAAAGAAAGTTACATTTTAAATCCTTTACCTTTATCAAAATTACTTATTCGGTCCTTAAAATAAAACTAACTACACATTTACAATTGTGCAGTTTTGATGTACAAATTATTTCCCCATAAATAAATAGTAATAAATAAATATAAGTACACTTGAGGAATTTGGGTATTTCAATGGGGTTTTCTGGTTTTCTGAATGACGACTGAGATTTAATCTTGATAGTTACACTTACCACTAGTAAACCTCCTAAATAATAATATTTAATATTTATTTTATAGAGTTGAATTTTTATAAGAATACAAAAAAAGTAAAGAATGTAAGAACAAATAAGATTGTTTCATTTCTCTACAAAATCCACTTTTATTTTTACCCCCATGATTAATTATCTCACAAACCGTAAATCCATTAATTATAAAAATTACATATTCGAAACCGACATCTTTTTCTCTTCGATTAGAGATGTCATAAGCTATACTTTCGATGATTTTTTTCTTCATTTTTTACCGGATTCTACAATATAATCACATGTATTTTATGATAAAAAATTAAAATTTGTTCACGATTATTGATTCATGGTTTATGTTATTTAACACGTGATTACAACTTAATATTCATCTATATTAATAGTATAAATAAAAATTAAAAATCGCATTACTTTTCATTTAAAATTACATGTGATTGTTATTTATACATTTAATCACAAGTGATTTGTTATATAATCACAAATCATTTTGTATATAATCACATATGATTTTCATCTAAAAATTGATATTTTATGAGAAATTTACTGATATATGATAATTCGTATATGATTTCAACTTGATTTTTATTTAATTATATAATTATAGTCATTGATCTAAAGATATGTATTTTATTACTCTTTAATCACATGTGATTGATACTTTGATGTTCAATCACATGTTATTACAACTTAGTATTTCATGTTTTAATCTTTATATCATCAATGATTTGAATTTTAAGTTTAATTGGATATATAAACGGACGTGATTATTTTTTAGTGTTAGTGTTATATCACATGTGATTTCATATTACAAAATAAAAATGAAAAAAAAAACTTTGTCGAAAGTATATCTTGTTAGATCTAAAATTGAATAAAAAAAAACGCTGATTTCGAATATGTAATTTTAATAATTTATAGACATACAGTTTGTGAAATATATTTAACTTTGGGGGAATAAAAGTGAATAAGTTTTTGAAATGAAGCAATATTATTGATTCTTCCATTCATATTTTTTATCATTATTTTTGAACTTTCATCTTACTTTATATAAATTAGAATTTTAGAACTAAAATTAATATGAAAACTTATTTAACTTAATTAATACTTTAGAAGCAACAGCAAGCCCAATACTCCAATAAAAATTTCTATAAATACTCCAATAAAAATTTCTATTGGATTAGGATACCTACACCAGTTTAAGATATTCATATTTCGTATTGCAATTTGAGAAGAATTCTTCAATCCGACCTAACTCTAGCTAAAAGTTCATTATATTCGTAGTAGGTGGAGGTCGTGTAGGCAGTCGTTCTCACAAGAACTTTTAAACGTAAAACTTTTAAACTACGTGAAGGAAAAATTAAGGTATTAATAACATTTTAAGAATTTAGCTCCCACAAAATTGTAAAAGAAATAAAAATAACTATTTTTCGCCCTCTGCATTTAGATTTCCTAATCCCGCCCTTGTTCATACTACTTTATATTTTACAATTTTGTTAAAGTTGTGTTTGGCTTAGCTTTTCAGAAATAACTTATACGTTAAGAAAAAGCTTCAAATATAGGTCTTTTGATTTTTAGTCTTACACCCTCACAAAAAAACTTAAAAGCCTTGTGAACAAGTTAACCCAAACACTTTTCAAGAAATTATTAACCGTAACATAACATAATAAGCTAAAAAGCCTCCAAATAAGCTACCCCAACCACTCCTAAACATGGCTTAAGAGGCCGATGCCCACTTAAAAAATCGCCTACAGTAAAAATTGGCATGTAGTTATAGTTAAAATATGATAATATTAACAATAGAGTTGATTATAACCACCAAGGCACCAACAAGTAATAACCTTGCACCCCATAGATAGTTGTTGCTAATCATATGATTATTATCAAATTCACTATGTTTTGTTACCCAACATGTCTGACAAAATAAATTTATTACCTAACATATACAGAAACAGAAGTGGTCATCAAACATAAAATGGGTTTATATTTATTTCTATTCATCATTAATTTAAAAGCATTTCATGATAGTTTATATGGTTGTACTTTATAAAAGTGTTTTAAAGTCTTCTATGGTATTTAAACCCAATACATGCCAACAACTATCTTACAAGTAGCTTTAGCAAAATTGAAAGCTTTTTCCGTACTTGAAAAATGATAACGGTTGAGCATGTAACTACATGGTGATCCCAATTGCGTTTGATATCCTATTTGTAAACTTCAATTTTTATATATGATTGTCGAAATGGTTCCGAATAGTCAAGGAATATCCCGATTAGGCCGCATATATGTAAATCATAAAAAGACTCATATATTTCGGTTAAACTAGACAATCAAAACCTCATCTGTTTACCTCTTTATGATACTGCACTACGTAACTTCAATCAATATGATAGGTTGCTCATTATATACACAATTTATGAGACTCTAAAATCTACTTTCAGAACAAAGATGAGTTGGAACTAGGTACGTGTATAAATAGTAATAGTAAATTGTAATTAGTAATTATACTTTTGTCATATTTAATTCCCTGCATGTTATCATTTGATCCTTGTTAATGCTATATAACTATTAGTAACATCAAACTAATTTTGGCTTCGGATATCTTTTTGTACAGAGGTTAGTGTCTGAGAATGTACAAAACTTTGATTAAATGTTTATTGTGTATACCTAACTTACATTTGTTAATTTTAATGCATCCAACTTTCAAAAAGAATGTTTTGATGTATTTTGATGACTTGTTGATGACGTGTCACACTCTTCGTATACCACATGGCATGCTATACGAATGACATGTCATCAAAATACATCAAAACATCGTTTTTGAATGTTGGATACATTAAAACTAACAAATGTAAGTTGAGTACATACAATAGGCATTTGGTCAAAGTTTGATATATTTCCAGACACTAAACCCTTCTATATATGGAGCAGAGTACGAATATAAGGAGTTTAAAATGTTTTAATTCACATTGACAGATCGATATATTAAATAGAAGAAATGGAATTCAATTTATGTTTTCACACATGGTTCCAATTATCCCTTGTATTCAATTCCTCAAGTTTAATGGTAATATATCATGACAATTTAATGATATTCTGATACAGATTATTTTTCAAGTTTTCATGAGATTTTAGAGAGAATAAAGACATCGATTTTAATATTTGTCCCCACATTTTTTATCTCCCTTTTACTTTTATATATTTGCAAATGATATTTTCACCTTTCAAATTGATAGATCCATCATAGTTATGCATTTACAGATTATACAGTACAACTTGTTAATGCATAGCTATGGTTGATCTATCAATTTGAATGGTGGAATTCACCACTTATTTTACAAAGCTTTATTTTTCCTATTATAAATATATTATTATAGTCATTACTAGCAACGTTTATACATATTACGATTACTTTAATGATATAATTAAAAGGAACTTTATCAACATGTTTTAGAGTTTGAATATGAGAGGAAAAAAAGATAAAGAAATATAGAAGAAGAGTAAAGAATGTAAAAAGAAGAAAAATATTTAATGAGAGTGTGTTCTTAAGCCGGAAGGATTGAGAAATGAATGGAAGAGTTCCTTCCTAATCACTCCACATTTGTAAGGAAAAGCTTGGATAAAAATTGAACTAAAGCCATCTTTATCCAATGTTACCAAATACACTTGAGCATTCATATAATTTTCAATCACTACAAAGAATATACATATAGTTCAGGTAGAGAATAAGAGATTAACAAAACATCACTTGAAGGGTTTTTAATAGAATTGTACAACACAAAAATTTCATCTTTATTATATAAATAACACAATTAGTTATCGGAAGGGTTATAAAATAATTCAAACAATATTAATCAACCCAACCCTTAAGCCAAGATCAATAATTTCCATGATAAAAAATGTATATAAATTGATTACACTTAACTGATGCATGCTTACATTGAGTGCTCGGTATGAACTCTAATTTTCAACTTGTTGTCAAATTACGAGCGAACTTATATTGATCTTCACTTGCTTTCTTTGAGTCGACTAACCTAGAGGAAACGTTAGGTATCCATATTTGATTCACGATTGAACGGACGGTAGTATCCCAAGTGTATGCAAAATTCCTAACACAAGAACGCGATTGGATCACGAACTCAAGAGCCCCAATAGAGGTTGGTCGACTTTCGACTTGTCTTGGGAAGGGGCCGGTCAACAAGGAAGAAAGGGAGGAGAGAGAAGATTTAGTTAGGGTATTGATTAGGTGACAAACGAAACACTTAGCCCTCCATTTATAGTTGTAGTTAATTTGTTCTCCAAGTTACTTATTTTCACTGTAAACCCTCTAGTTATATATATATCTTATTTAATTAGCCCTAATTAAATACAACTAGGATCTTGTAGCTTAGTAATAATTAAACGGGTTAATTTGTTTATAAATTTAATTATAATTAAATTCGTTTAATATAAATATTTATTAAATAAATAATTACATTAATTATTTATATTAGCAACGTACTTTATATTAATGTTCTAATTGAGTTCGACTAACTTTTTCATTTCAACCAAATGAATAATATCCAAGATCTTTTGTAGTATTACACTACTTGTTCAGTTATGCTCATCAGTGTAATCATGCGATATTCATGTGAAGCTGAATGTCATATTTATATATACTAATATTGCGCACAAAATCTGTTATCACTTACGTGTGCAAAATTTAAATGTTGGTTAAAATTTAAAAGTTACATCTAATATACTGATAGTGGTATTGTTAACTTCAGAAACTATCCCCTAGCAAGAGTAGCAACGCGAGGGCAAATAAGTCTTGTTTTACTCAATTTTGAATGTGAGAGTGTGATTAATAAGCATGTGGACTCAGGTTGAAAGGAAATCCACAATTTAATTTCTGACCAATAAAAATTAAATTGAAGTAATTTTATACTCAAAAAGTTAGACGGGACCCAACCAAGCATCCACTTAACGCTGCTCATATAGTCCATCAACTATAATGTTGTATTCAAGTCTTACTGTGAAGACAAATTTTATACATGTTGGGACTTGGGACAGTTGTAATAACCGGACTTGTGAATTGACTTATGAATTTTGCATGCATTTAAAGATGCGAAAAATTAATTTTCCAACTTGCTAAACCTGTGAATATTTATATATCTATATTACATATATTACATTTAACAGATTCTCTTCTAAAATTTTTTTAATACTAATTAAAGTGGTCTCACATACTACTTATTATTCACTAAGTTATTTTTCCATGGAATAAGTTGCTCCCGGTTAAGATAAACATATTTGGCTGGCGATTGTTGATGCAAAGATTACCTTCTAAAGATTTGTTGTTGCAAAGAGAAATAATAATTTCTAACTCTGATTGTGCCTTATGTGATGAGCGCGTGGAATTATTAGATCATTTAATTACCAGTTGTAATGCATCCAGGGAGCTATAGAATGCGATTGAGGTTTGGTGTAAACTAACCCCGATGGTTATCTTTTCAACCAAAGGACTGATATTTTTCCATAAGTATGTCAAAGGATCAAACACTCGAAAGAAAATCATTCAATCAATAATTTTGGTAGCTTGCTCGATCATTTGGAAGGCTCGCAATGAAGCGGTATTCAATGGTGTGAAGATTGATGCGTGTAGAATGTTGAAAGAAGTCAAGACAATGGGTTATTTGTGGATCAAAAGTCGATTCACTAATTGGATCTTAGAGGAGAATTAGTGGCTGGAACTTATGTTTACTTAGCCTAGATAGTATATATGTAATATAGTTAGCCGAAAATGGTTAATTATATGAATGGTTGCTTGTTATGTAAAGTTACATTATTGGTGTATAATTGATACTACTTTGGGCTAGATCCTAATGGGATACTATCAAAATCGATATAGAGTGAAAACTGGTGGCTCGGCCCCTATCATCAAGGATTTTTTCCTGAAATTCTTTCAGGTTTTTTCCCATCCCTTTTAGTATCCTTACAGTCAGGATTTTGGCCCAAGGTGTATCATTTGGTGTCTGTACATTTTGGAGTCTATTTAGCGCCTTGCTATTAGACATTTATATAATATACTTAGCCTTTAAAAAAAAATCAATCAAATATTTAATATACCAACTAATTTATTTTTGATTGGTTTAATATCAAAGTGCACAGTTATAATGGGACATCCCACATAGTAATGTGGGTATTTTAAATGAGGCGGACGATGTACAATATGTTATTATTTTAAAACATTCATTCGCATCTTCACTCATCGTCATCATTTTCACCGCTGCATTGCACAGGTATAATGCTAGTGTTAATAAAAATGTGTTACATGGGTGATTTGCTCTTAAATTGTTTAATGAAACGAAGAAAATGTTAGGATATCATCATTTCAACAGCTTAGACCACTCGTAACGCTATGATCTGGCACGCGTTCTCACCATCCAGAACGCCAGAACGCTCCACTAGGGGCGTTCTCGGCGGGGCGTTGTCATGGCATCCTGGGTGAGAAAACGGGGCAAAAACAGGCGTGGTGGTGGGACCCACTCGATTTTCTTTTTCTTTTTCCTTTTTCTTTCGCTTGTTTAGTTAGTGAGTGGGTCCCAGGTGGAGTAAAAATGGGCGTTTTGGTGTTATGGTTAGGAAGGTGAAAGGGGCGTTTTTGTGTTATGCTGATGTGGCACCTGAAAAAAGGGCGTTCTGGAGAAACGAATACGAGTGGTCTTATAAAGATTATACATGTTAAATCTTTGTCAACAAGTCATACTTAATTAGGATCTAGCTAGCTTTATATTTCATTACTTGTAATATATTAGTTTTCATATTTATTCAAGAAATTAAAATGTATTCAGAAACAATAGTTTTTCCTTGTACAGTTTCGTTTTATGTACTTGATGCTAGCTTTGTTTGCAACGGAAAAATCACATACGATCATTCAATTCAAGTGGGGCATGGATATCATATATGCCACATTTAGGATCAAACTCATGTGTGTGTATATATAGATCGATATAGAAGATTAGTCTGTATCACAAAATCTTATAAAGCTAAACATGACTACTAACATCTCTCTTCACTTGGTGATGTCTGTCATCATCAATATTCTATATTTGCAATATTGTTATGCTAATAGTAAGAGCAAAATCTCATCTGTTTTCGTGTTCGGTGACTCGACAGTTGACCCTGGAAACAACAACTACATTCCCACCATCATGAGAGGGAACTTCCCACCCTACGGCAAAGATTTCGACAACCATGTCGCCACCGGAAGGTTTAGCAATGGCCGCCTTGTCCCCGATTTTGTTGGTATATATATGATACATCATTTTCATCCTTTTTTATTTGTTTTCAGTTTGAAAAATGTTTCATATTTGTCTATGACTAATAAAGGGTAAAATACATGCTCAATGCTTAAAATATTCCAAGTAATTTCTAACCGATCGATTTTTCTACATTTGTTCATTATTATATTATCACAACTAGCTCTACGTATGTACTACTACTGCTATATAAAGTTGATTGGTTTTTGTTAATTTACAGTAATTAATTTAATTAATGTAATAATTTAGCTAGCTTACTCGACAGCATATATATATATGGTTATTACATCATTATCGGTCTAACTAATTTTAGTTCCCCATTATTTAGCTGAATATGCGGGGATGAAAAAGAACGTGCCACCTTACCTGAAACCGAATTTAACCATTGAAGACCTCATGACTGGTGTTAGCTTTGCATCTTCCGGCGGCGGTTTCGATCCCTCTACCCCCCAAATTACCGTAATATATCTCTCTCTAGATCTCTCGATCTCTCTGTTTGTTTATATAAAGTTGATTGGTATTAGCACTTTGTGCACGTTTACAATAGAACAATTAGTGACGCTAGCTAGGCATTGCGGAATTTTTTACATGATTCCTAATTAGTTTTGATAAAGTAATGTCTTTTGGGTAATGTTTAAGGCTACTAAACATAGAATTCAACATTAAGTAAACACAAATGATTCTATATTAATCACTAATTTGTAGATTAAAAATGGTATGTGAGTTTGTGATTACTTATTAATAAGGAAAGTTGAATGTTTATAAAATGTTGATAGATTAATTATAAAAACTTTATCCATTACCCGCAGTGTAGTGTTGATCAAAATCCTTGTTAATTCCTTGACATTTTTTTCCTTCTAAACGGCTTAATGTCTTACGATTCCCATCATAACGTTCGTACATATGTCAACATCCATACATGGATGTTACTTAAATTGATTTGCTTTAACATTCAGTAAAAATGAATGCTCCAACTACAATTGCACGACCTCATACTGTGTCACTATTCATTTCAACCTTACAGTTATTGAGGTCGTTGAAAATTAACTTTTGTATGCACCTATATAAATTAACATGTTAAAGGACGACAAGGAGATACGTACATGTGGAATTATTTCTTTTCCACGACCCTACATGAAAAGGACCTATGCAACGGATGTATATATGTTGTTATGAGTGGTGATTCATATATCATCAATGCAATTTTTTTATAAGGATATATACACTAATCAAAACAAATAGCATAGTGGAGTATGAACAAAAGTTTGTGATGCACAAATCGACACTCTTACATATTATACGTACCTTAGATGGTTTTCAGGGATTTCGTTAAACAAACTAGGATTTAAGAGCGATAATATGTTTTAGAGATTGTGGGATCAATTGCACAAATCTAGTTAAAACCATGCGCTTGTCGATATTTTGTTCTTGAATCTCCTATGTCTAGGTTCAAAAGAATAACCAAGTGCTACTTAAACCAAATGTTAATAGTGTTTCACTTCATTGCAGGGTGCAATTCCACAAATGCAACAATTGGAGATGTTCAAAGAGTACAAATCAAAAGTAGAGGCGAAAATAGGCAAGCAAAGGACTAGAAATTTAGTTAGGAAGGCAGGGTTCCTCATTAGCGCTGGCACAAATGATTTGGCGTTCAACTACTACGGACCTATACTTGTTCAACACATGAATTATCCTAATGTTTCGGACTATCAACGGTTCATGTGGCAGAACGTTAACAAATTCTTACAGGTTTATCTTAAATCCTTGTATCATAGTCATAAATTTTAGTTATTCTAGTCCAATACTGAATTTCAGAAGTTTGTGTTAAGTTTGCATATATTTGATGATTCTAAACATATATAGTTTTCTCAAAAACGTGTGCTATATATTAGACTATATGTTACCCAATCAGACCCTAGCTCATTACATATACTGTAATTAATATGTATAAACAGTTATTTGCTTCCTTTTATTGTAGGTCAAGAACTAATTTCCTTAAACTTAACTTCAAATCAATCCAATGTTTTCAGGGTTTAATGGATGAGGGTGCGGAAACAATAGGGATGGTGGGTTTACCACCGATCGGATGCCTCCCTGCTATGATTACGCTTCACTCGATGAACCCTACCTCCAACCGTACATGTATTAAACATTTCAATTCCATTTCAAATAGGTACAATCAAATGCTAAAAAAGAATCTTAAAGGGCTTCAAAGACCAGGTGTAAAGATCGTGTATTTTGATATATACAAGCCTGTCCTTGATATGGTTACACAAAAGGCTAAATATGGTATGTACGACTCTAGATCTTTACTTTTAAATGGTTAAGAAGTTGATACTCGTGTTTCTAGCTAGGCATACTTGAACTCGCCTATATAGTAATAAGTACTTACTTTGCTCTGATTAACATAGTTGCTCTGTTTTCTTGTTGTATGCATAGGTTTCAATGAAGTTCATCGGGGATGTTGTGGCGACGGGATTATGGATGCCGCCTTCATGTGCAACGCTAACGCTCCACTGTGTAATGATACCTCAAAGTACATCTTTTGGGATTCAGTTCATCCAACTGAAAAGGCTTACCGACTTGTCTTCGATTCCCTCTTGCCCAGTATTCGAGAAATCATGTCATGAGTCTAGCTTATATCTCATGAATGTTGTACCCTTCTTATATTGTACGTCGTTTTAATTTATTTTTTGTGTTCCATTAATGAGACCTTGCATGTTTATCACATTTTTTTGATCAAGTGATACACCTGTGTATTTGTGGTTTACTTTCTAATTATATACCATTCACCGTACATAAAAATTTCAGATTAATTAGAACAATGTTTTACAATTGAAGTAAAAAAAAAAATGGACCAATTTACTAAATATTTAAGAACTTTGCTGAAGAAATACAGGCAGCTAGCACTCATGCTAAGTTATCTTGAATCACGGATTTGAGGGAATTGAATATAATACGGTATCCTTTTTCACTCGGATGAAATGCATCCCAAAATACATACTTGGAGACATCATCACACAATGGGGAATGTCGATTGCACCCAAAATCTGCTTCGATTATCCCAGTTCCGCAACAACCCTTGTGAGATTCTTCAAAACCTGTGAAAACAACAAATTAATGGTCCAAGAAGATTGGGTTAAAAACATATATATGGATACTTTCATATCTGAGAAAATTTTAGCTGCACCGTATCGTGCAAATTCCATACAAATAGAAGAAGAAAGATGGACTTACCATATTTAGTTTTATGTTCAACCATGTCGATGATAGGAGTGTATATATCTGCATACACGACCCTTGTGCCTGGTCTTTCGACGCCTTTAAGATTATTTTGTAGCATTTGGTTGATATTTCTTGACAGGGAATTTAGATTTTCGATACATTTACGGTCGGTGAAGGGTCTCTTTGAGTTGATAGTAATGATAGCAGGCAAGCATCCAATTGGAGGTACACCCACCACCCCTATCTTCATTGCACCCTCATCCATCAAATCCTGTTAATAATTAACATTAGCCTTGAATTAACTCAAAAACCTTATTTCCTTAAGTAACAAGTTCATACTCGTTGGAAGATTGGAAATTCAAAATCTCGAATTGAAGGAAATATAAAACAGTCTAGCTGATTTGTTGCCTAAATCAAGTCCTCATCGATAGTCGATACTCGATATGGATACCGGGTCCAATTTAGTTATCATGGTATTGTTTTAAGGGATAAGTGTCTGAAAATGTATCAAACTTTGTCAAAATCTTTATTGTATGAATCAACTTTTGAAACATCTATTCTATGTATCAACTTTTGGTTATTGCTAATTGTAAGTAATTTGACTGATGTGTCATCCATATATAGGATCCACGTAGCATTCACAAAAAGCGCTATGTAGAAAATTACATACAATTAGCATAAATTGAAAGTTAGATACATATAATAGAGGTTTTGAAAGTTGATACTTACAATAATGAAGATTTAGGTGCCGTTTGTTTTTTTAAGAGGTTTTTGTCTGAAATCTGTAAACCACGTCTGAATATGAAGAGGTGGTCCTGAAGTTTGAAACTGAATCATTTGATGCTGTTAGTTTTTTAAATCTGAATATGAATGACCTATAAACTTTTATTTTATCATTAAATTTATTTTTAACTATATGTTTAATTCATTAAAAAAAATCACAAGTCTTTTATCTATATCTATATTTTCCCTTCATCCGTATGTATTTCAAGGAAAACCAACACTTTCCACCTACCACTTACCTCCACTTTCATTTTGAACACATAATCATCATATATCTATCCTATACACTTTCCAGCTACCCTCTGTATCTATATCTATATTCCTCTTCATCTACATTTGCTCCGCTTGGCGACGGAGAGGAGTTGTTGATTGCGAGAAGGTGAGGTTAACGGCAGCATCCAACTAAATTCCGATTCTAAAATGAAATAGGTTTGTTTTCTTCCCATCCTAAAAAGGAAGACAATGGAGAGGCAACTAAATTCCGACGGTGGTTTATGGTGATGGCGGTGGGCGGCGATTGGTTATTGGGTGAACTCGTTGGGTTTTGTTTTTCATTTTTGTTAGCTACGCACCGGATTATAAGGTTGATGCCTTGCTGGGTTTGGTTTTCTTTTAGTTTTCTTGTAACAAAAACGTTTTCAGATGTAATAAATGATATGTAAAGCTCTGCCCGAATATGAGGTTTTTAAGAGTTTTGCACCTCTGAATCTGAAAGAAAAATAAACAGTCTGAACACTGAAAACCTCTGACCGAATCAGTGTTAAGAGGATTTTCAGATGTTTTTAGGAAAAACAAACAACACCTTAGATGAAGTTTGATACATTTACAGACACTTATCCGATCCTTTGTTTTAAAAATGTCTTGTAACATCTTGTTCGGCATAATTATACATGATATAAATAGATAAATGATGTTAAGACTTAATGATGTAGAAATGACTTCAATCTACCAACAATCAATTGAAGTTTATGGATTATTAGTTTAATGTTTTCTTTAATTGTTTAACAATTTTTTATTAGTCCTAGACCTTTGATATTCATGAGTTATTGTCTTCTTACTTTTCAGCCTTTATAAAGGCTCTAAGTTGTAATAGAAGTAGTTATAATTATGCTTATGATGAAATCAAAGTTTCTCTCACTTTTGTGTTAACAATTGAGTTAAATTTATCCTCCCCGCGGTATTCTTGTAAATCAACGTGTGTTGGAAAATCCTAATCGCGATATTCTTTGTGAATCAATGCTAGCTTGTTAGAAGATACTATTCTTGGGTATTCTTAGAATCGACAAGTTTAATTCGTGTTATCTTATTTCACCCTACATCAATTATAAGCTACTAGCTAGTCGTTGTTAAGAAAATTTTCTTTTGTTGATTTGGGAGGTGAGAACCTATAAATTAAACTAGGGCTAAAAAATTGGAACGTGATACAAAAATTAACAAATTTGGGTGGATTTTGACCCACCAAACCCTCGAACATCCAACCTACCAATTAATTTAGCCGAATTTAGGTATGTATATTTATAACCGGGTTACCAGCCAACCAGTTATTTATAATATTTTTTTTAATCCTATAGAATTAATGTTTTGTGAGTTTATAACAATCGGTGTATATAAATTTATGTATTTATACATGTTTCTAGGATCGGGTGTACACATTTATCTAGTTGTGTTTAGGGTTGAGGAAATTTTGACCCACCACACCGACCCAACTTAAATTGTCACCCAAAATATGATAATAGGATTTCTAGAGGTTGGTTGCACTTAAAATATAAGGCCGATGATAAATACGACAAACTTTTTCATACCTGCATCAAAATTCATACATTACAGTATTGTACAATACACATTATAATGCATCAAAGTTGATGTATGCAACAAATAAATTGATGTATGTATCAACTTTCAAATATAATCTATGTTACTACGTTGTGTGTACACTAATAGCCACGTTTGTAGGATACCTACTTTTCATGTTATAGTTAAGATTAAGATAAGATAGTTTGAAATCTATCGAGCTACGTGTTAGCTTGATTTATGGAGTTACACATATCTCAACCATGATATGATGATGTATAGTTAAACCAATCACATGAAATAGTCTAGCTAGTATTATTAATGCTAACTTCTCCGTTTAATTAATTTGATTGATTGATTGAATGGCCTATGTCGGGTGTACGATACAATAACGGTAAAAGTCAAATCATTTAATTGTACTTGATATGTTGAAGCAATTATGGTGATGTACCAGATAAAAGATGATACACGTTGCTTTGGATTATTTTTTTTTAAGAAAAGAAAATACTATCACAACTGACACAACTCTTATACATATACTCGATTTATCAATAGTAAGAGTTAAAGCTAGTGATGATCTGTTAGACCGATTAGTTACTCCCGCTAAGCTAAAAGCGATATGAATGAAAATATGATGAGAAAAGGAGGGTTGAAGATTGAAAACCTGCAAGAATTTTTCAATCAACTGCCATTGAAATTTCTGATACTCGGTAATGGTAGGATATTCTTTCTTTCGAAGTGTAATAGGTCCGTTGTAGTTGAAAGTGAAATCGTTGGTGCCGGAGCTAACAAGGTACCCTGCCCTTTTAACCAAATCATCGGTCCTTTCCTTGCCTATTGCCGCCTCTAGTTTTTTCTTATATTCTTTAAATAAGTCCAGTTGTTGTGATTGTGTAAGCGCCAACTGCAGAAATCGACGTTAGTCTTTTCTTGCTAATTACGAGTATTACATACTGTCATAAAAAAAAGAAGGTCCAAATTAAAGAACCCATCCTAATTTGCTTTCTTAAATTGGACTGTACATAAAAGTTGGTTTATTATTTGACGATTTGAAAGTTAATTACAATGTAGCATCTATACAAATTGTCACTTTAAGAAAAAGTTACATGCAAATATATAGCAACAACTTGAAAGTTAATTAAATACATAGCATAGAAGTTTTGATAGTTCATCATAGAAACAATAATTATTTATCATAGTTTGTTACAGACACTGACCGTTTATATTGTATCATTTGATTTGATGGTTACATACATACATGTACATATATGTACGTGTGTATACGAAAGCAGAAGCTTAGAGCATCTCCAATGCATCTAGGTAGAGAGTTCAAAGTAAAGAGATAGATGCCACCTATTTGTGTATAAAGCATTGCAGGGGCTTCATGTAGGATGCGTACAAAGTTGCACTCAAAGTTCTTTGAGCTGCACTTTATACGGGAATGAGTGAGCCTCAGTTTTTTTGGGCTATGTTGGGCTTGTAAACAAGGATTCCTTTATCTTTTAGTCATCTGCATTACTGCATATACATATATATTTCGTGAACTATACATGATGATGTGTAATACTTTTTAATTCTAAAGAGTTAATGAGTTGTGAATAATTTGTTTAAAGTGATTGGATGCACATGTGGCTAAACTTTAAACTCTAAATTGTATATTGCATTGGTGATGCTCTTAAACCGATTTAGTTATGTAGTATGGGGTCTTGGACCCATCAAAGTGGGCTTATAATTAATATAATTACGTATAGACTTTTAGAATAGTCCAACATCAAATGTGATTAGATCCACTTAAAAATGGATCATTATGAAAATAAAAAGCATTCGATACATGATCTTTTACTACATCATGAACTTTTTCTTAAGAAAAAAAAGTACATACACTAAATTTAGTTCATTTACTATTAAAAATATTTTAAACGATAACTTTTGTCCCCATGATGTGGATTTCTGGATCCGTTACTGCATAGAAGCAACCATTTTCACTAATACATTCACGAATTAATAGAATACAAAGATATTCATTTACGTTCTTAATATTGAGTATAATATAGGATTTAATTAGTCAAATATGTAATTACCGATACATAAATAAATATATGCATATAAACTAAAAGTATTTACCCTAATATATATTTGGAAAATGATTGATAGGCCTGAAGTTTCGTATACACACGCATATAAAAAGATCATATAAGCAAGAGAGAAAGAGAGAGATTACACCAAGTTGAGAAGTAAATGGATCGAAACCAGCACCGGCAGAAGCAAAGCTAACACCAGTCATGAGGTCGTCGATGGTTAAACTTGGATCCAAATAAGGTGGTAAGTTTTTTTTCACTCCCACAAATTCAGCTGAATATATGATGACAAATGCAAGCAATTTAGACAGTCTATAATGATAAAACGCTACATAATCATTGGATGCGAAATGCTACGTATACACGTATAAAAGCTTTTACTAACCAATGTATAGAAAATGACAACATGAATAATAGATCAACTAATCTTTGTTATTTATATTTCGTAACTTATAGGTAGATAGCTAGGTAGGGATAATCCTGACAACGGATCCATTTAGTTGCGTAGTGTAGTAATAGTATGATTTATGTGATGTAATTACTAATATTCATATATAGGTTATATTGTTATATGTTCATTGTCTACCTGTTAAAGAAATGTAAATATATACCGGTCACTATCAAGTATGAATCATGAACCCGCAACTGATTGTTCTATATCATTTTGTAACAGCAACATTTCTCGTACGGTATATAATTCACTCGTAAACAATAATAAAACCTAAAAACTTAGATTATGTAGGTTGCAAGGTAAAAGCATGCATCATCAAAAATATAGGTTTTAAGTAATAGAATAGGTACTGTCATGATAGATATGTACCGACAAAATCAGTAACAAGTCGGCCGTTACTAAACCGTCCAGTGGCCTCATGATTGATGAAATCTTTTCCATAAGGTGGGAAGTTCCCTTTAGAATAAGTGGGAAGGTAGTCGTTGTTTCCAGGGTCAACGGTCGAGTCTCCAAACACGAAAACTGCGGAGATTGTGTTATTCTGAGCATAGGAACGTTGTTGCAGAGACAGAATGTTGACAATGAGAAGCAGAAAAAGAAGAGAGATGGATGTTGTTGTTGTCATATTTAGTTTCCAAGTAATTATGGTGCATAGTAAGTATAATGTATTATATATAAGGAATTTACTCAAAAAGTGACATGCCCACGTCCTTGCCGTTGGGAGTTAAAACACAATAATGTCATTTTCTTCGACTATTAGATTTACGTATACGTGTCGATGATTTTCCATGCAAACATAACATAGGTACGCTATGTGGGACAGGGAAGAAAACATTGTCATTTTGCCAAATGAGTTATCTCAAGTAATAAAAACTTAATATAACTTTAGATCGATCTTTATTTTTTATTTTTATGTTTTTTTAAATTAAAAAATCGAAGAATACAAGATGGAGCTAGCAAATAATATTACCTTTAACAAAGGAATTAGTGCATAAAATTGCACTTTACCTCAAACTCTATCGTTCGTATTAAATTTCATTTTAGTCTACTATGTGTATAAAACTTGCAAGTATGGCTACTGTAACTATATCAAACTTGTCATCGGTCTAAGGGGTCACTTGTCATTCTTATAAAATTAGAGGTTGTTATTACATGATACATACAAAAGATATTTAATTAAAGGTTAAATATATATAATCAACCAAAATAAAGTTAATGACACAATATAAAATTTAGAATAACGCTAAATGCAAATCGCACGCACAAATCCATTTAACAAAACACAGAGAAATGAAATTTGCTGCTAATTACACCCGTCTTGCTTGCATACAGTAATGAGATCATGGAGTGTGCAGTGCACAAAGTACATATGTAAGATGCGTACAACTAAATATAACATATTAACATGTACTATTTTCCCATAAACATTGAGTACAAATCAAAACCGACCATATTAGATTAAAAAATTTATAGTATATAGGGTTAATTGTTTCGTTATGTATTTAACTTTACCTCTTTTACTATAGCAATTAACTTTCAAACGTTCTATTGTATGTATCGAATTTTCAAAAATGTCTATTGTATGTATTGGGTGACCTGCTCAGCACGTATCCGATTTTTCTATGTGTGCAACTAAATTCCATGTAGGATGCCAAATCAGTACCATGTCAGCATATATAACCGGTGCCACGTTAGCAAACAACAAGTTTTAGGTCACTCGATACATACAATAGATATTTTTAAAAAATTCGATACATACAATAGAACGTTTAAAAGTTGATTGTATACTATAGTAAAAGAGGTAAAAGATTAACAATTAACCCTAGTATATAAACACAACATATTTGGTAACAACGTAACTTACTAAACTTGAAGATTGTGGTTGAAGCTGAAGTTGAAGATTATTTGTGACTGGATCAATGGAGCTAGGCATTCGTTTTCAAGTTACTTAAGAAAACCTCTTTAAAAAGGATTCTTGAAAATTATGTTTTCAATAATCTTTTTTATATTTTTGTTGCAAAGAGAATGAAAAATTAAGATTGATAAATACTAGTAATAAAAGTTACTAGCATTCCTTATAATTCGATTTTTATGTCAAATACACCGTTTAATACTGTACACGTATGATTTTTATCTGTATCATAAGAAAAAGATAATCAACAACAAAATCCAATCAGCGTACACTTAATTCTCCCTTATCGAATAATTAAAAGTTGTGAGGCTCCGCCACTTGCTAACACAATACGTACACAATTAATCAATTAAATGCTTCAAAACACATAAATATATAGCTACTATGCTATTTTACATTATTTTATAATAATAAATTTAACTTATATTTGTTTATTCAACTTTCAATTATTGTTTTTGTATGTAATATTTTAATGTAGAAATCTATACAAATGTTACGTGCATGACACATCAGTTAAATTTAAATGAATCTACGTCCGCACGGTAGAAGTAAATTTTTTACATTAGATACGATGAAAGTTAAAATAAAGTCATTTACATTTTAAGGACGTATTAGCTAGCTACTAATTTGTTTTCTACTCCAACTTTACGTAAAATCAAAGGTTTCAGAAAATTAATGACAATGTATGTTATTTATACTTTTATATATATAAAGTGTCAAGCTATATATATATATAGGTTTCTAGCATGTGCGATGCACGGTCATGAATAAAATACAATTATAAGTTTATTTGTAAGTAGTCTAATAAATTATTATTGTTAACTTTAAATATGCAATTATGATTGAAAATTAAAAAATTAAACATATAATAAGTATCACATGTATTCATAAAAAATTGTAGAACTTTAAGCCCATGAAAGGCACGGTTATGTATATAAAACTATTATATATTATGAAATAGTCAATGTCAATATTGTAATTGAAAACTATAAATTTGTCATTGAAAATAGAAAAATAATATACAACAACCAAAATATTTGTGAATAAAAAGTTCAAAGTTTTTGTGAGTAACAACATAAGAAACAATGACAACACGTTAAAACTGTTAACGTAAAATATTACAATAACAAATGTTATATAACTTTAACATAAGCAACATATGTAATAGTTTCTAACATTTTTGTCTCAACTCGACATCTCAATCCACCAATGTGTTTAACTCGTGAAATGTCTACATATAGTTGATCACGAGTGAAATTCGATTATTGATAAAATAATTTCAATGAGATAACGGGTGTACCTCACTTTTGTGTTAATCAATGCAAAACATACTTAGTAAAAACAAACTTAAATGATTAAGTTTTGGTCAACCTATAAGATAAGGTGTTTAAACATTTCTATAAAAAGTTAGAAGGGTTAAACGGAAAAAAATAAAAGTATGAGGATTAAACTATTATTAACACTTTTTAAAGATGATTTATAATAATATTTAAATTTAGATTAATAATAATAGAAAGTGATGTAGCATCTGTAGAATTTTAGGAATAATGTATTTTTAACTTGACATCTTATGATGATAAAAAAATGACACATAAGTGAAACAATTATAAATATAGATAGATAGATATAGAGAAAGAGTACATCAATTATGTTTCTCACTTTTCTTGTGTTCTTTCATATTTTTGTTTGTAGGCTTAATTAATTAAATTGTACGTTGCGAGTGTATTTAATGTAACCATTAATAACTGAGAGGATTTTTGCTTACTTGCTAACTGTCCTGATTGTGCCACAACTATAATAGTTGGTGGACCAGATCGATAATCAGTTTATCACTCACAGTCCACATCATCATTATCTTATAAATTAAATTTGTTGCTCCGTATCGGATCTCACATATAATGCGTTCGTCTAGAATACAATATATGGTGTAACAAAATCATTGGATTACAAATAGCAAAATAATTGTGTGACCACTTACAAATAATGCATTGGACTAACAGAGAAGAACTATAACGTTTGCATAAGCTTTACAAGTAGATGATGCCAGCAGCCACATCATCTTGGACAAAATTATAGGTAATTAATATCTTTTTCGAGTGTTCCGTGCATTTCCCCTAGCCTAAACATATACGTGTTCTTGTTCGGATGAGGATCATGGACCTTAACCATGCATCCGGGTTTCGCCTGATATATGTCGTCATATATATGAACCTTAACATATGTTAGAACGGTAAAGCACCAACAAGGAGCTAGTCTCTTTTTGTCTATATATATTATTGTCAAAACACTATTTAAGTTTATGAGCTAGATTTTATATCATCATATTTTGTGCCATCCAAAGTGAGAGCTACGATTGTGGTTCCACCATCGGATGTAAGTTGGGTAGCAATACTCTTTTCTTATTGTTTTCTGGAATCGAATTAAACGATACTTAATGCTTATCCTATTTAAACGCCAAACCTACGTCCTACCTTATAAAAGACACATAATTATCGATACTACATTGAAATTTATTTTGCCTTTTTTTTAATGTCTTAAGGTTTTCAAGATGGAAAAATACATTATTACCATCCAAATATACTTAAAGGAAACCATTTTATTACATCTCATTCTATAATGATCTGTATCATTTAGTGATAATACATAAACTATCTATAAAATATTATACTAGGGCAGTATTCTTATATGAAAATTCAATTTTCTTTTTACTTGGCTCATATCAACTAAATAAATTATGATAACCACCCGCTGCTTTGCACGGGCAACTGTTAGTCTTTACTAATAAGCTTTATACCATTTATTGATCTACTCCTTGCAGAATAAATGAGTGCCACTCTAGATAGAAACTCGCTTTATCTTGTTCCTATTGATATATGTCAAAAAGATCTTAAATATTCTTACTAGTGCATTGTGCTACAACTAGAAACGATCCAGTTTTACTACAAATTAGAGGTGACAAAGTTAACCTCGTTTAAACCCATCATTACTTAAGCTTAACTGTATTTCGTATCTTCGAGAGTCGAGACCAAAGACTTGACATATATTTCAACTTCGATGTTGTTAAATTATATATAATTCCTTAAAGTTGTCATTTTACAACTTGCTACATTGTACAGACCAAACTGGTTAATACATGACAAAAGAAACGCAGTTACTATAACTTATATCTAACTTAACTCGTGTCACCGTCAAGAAGGTGTTAGCTAGCCATTTAATGAAAAGCTGCTATTATCTCACAAAAAACAAAGAAATAAACCTCAATTCGATCTGTTGCTGGTATATTATATGTTATCTACAGATTATGCTCGATCAATAAATCAAATTGTGCCGGTAGCAATTAAATGCCAACTGCAATCCATTTCTGTTGGTTTATTACTTTATTTCAATTCAAAAGTTGAGATGACGGGAACGACCCAATATAATCAACATTGTAGCTGTTGATATCTACTCGTTTTTAGTTTAATCGACACTGGCGAAAACGAATGTTAGAGCGGTACATTTTCCTTAAACATATACTCCATCCATCACAAAAAATGTCCAATTATAAATAACAAATATTAAAAATCAACTTCTTATCTCTTCTCTCTTATCTATTGAAAGAGAGTGGTAATTAATCACCCACTTCAAAAATTAATCTTGGCCTTTCAAGATTTACCCTATTTGTATTTAAACCATTGATTAACATCCCTAACAATGATTAATTAAGCTTAAACCAAATTAACAACAAAGTTTTAATAATACCCTCCAACCCAAAATGGAATTATCTTTATTATATCTTTAGGAAACTTAGTTTGGTTAATTAAACTCAATTTAATTATTTATATTGTATTTCTATTTTAATTTTCTTACTTTAAATCATATAACAAATAACAATTAACGTGTACGTACTTAAATTTGGTGGGGAACAAACATATTACACCTTCAAAAATATCTTTAAAAGAGATTATAGCTAGCTATTAGATATTAGACATATAATAAATATAAATATAAAAAGTATATAAGAGATATAATATATATAAGGTAGTGATCAAGAGGGAGATGCTTTTTTTGGATGAAGTGGGGGAACATTAATACTCATCATGAATCATCTTACAATTATCAATCAAAACGTCAACAAAAAATTATTTTTACCAGTAAATAGTAATTGAAATTGATGTTATAAAAAATATATTAAAGAATGAATTTCACCTTTTAGTCATAACATTAGTTGATGAATATTTATTTAATAAGTTGTTAACATTCACCGTGATGAATATTAACTGATACTCATTACGATGATTATTAACACATCACATCAATTGAAAAATATGGGAAATCAATGATTATTGGAACAAACTATGGGAAATCAAACTATGGGAAATCAATTGGAATATTGGAACAAACTATGGGAAATCAATGATTATTGGTGTTATGACATTATCAACCACTCATCATATCCGTTCACTTACATGTCTCAAATGGGTAACTCCATGGATATGTTAGGAGTCGTATAGGATTATCTACACTAGGTAGTACACAATTAAATTGATATTGCTATATAGTTTATTATTTTGTTACAATGCATGACGTTCTTATCACATTTGTAGGTTGATAGTCTTCAAGAGAATACACTATAAGGTATTCACGAAATTTTAACTACACGTCAATCTGCACAAGTATGACTTGCAGTATCGGACTACTTTGCTAGGCTTCAGACTGTTAGTATCCTAGCTATGGGTTGCAACGCCGCAAAATTGAATACGTAAGTAGTCGTGTTTTGTCTTTGTATTTTATATTTTTTTAAAAAAAAATACACTATTATAGTGTTTATATTGTCGAACATTTGATATTGTTTTGGATACTATCAATATATATTTTAACCCGTAAATATTGCAGGTTATGATCTAGTTGTTGAATATAAGTACAAATTAAAAACCGACATCTATCCAACATATCTTAAATCAAATGTTAGTTAGGTGACATTTTTGTGGAACAGGGGAGTAATTTGTAGGGAAAAACATTAAAGTTATGTGAATTTTTCCACATCACTTTTCTAATTTTAAATCTTTCTATCTATCTTTGGCATGATTTCCTTAAAATTGAATTATCAAAATACTCAACATACAATCGTATAAGTGATTCTTAAATCTGACACAAAATATAAAAGGTAGCGAATTCAAGTTCATTTGGAGACAAAATGTAAATATTCAGCAAGCTAGGTACGTGATTGTGTGTCAATAGTTATCTTTCGGATAATTAAAAAGAATAAAATAATTATTTAGAACACAACTCTATTGGTGATTATTATATGGGTTTTTTTCGAAAAATAAATCAATAGTTCAGTTTTTTGCATTTTCGGGTATCAATTAATTTTTTGCCGAAAAATAAACCATTAATTTAAAATCGATCATTTTTGTGTATATGCTAACATTTGAAATGATTGCCAAGGATTATACAGCTGGAGATTTTTTCTTAAAGATGTATTTTGAATCGATCATAAGTGTTTGAATTGCTATATAATCCTCGGCGACCGTTTCAAATGTTAGCATATACACGAAAATGATCGATTTTAAATTAGTGGTTCATTTTTCGGTAAATAAATTAGTTGATACTCAAAAATGTAAAAAATGAAACTATTGATTCATTTTTCGGAAAAAAAACCTTATTATATTGTTGATTAGTTTTAAGATGGTTTGCATTTAAATGAAAATTAGATAATACTTTAAACTATATGTTCCTGTAAAGATCAAAAGGATAATATAGAACAAATTATACCTTAATAATATTTAAAATTATTGATTAGCATGCAGATCATATCCTTTAAAATAGTGAGTTTATTTTGCCAAATGGTCTATTGGTATCAAGGTAACCTATCAACTTTGAGCTTACAGGTTCAAATCTTGGAATGGGCTAATGTGTAATCATTTGTTGAAAATGCATACATTTATGATATAGAAAAAACAGATTTTCTTTTTCATGAAATATATTTCTAGATATATAAATACTTTATTACTACTTGATTTATTTAAACGGCAAGCATTTAGGCACAATCTAGACTGTGCGAGTTCAAGTATTGTTCAGGATTAAGTATATATATTTCGAAAGTGTATAATGTGAATATGTAAATAAATGAATATTTTTAACAAAATGGTTGGACCACCTGTGCGTAAACAAAAGGAATTTTCAGGATGCAGTAATGCAAAGTCGCAAACAACTTCACAGTGTACATGATGCTAGTTGGGCCAAAATGAACTTTCATCGAGTTTTAGCCACCAAATTATTCTTCCTCTAGGAGTGGTACGATCTGACTTGTTTTTCGACGCTGTGCTGAATAACGGCCCTACATGCATTCCATCTTATGGCATATGCTTCGAACGTTATAACAGTAGCTAACTTGTGGAGTTTTCAATCCATATTTTTTAATTTGTAATAGTACTGAATTTCTTTGTAAATAGAGAACCAAGATTAATGTTAACTTCTACTTAATGGATGATCACTTGATCAGTAAAAATATTTTCTTCCCAAGGACCCGAAAGTTGGAGGTTGAATACGATTGTTGAAGGCCACCACTATATATGAATCGATTTAGTAATATATATTGCACAAAAAAGCATATAATTCAATCTTCACCTGCATTCACTGTGGGTCTCTGGGATTGCTTCTTTATTACTCAGGTGTATAACTGCATAAAAAATATATCGGTGCCAAGTACGCTTACATTTAAGTGTTTGTTCAGTTAATAATAAGCCATTTTTTGGTGATGATCCGTACACCAACAAATTTTCTCCATACACCATTAAATGTATTTTATAGTGTTGTACTTTGCAACACTGTAAAGCAAAGTTAGTGACATATGGGAAAAAATTTGGTAGAGTACGAATCCATCTATTTTTTTATAATGTAGGTTTGACCAAAAAATTGTTGACTCATCTAATAAAAATTACCAATTGCTTCGGGCTCGTGAAATGGGCTGTTGCCAGGCCCAACATATGAACTTGTCCACAGCAACGAAATTGGGCTCAAGCCTCTGGGTCGATAATTCAATATCATATAATCTTGGATAGCAAACTTGCAGAGTGAAATGGTGTGTTTCTCTCTTTATTTACTTCCAACACAAATTTTAGAAGATATACTATAAATATATTAAAAAAAAAATGAGAGAATAATCAAATGAGTACGAAATATTTTGCAAACACATATATTGGTTGATTGTTTTTATGCATGGTTCATTGTTTCATGCTCGAAAATTTGAGCCATCATTTCTATCTTATATATAAATGATGAAATTACATCACTCTCTGATAGCTTAACATTTGATGTATTGCGTTTTTGCCACTTTTAATGACGAATTAAGAAAGAACTGATCTAAAAAAAATTTCATACCGAGAAAAATATCCAAGTTACATTAAAATCGCATATAAATAACAAACTATATTTAACTCAAAACAATGTAATATAAGAATCATACTTGTGATAACTATAATTGGATAATCTTTTAAAAATTGTGATCCTGAAAACTTATTCCACCACATAATCAAATACATGAGGAAAACGATACAAGATAACATGCAGTACTATAATGGAATGACGGTAAACGTAGTGATAAGGCCCTTTCAGGCATAGGAAACCATATTTGGCCGCAAGGTATCCAACTTCGAATAACACTTTGTTGTATTGAACGATATGGACACAAACAAAATTTCTGATGATTAAATAGTTGCAATAATAGATTTCACAGCCTCGTCGGCAATGATATAATACATGCTTTCTGTAAAATGAACAGCATCCCAATAAATGTATTTTGAATGATCTTTGCACATGCTCAACCCTCTTAAGGCAGTCCCAAATTCTGTTAATCCAGATCCACAACAGCCCTTTTTAGTTTCTGTAAAACCTGCCAATTGATCAATTCAAACATAAATTACTCTTCAAGCTGATTTCTAGCAAAATGCATGAGAAGACTGTCGAGGTAAAACATGTAGCTACCGGCCTATATTGTTTTGCACAAGTGCATAATATATACCCGAACTCATTGTACAAAATTAGTTAAAGTTAAGCGTTGTCTGAAATGCATTATATGTTATCTTCAGGTCTACTGTATGTATTGATGAACTTTGACAGCTTATATTGTTGTATTGTATGTATAAAAGTTTTAGTTACGTCTTGCAACAAGTCATCACCACATCATCTGTATAAATGAAAGGTAAAATTGTATAGCTTTCTTTTACGGAGTATATATAATTTAGGAACAATATATATCAATGAAAGCATTATTATTATCTTGATAAGATGAGGTAATAAGTACTAACCATATTTTGATGGGTATTGTTGGACATTCTGAATGACACCATAAATGTCAACAAAGGCAGTCCTCATACCTAAAGTTGCCTTGAGTTCAGACAACTTTGCTTTTAATAAAGAATTGAAAGACAGAGCCACTTGGTTCATATCTTCACTGCATTTAACACTGTTCTTTATCGTCCTTATCAGAGGCATGCACCCAAATGGTTCCATCCCAACAACCGCCAATCTTCTCACTCCCAGTGACTGCATTTTCTATAATTCCGCAACATAAAATAAATTAGGTTTTTGCTGATTGATTTGTTCATCAACCGAGAGCACAATATTAATAAGATTTTTAGTAGGAATCATAAGTGTAATCAACTAATTTCAATAGTTATATTTTGTAAGTTATTCGACAATCTTTTAATTTGGGATGAACAAAAACGGAGATAGATTACCTTAACATAAGTTTCCATGCAATCGACCAAGAAATGTTGGTATTGGGTGATGGTAAACATGTTAGCTCGAGTAGGATCGATGTAGTAATTTTGTAGAAAGTCATTTGTTCCCATGCTCAAGACATATACTGAATTTCTCACTATTTTATGAGCATTTATTTCTCCAACAAGCCTTTCAATACGAATCTTGTACTCCTTAAAGTACTCCAATTGTTTGCTAAGAGATATAACATTCTACAATAACAGAAAAAATAAGACATCAGTTCTTGATCCAACTCAGATCTATCTGTTTGTTATGTGGTAAATAACTTCATGAAAAGAAATAACTATGGACACAAAGTCACCTACAGTGATATTCGCCGTGAAATCATCATAACCAGATCCACCTGATGCAAAACTAACACCATGCAACAAGTCTTCTTGTTTCAGGTTTCGATCCAAATACGCTTTGATTTCATTTCTGTAACCTAATGCAGAAGCTGCATTTACACAAACATCCACCCATGCATGAATTATGTTACAAGCTAGCTAAGTAACTTACATATACACGTATCAATGCATGATGCTGCATTAATGGTTTACCATGCGGTACAAGTGTTCGTGCAAGCTAGATTGTATATACTTAATCAAAAAATCATAGAAAACATAAATAAACCAACTTAATAATATTATATAGGCTTACAATGGAAACTTAATTATACCAGAAATGATTAAAAAGAGAGAGAATTGAAACTACATATATATTGTATGTGTAAAAAAGTGAACGGATTAGTTCATTAGGATCATTTTTAGGTTGATATTTTAGGTCTGTGTATACTCGCTTAAGAAAAGTTACCAATGAGATCAGTGACGAGTCTGCCGTTACTAAACCTTCCTGTCGGTACGGAACGTTCAAAATCTTTGCCATAAGGCAAGAAGTTGCCTTTATGCCACGTGTTTTGAAGATGGTTGTTGTTACCTGGATCGACACTCGAATCACCAAACACGATAATGGATGTAACGTTATACTTAGCTGCAAGAACCCTAAGTTTTTGTGCACTACTCACATCACGTGCATTGCACGTGACTACAACATGAAACAAGAAAATTAGTATTAAAAGGTTAATTGCGACCCATGTTATATGTTTCATCCTCAACTTACGAGAATAAAATATAAGAATTATGTTGAATTTAAAGAAAGATATAAATGGGATGTGTTGCATGAAGAGATGTATATTTCTAGGCTTTTATAGACGTCAAGGCATGAAATTTAATTTTGTTAGGTTTGGGTATTCATAATTAATGTATACTCTATGGTCCATACATATAAGCTCCATATCTACATCTACATTATTATATTTCCGATATGATTATTTAATTACGACTTTCGTAATGTATAGTAGAAGTGGAAGGATATACATAGACGAATTGAAGCTAGTGTAAACTTTTGTTTATATATGTAGTGCATGGATATACATATCAGGGCCGGCCCTGGCAATGGGCAGGCCGGGCGACGGCCCAGGGCATCGACCGATGAGGGGCATCAACTGCGGAGTGCTTAATAGTTATCGATGAGTGCAAATGAGTTTCTGACGATGTAATAAGATGTTTTATAGTGAAGAAAACTTGTTTGATATAATTAATAATGTATCATTAGAGTAAAAAAGAACAGCTCAGGTTTGTCTTTAATGGAGATTGGAGGCAATCTGGTTTAGGTGCCTGAGGAAGAAGAAGGTTGAAAAGTCAAAAGTTTATTAGTTTACCTTATTTTTCTAATATTTAGCCTTTATGGTATTTAGATGTACACTTTAACCCCATTACTCCTTTAGAAGTATCAATTCCTTCCAAATTTTATAGGTGCTTTAAAATTTTATGAGGTAAAGTCTAACCAACACAAATACTTACGAACATTGTATTTTTAATCAATAAATAGTTTTTAGAATCTTATTCACGCCTGTCATTATGTCAAGAAAAACACTGCCCTTAGCTTTACCGATATTAATATTTTTAACTCTGAAAGTGGCTGTGAAATCGAAAGTTATAAAGTGTTATTCAATGCATACATGAAATGTGATGGCTAGATCAAATTATAGTTAGTTAAGGCAATTTTCTTTTGTCTCGCTCGGGGCACCAATAAACTCGGGATCGGCCCTGATAATGATCGATATATTCTCATATCAAAACAACTTAATTTATGATATGATGGTTCACAATAAGGTATAGTATTCGATCAAACAAAATAGGGTTGGTATGTATTAACATAATAACACATTTACGATGAAATGGATCGGAGTAGCGAACTAACATCTACTTGATAAATTATTCATAAATTGTAGACCACTATATCATGGCGTGAAAAACTCAAGAAGTACGTGAGCAGATTGTTCAATGTTACGTTAGCGATCAAGCAGTGGGCGTACATTGAAAACTCCTACATTTAGCAGGACCTAAATGCAAAAGAACTATTAAATGAATAGTAATAATTAATAAAAAAAAATTCTTTTTCTTTTTTTCTTTCTATTTTTTACAAAGTCATATGTAATATATAATTAGAAATCTCTATATTGACTAGACTCTAGAGTATATATCACTATTCCATCAATAGTAAATACATTTTTATATTATTATTTTTTTCATATAAATTTACAATTTCTTATAAATTTTATTCTGAAAATAGTTAAAATATATCGTAAGTTTAATAAAAAGTACTCAGTACTTTGTCAAATCCTTTTTACTAAGGTTTATAATTGTATCAGTCGAGACTAACACCCCACGTTTGATTTGAATCGTTCGATGTATTGAAAATGAATATTAATTTGTTTTTTAGAGAGTGATTCCTTACGTGTGTAATTTACGTTGAAAGATATGGTATCAATCACAAATTGGTTCATATATATGGTGATAAATTGTACAATGCAAATAAAAAAATGGTTGAAGATTTAATGTATTGTAATTGAAAATATGATTTTAAAGTTAATAGGTTAGTCAATGAAGTTAGAAAAATATTGTAACCTATAAGTATTAATGTTTGAAGATATCGTTAAAAAATTTACATATTATACAAGTATGTATATAACAAATTTTACAAAAAAAATTGTAGCTTTATTTCAACAATCTAACATAAAGTATATTAAGATATACATATTCATTTAATAAATTATGAAGGGAGTTTTCAACATAATAGAAGAGGTTGCAATACTACATAAAAAGAGATGCATCACAGTCATTCAGTAAAATTTAGTTAAATTTTTTTACTTTAAACTTGAAAATAACCTCCTTCCTTATTTTAGTATAACATTTGTTTTATTTAGTTTTTCACATAGTTGTTGATATAAATCACAAATGACATGTATTTATTATCGTAAACTAGCGTATTACCCGCACAAATGCAGCGGAATTTAGTACTTCAATGTGTTTGGACTACCCGTGATTGTGAGTTATTACCCTGCTTTGTGCGTATGTAAAGTTTGTGATTCGGAATACAGTTAATGAAAAATAAAAAATATGAGAAATTGATGGGGTTATATTGTTAAATGAGAATGATAATTAGATAACTAATATAGAAATGTTGACTCTTAATTTTAAGAATTTCTATAAATAAATCACGTTATTCATATCATTAATATTAAGATGCTTTATATAAAGAGTAATTTACTTCAGTATAAGTTTGGCGTTAACGTTATCGTAATCAATTGTAAGATCCACATACGATAATTGGTATTTAAGTGTGTGTGTGTGTGTATTGATACGCTATTTTTTATATTCAACATGCACGTATCATATATTCACCTAAAATTATAATTTATTTCCGCTCCGATGCAACATGCGGGTTAAAAATAGCTTGTTGTCTACAAAACCTAAAGATATTGACTTTTTAGGACATCACATTTATCGAAACACGTATATTATATACCAAAAATGGATTAGAGCGGCCCATCATCACCTCCACTCTTGCGTGACAAAGTTCACAAGTTGTGCCTATGGCATCTTCCCGTCTTCCTTTGGACGACGGAGCCAAAAATAGACGATAAGGACAAGTCATATAAGCTAGCTAAGGAAAGTGATAAATGTACTAAACTTTTTATGTCTACACCAAAATATCATGTGTGATTTAACAAAGGAAACTAACAACCGTTGGATATAATTGTTCAACTCAAGTTTGATAGTTAAATGGGCCAAACGCGAATTAGGAATGGGTTATGTTTTTTGGTTTGGGCCATGGGCCAACAAACCATATACGCAGGAAAACAAAAAGCACCTGCAATTAGGGTAGTTGTTAAATTAAGAGTTGCATCGGTTTATCAGAAACGTTTGGTGTGAAGCAACGCGTCTACAAGTCATGTCTGTTCATGATGTATGTTCGTGTAGTATATGTGTATGTATCAATGTAAACAATTTGTAACCCTCATACAGAAAGTTTAATATATACAGAAGGGTTCAACCCATGTTCCTTGTTGATTCTTGAGTGATGATTGATACAACATGATGTTTGTTTGACATGTTCGATCCTAGAAAAATATGTGGCAAACCTGTGTTCTACAACAACTTTGTTAAAAGGCGACTAGTGAAAAAAGTAATAAATATGGGAACGTGATAAATGTTAAACTGTATGTATTTTAGTGTATTAAGTTTAGTTATTTTATCACAATTATGTATATGTCTTGGAAAATAAGATAATCGATATAATGGCTTAATGCTAAATATGGAGTAAATCGACTGCACTCGCCGAGTCATGACTAAATGGAGTCTGCTGAGCAAGCGGATTAAATCGGTTAAAGAATTCAAAATTGATTAGTTGACCAGTTGAGTATGAAAATGAAGATAAAGATTCATTTAAAACTCCGGGAATCACCTTTTCATGATAGAAGATGAATTAAAGTTCGTTTAAAACTCAATAAATCAACTTAAAGTTAGAAGATAATAGTGAAACCAAAGGAAATTTAGCCTAGCGGTATGAAATGAGCATTTCAATCGGGAGGTTGGGGGTTCAAACCTCAATTGAGGCAGTGAGTGTATATTTGTGATGATTATGTGTATAATGTGTTTAAATTGTAGGGTTGTCTTTCTAAAAAAAGAAGATAATAACGAACTAAATGTCTGGAGTCTGGACGCCGCACGAAAACTTTCTACCCGCGGAGCCTCATTCGATCGGCCAGAACTTTATCTATAAACAGGGACCTAGGTTTTAGGTTTCATTTATTAGACACACAATTACTGAAATACATCCGGCCAATATATTAGGTTTATTATTATAGCATTCACATATGTTTATCCTTTTCTCTTTGATCGATCCTATAAAATTATCAATCCAAATTGTTACAAAATATCCTAAACATAATAACCCGCAAGTGAGTTAGATTAGATAAGAACAAATGGATCAACCAGCCTAGCTAAATATATATAACATAAATAATAGAGTTCAATAAATATATATATATATATATATATATATATATATATATAAGTAATAGATGATAGCCTCTTTCCTATGTGTCATATTTATTCTTTTGACAACTAAGCAAAAATCTTAAGTGTCATCACCTTAGCTTCATAAAAAATCCTATGTGTCATTCAAATTGAAAAAATTCTAAACCCACCTATTTTTTAGCTATTAAACTCTTTAAAAAAATTACTATCAACTATTGATATTTACGTTTCTATTTATATATATTAGTAATAATAATATTAATATTAAATTAAATTTAAATATTTGATAAAATATTGATATTTAATACTACCTCCATCCCATTACAAATATCCACTATTGACTTTGAAAGTCTTTATTTTACAACTTTGACCATAAATATATTTGTTTGTGTTATATAATATTTGATGCAAAATAAATGAATGAATTTGGTTTTAAATGTATTTTCAATGATATAATTTTCATCAAGTATTATATAACACAAACAAATATATTTAAGATCAAAATTGAAAAATAAAGACTTCAGAAAGTCAATAGTGGACATTTGTAATGGGACGGAGGGAGTAATTAATAATTAGTTGATATATAGAGATGATCGAAGTATCGTGAGCTATATCAATTGGAAAATTAAAATTTTATTATATTTTAATTATATTAAGACTTTATTTTTAGAGGAGATTTTTTAGGTAAATTATAGCATTTGATTGGTTAATTGAAAGTTTAGTAGAATTGGACAATTTGATTAGTTAATAGGTCTCAATTTTTCAAGAAATTTTGATAGATAAAATTCAATAAAATATAATTTCAACCTATTAATTAATTAAATAATAGGCGTTTTTGTTTCACTTGATATCTATTACTAATATATATTTCTATATAATTAAGTTGCATTTAATAAAATTTTAATTTCCTAAAATAACATAATTTGTAATTAATATATGCATAAAAAAGGAAATAATTAAATTGAGTTAATGAGTATTAAATGTAAATAATAATATTAAAAGAAATTTCGACTTCATTAAATGCACTCTAACGTGTGCCATGGGGGCACACGTTAGCAAATCCCTTAATAATTCTTCAAAAATTAAAGATTTATATGCATTCCGATCTTATTACTCTCTACATGTTTTCATGATAAATTTGATTAGTTTAATGAACAAGTAACGGAGAACAGTTCATCAGTAGGTGATCATGAAGAAAAAACTTCATTGTCTACTCTTTATTTTCTAGATGATTAGTTTATCTTCTAACTAAATATTATTTTATACAAAGTTCTTTGTTTTGATTAATTATATATTTTACTCATCATTCACGTGGTTTATCAACATGCTCATTGTTGTTTTGTGTTGTTTATATAAGATAAATTATTTTTGCAAATTATCATCGAGAATTGTTGAATATGAATCATCCTATGTGTCGAACAGGTTAAAAAACTAATACGGGTTTTAATATGTCATTTCGTAAAAGTTCGGTATTTGATAATATTAAGGTATTTATCATTATCACTCATTATTAATTTGTAGAATCACTTCGGTGAACCAGACATCATGTTGTTTGTATAGTGTTAGGGTCTACATTCCTTCTAAACTATAATATATCAATACGTAGGTACTTAGTTGTGACACCCGTCAATTTAGGACTTTAATTAGTGCCTAAACTACTTGTAATTACGTGTATTTAGTTTTGTAATACTCTAAATATATGTAACATTATGGTGAAATTACATACACGCTTACGCGATTTAATTTAAATCGTACACTTATGAACCGGACGAGGTCCGACCTTATTTAATATGGACGTTGGTGACAAAAACTTTAAATAATGTGGGATTATCCAAACAAACATTATTTGCATTAATATATTGTAAAAATATATTACATGTATCGAGTATCGTTTAAAACACTCCGAACGCGACGAAAGCACACAAAACGCGCCCAACAATAGGAAGTAATTCAAGTTATATTTTTATAACTCATTATTAAGTATTTTGATAAAATACTTCGGCTAAAAATATTTCGGATACACTTTAACATATAACGCGAAACAACATTTAAACAACTACGGGATTTAACCGACAATGACTCGTGATACAAAATTCGGAAACACAAATACGCGAACCCGAGTGGGTCGGCCAGACCCGCGGACCTAACCCACCGACCCAAGACCCAACCCTTTTAACCCCTTTTCCCCTCCCCACTTCACCTCACTTTACACACACACTTACACCTACTTTCTCTCATCTCTCTCCCTATTAAATCTCTATATCTCTCTCTAAAAACTGAGATAACAAGAACATCATCACCATAATCGTTCATCATCATCATCAAGACACAAGCAAGAGGATCATCATCATCATCATCATCATCATCATCATCTTCATCTTCTTTGATTTTCGATTTTGTTGGTAAGAAGCTTTAAAAACTCTTTTAAATTACTTGTAAAGCTTTTATTTACATGCTAGAACATTTACTCAACGAAGATTTGCCCAAAAACTGACTTGAAAATGCATTTTTAGAGTTAAGTATTCGAGCAGTTCGTCCTGCGAACCGAGATCTGTTCGTCCTGCGAGACGAACCCAAACTGCGAACCGAAACTGACCTGCGAACCGACCCGACCTGCGAACTGAACTGCGAGTCGACTTGCGAGTTGACTTGCGAGCCGAACCTTGTGCTGCGAACCCAACTCGGTTCGCAGCCTACTGCCTTGCGAGCCGAACTCAGCTCGCACCGCGAACTCAGTTCGCACCACTATTTCAGTCCGCAACCAGACTTGACCAAATTTCCCGAATTTAAATTCCAGATGCGATTTTTAATAAAGCAATGTAGTAGAAATAAAAATTTTCCAAGCTGACCTGGCAGCTCGACCCCAACCAGGGGCTCTGCCCCTTGGACCCCGCTACCAGGGGCGCTGCCCCCGGGCCCCCGTCATCCAGGAACTTATAAATACTTTTCACACTAAGTGTCAAACACTTACAGATAATGAAACCTGATACAACGATACATATAATAATAACACTTTTGGATTATTATTACAAACCGTCACCAACGGGCCATACTTGTTTTCAAAATACAAACGGATTACTAAACGAACACTTGGACATTTCCTAGTTGAGTGGACAACTAGCATGGGTGATCTTTTAAGACACCAACTCGTTTACTTGTTTACTTACGACCTTGAGCATTTCGGACGCCAGAAGGTTGCAGGGTTCTGAGAACCGATACACGGACTTACATCCGCTTTACCTGGTTGATTTCACATACGTACTTACAAGACTCAGGTGAGTCTTACAGCCCCACTTTTACTGTTTTATACATATGGGGTGAGATACATTGCTTACTTTTCTTGAACACAAGTACGAACAACTCATTTTACTATACGGGATTGCATGAGTTACTTACTTTTACTGAAGTCTCTCCATCATATATCGTTAGTTATGGATTTAAGCGCGAACACTAGTTAATGGATCCATTAGGGAAATGACCCTCCCCGCCCGGGGTAGTAGCGCTACCACGAACTGTACCGTATAAACGGGCGACTATTATTCGTTACTTATGCTTGCTCAGTTACGAGCATGTCACGGGAGCAATTTATTACTTACGGGTTAAGCTTCGATTATGAGCCTCATGGCAACGGTATAACTTACTTACTTTACATTTGTGGGATTGCAAATATCTGATTTACGCATGCGGGCATTACTGATGAAAGCTTGTGTTCAAATACTAATATTATTTACAAACCTGTGAGATTCACCAACATTCGTGTTGACCTTTTTAGCTTTGTATCTCAAGTACACAGACGGAGTAGGATTCCCTCAGGATACTAGCTAGAGTCGCATGATTTCTACACTGCATTTAACGGAGATTCTTAGCATTATCTTTTGTATTTATTATGATTATGTAATAGAATCTCCCGCTATACGCGCGGACTCTAGGGAACTTTATTTTGTAACCAAAAACTCTATATTTCCAAACATTTTATGTATGGAAATGTAACTATTTTACAAACGTTGCATATAGATGTCGTTTGCTTTACTTTTGTGCTGTGATATTCGATTAGTAGCACCCCAAAGCTTGCTTCTGCTGAAAAGTGATTTTGGGGGTGTTACAGATTGGTGTCAGAGCCTAAGGTTATAGTGAACTAGGTTGCATTTAGTGGGCCTAGACTATGACCGTTAGGTTGTATTTCCTTATTAAGTATGACTGATTCAGGGATTACATCATACGAATTTAATTTAACATAGCCTGATCAACTATGTACAATTAAATAAAGATGATGTAAGAACTGAAGTGGTGATGTTGAACAGGAATACACTAGTTGACTTTGACTACTAGAGAAACGGGACCGATACTTGTTTGTGCTAGACACACTAGGCTATATTATATGTTATATATATGTAGGCCTCATTCTTTCTAACACTTTGTCTCAGAATGGCAAACACACCACCAAGTTCGTCACGCTCTTATCCGCATGGAGCACGAAACCCAAGGGTGGCTAGGAGGGACGCCCATTCGCCTCGAGCCAGCCCATATCCCACTCAACTCACTCTACCGGACTTAGCCGCTAGGGTGCACCATCACGATCAACAACTCCATGAGATGGATATCGAACTCCAAGAAACTCGCGAGAACTGGAGACTCACAGCAATGGAGCGAATCGAGCAAGTCTCCGAAGATCACGATCACACTGTTACCACCATGAACACTCTTCAGAATCAGGTGGGAGAAACATTCGAAACCATGGAGGTTGTCCACAACCAAGTGATTGGCAACCGAAATGAAATCTCTGTCTTACAATCAAGGCTACATCAGTGCGAGACACGTCTAAGGGAAACTGAGGACGCCCTCCGAACGGCCAACAGACTCGCAGAATCTGTGGACCACCTCAACGCACTGCTGCCACAACTCAATCTACGCCGGAATTAGCTTAGGCTGAATCTGTATTCTATTATGCTTTCGTAGGACCTATGTAATTCAACCGGATAACACAATTCCCGGCATCTTTTGTACTCCTTATATTATGTAACCCTCTAGAACTCATGCCTTGCATCTAATCTAGTTAAATGATGAAATATGGTTATCACGTCACTCTGTTATTGTATATTCCATCATATACACATGAGACATATCATAAATTCGTACAAATCTCTTATTTCTCTTTTCTTGTTCTTCTTGTTAAGCATCATGCCTCCCCGACGCCAGGTCACCCTCAGCGAAACCGAAATAGCGGATCTGATTGCCCGCAGTGTGGCCCAAGCCTTGGCTACCCGAACACCTATTCCTAGTAGCGAAGATACAGCTACCAATGCTCCACAACCCAAACCCTGCTCTTACAAAGACTTTCAGAACTGCAAACCCTTGAGCTTTGCAGGTACCGAAGGAGCAATCGGTCTAGTACGCTGGATCGAGAAAATCGAATCTGTATTCCTTATTTGCAACTGCACAGAGGGAGACAAAGTCAAGTTCTCCGCCAGTACATTTTCTGACACCGCTCTCACCTGGTGGAACACCTATGCCCAGACTGTGGGTATTGCAAATGCTTACAAACTCTCATGGGAGGAGTTAAAGCAGATGTTGAGGGGCGAGTACTGCCCCAGAGATGAATTGAAATAACTGGAGGTAGAGTTCTGGAACCACAAAATGCAGGGTGATGACATCACGGGTTACACCAACCGTTTTCACCAACTGGCACTTCTGTGCCCATCCATGGTCGATCCCGAGTATAAGAGGATCGAGAAATACGTAGATGGACTCCCCGACAGGCTTCAAGACCTGGTGACTTCATCCAAACCGGGTACTATTCAGAGTGCCATTTGTATGGCTCACGAACTAACGGCCAACTCTGTCCGCCGTGGCACAACTTCAACCCCAACAACAAACAACAAGCGTAAGTGGGAAGGAAGTCCCAATTCCTCCAACCAAACCTTCAACAAAAAGCCTGAGTCTATTAAGGCTTATTCCTCGGGATCTACAGAGAGGAAAGGGTACATCGGGAACAAACCTTACTGTTCCAAATGTAACCGCCATCATGACGGTTCCTGCCCTTGTACTAATTGCAAAAGGTTCGGGCACTTAGCCAAGGATTGTCGAGCCAACATCCCTACCCCCAACACTAACGCGCCGAAGACTTGCTTTGGGTGCGGAAATCCAGGGCATTTCAAGAACGACTGCCCCAAACTGCAAAACAACAACAACAAGAACAATAACAACGCTCGAGGAAGAGCTTTTATGCTGAAATCAGAGGAAGCCCGTCAAGACCCTAATGTGGTCACGGGTACGTTCCTTCTCAACAACTTAATTGCCACTGTCCTATTTGATACTGGTGCTGATAAGAGCTTTATATCTGATGAATTTTATCCACTACTTGACACTGCACCTATAGCTTAGATTCTAAGTACACAGTAGAATTGGCAAACGGAAAACTTATTGAGGCCGACAGTGTGATACCTAATTGCACTTTAAACTTAGCTAATGAGCTCTTTTCCATTGATTTGATACCCGTCGAGATCGGCAGCTTTGACATCATCGTCGGTATGGATTGGTTATCCAAGCATCGAGCCGAAATAGTTTATTTTGAGAAAATCGTCCGCATCCCTCTCATCACGAGTGAAACTTTAGTCATATAAGGGGAGACCGATGGGACGAGCCTAAACATCATTTCTTGCATCAAAACCCGAAAATACTTGAGAAAGGGGTACCAGGCAATCCTCGCACATGTCATGGAGAAAAAGTCGGAGGAGAAGCGACTTGAGGATGTACCTATTGTTCGAGATTTCCCAGAAGTCTTTCTTGAAGACTTGCCTGGCCTTCCGCCCCCTAGACAAGTCAAATTTTCTATTGATCTTGTGCCCAGTGCAGCACCTGTGGCACGAGCACCTTACCGACTAGCCCCATCCGAACTTCAGGAGTTGTCTACTCAGTTACAGGAACTCCTGGACAAGGGATTTATTCGACCAAGTTCCTCACCTTGGGGAGCTCCGGTCTTGTTTGTGAAAAAGAAAGACGGTTCTTTCCGCATGTGCATCGACTATCGTGAACTTAACAAGTTAAATGTCAAGAACCGTTACCTACTTCCTCGCATTGATGACCTATTTGACCAACTTCAGGGGTCGAGTTTTTATTTCAAGATCGATCTACGGTCAGGTTATCACCAACTCCGAGTTCGTGACGAAGATATTTCAAAAACAGCCTTCCGAACTCGGGTGGCAGGTGTCACCTTTTGATTGGTCAAGAACTAGCTTTTTCTGCCCTCCATCACTAGCATGCTCCTTTGAATGGAAACGCCCCAAAATATATATATATTTTTTTTACACTCTCGACAATGTCCCATTACTATCTCATTTGTATATTTTATCCTTAATAACTTTTCATAGATGAAACGGACTTTTTTAAACCAAAATATCCATTTTACACTATGATACGCGATCCTGGTAAGAAGTGGGATCGCGTATGTATATGAAAACCCTTCTGTGACGAAAATACACTGTCATAAATCATAGAAAACTATTGGGATCGCGTACCCATGCCTATTTTTGAAACTCGGCAAAAGTCATATTTTTGACTAATTTCAAACGCGCATAACTTTTTACTCGTTGCGAGTTAGGATCTGAATATTTGCACACACAACCACTACAATAATATAAAACTTTCCATTTTGACACTTTTTCAAATTTCACAAAAATGACCATTTGGAACGTGTGTAACACCCGCTTTGTGGCCTAAGGGTAATTCGGAAATTTCCCTTACTAAGATATTATTATTTGTTATATTATAAATATTGTGTTTTATATGTTTTGAATTATAACTTAGAAAAATTTAGTCAAATAATAAATTGTGACTAGTGAAATATTGCTTGTTTTAAATAGTTATAGTTCACGGTAAAATAAAATAGTTTTCCCGCAAAATGGGTTCTAGGTTCCTGACAATAAATTTAAGACGGGAATAAAATAACCAAATATTGGGGTTGGTTTATAGAGGAGCTGAATTAATTTTCCCCAATTCCTTGTTCCTCATTTTCATTCAAGTTAAACACTTCTCAATTAGAAACCCTAACAAAAATTGATACTAAAGGAGTTGTGTGACACCCGTCAAATTAGGACTAGTAATTAGTGCCTAATCAATTGTTAATATATGTAATTAGTTCTGTGTTAGGCTAATTAATGTATCAATATATATATTGTTGAATATATACAAGTATGCGATTTGATTAAATCGTACAAGTTTCAAATCGAATGCAATTCAATTCAATTAATACGGACGTTGTGAACAATTTTATTGAATAATATAACATTATTTAATAACTCTATTTTGTCCAAAATATTATTTAGACAATATTTCAACTCAAATTCGTATCGTACAAACTACAATTATGCGATTAAAATAATAAACGCGCGTACAACCGAAACAAGAATAAATTATATTTTATAACTCAAGTAAAAGTATTTGATGAAATACTTCGACAAAAACCTTAGCAAATATTCGTATTTTAAAATAATTATTTATACGATTAAACGATCGGGGAAACGAACACCGCACGGATCATAAATGCGGGGGATTAAAATTTGGGAGATTCCCTCCCCCTTTTTCCCCAAAAATCTGCCAAAACCTTCCCCCCCCCCCCCCCATTTTCATCATTCTCTTTCTCTCTCTCTTTCTTACTTCTCTTCTTTTTCTCTCAAAAACAAACACCACCACCACCAAAAACCACCATCAAACTCACTCAAATCACTACACTCGTTTAGAAGAAAAGATTCATCGCGACACGATCTACATTTCCATCTTTCCGGATTCCTCCGGCGTAAAGTTTGTAAGTTTCCGACAAAACCCGAAACACTCCAATTTTTATTATTTTTACTTGTTTATAGGTTATTTAAGCTCATAATGTCGAAATATGGGTTGGGTAAAAGTTTCAAGTCAAACAGAAACCGGAAAATACCTTTTCGGCTCATTTTCCGACCAACAGCTCGTTGTGTCGCAGAGGCTCCAGGCCACCTGCGACACAAGGTTTTATGTCGCAAAACCCTTACTTATGTCGCATATAGCGACACAAGTGATTGTGTCGCAGAACTCATTCCCGTCGCACATAGCGACACAACACCTTATGTCGCATTAAATTGAGGATGTCGCACTTAGCGACACAAAGACTTATGTCGCAGACATGATCCGCGACACAAAAGACTTATGACACAGACATGATTTGCGACTAAAAAAAGGCTATGTCGCATCTAGCGACACAAGCCTTATGTCACACACTGTGTCGCATGAAACAGAACCAAGAAAACACGGATTTTACTAAGTGTCGAGACCTAAAATTTTATCACTCGATTTCACCCAAATTTTATCTCGACCCCAACCAGGGGCCAGCCCCTTGGACCCCGCAAGGGGTTGCCACCCCTAGCACCCCGCTAACCAGGGGCGCTGCCCCCGGACCCCCGTCAGTTAAAGTTTACAAATACTTTCTAAGTATAACACCTTTCGAAAATCAAAATAATCATGTGGGATTATTGTTACAAATAAATCACCAACGGGCTGTACACGTTTTTCAAAACATAACCAAATCAACCAAATCGTAGTAATTTGGACATTCTAGCTGAAAGAACAACTACAAAGGTAGTCTTTATAGATACCTTCTCACATTTATAACCATCGCGTGTCGTGGACACCCTCAGGATACAAGTCTTCGGACATCGATTCTCGGCTAATCAACTCACGTTTAATTAGTTAAACTCTCCAGACTCAGGTGAGTCTCATAGCCCCTATTTTACTGTTTTACTCAGGGGTGTGATATACTGCTCGTTTTATTTTAACTATATGAACGCAAGTACGAAAACAAACGATTACTACATGAGTTATCTCACTAATCTTCTAAAGCCCTCCTCGGCATAGTTTGGTAATATGTTGTAGCGTGAATATTAGTATATGGTACCATATAAGATTGACCTTCCTCGTCCGGGTTAGCATGCACTAACTAGGTAAACGGATTATAACACCCCTCTTTCCATACAACAATATTATATTATTTTACTCGGAAGCGTATATTACAAAATACATTTCATTACTATATATTAAATATTATACATAAACAGTTTACATATTCAAAACACACCAATTTCAGATTGTTTAAAATTACATAAGACGGGGTATTATATATCTATATCACAAAAACAAAGTTTATACAAAACCATATCAGAGTCACAGGTCGTCAAACTTTCCCTGCCGAAGCATCCACTTCCTGACCACCCACATAGGTAAACAAAATTTGCAGGAAGTTAAAGTAAGGGATTAGCACAAAGCTAAGTGAATAAATTTATCACACACAATTCAACTTAGCATAACAATCTGTTTACAGCAATACTAGTAAACACACTCTTTTTCAATGAAGATCGGTGGCTCTTGGGATATCATAATACCCGGGGATTCCCAAAGAACACTTAACATCAATCTGTATGGCCAATACAGAATAGACCGTTAACTATTGGTTATTAAACTCATGCACAAGTCTCAAACACAACAAATGAATCAAAACCTGTATAATTCACATAATAACCAAAAAGTCCAACTACACGTTGACCTCAGTAATCTGATACACATATATTCACATATCACGTAGATTCATAATCAATAACACAGATTAACAATCGTATAATCAACCTACGTATACTTGTTACAACCAAACAGTTACAACTAAATCGAAGGGTGAGTTCTAAATCCATTCACCGATACCTCTGTCGTCTCCACACTCAGCTTCTAGTCACTGAGTCTTTGGGGTATCTGAAATACCACAAAACACACAAGTTAATAACTTGGTATCAACGAATAATACTTATGTAAACGAACACATTATACAAGTAATTATTTCATTTTTCTGAGAGTTCATCGTCTTTGAAATACATGGTATTACACATAGCATTCAAGTATCATCACCCAATTATCTAGACATGGCAAAAGAACATATGAGACACAAACTGATTTGGTTCTGACTTTATTCATAGCCATTTGGCTGTAACTAGCCTTAGCTGATCGGCTAAAAGAAACCTATCGGCTTTCCTCGTTAATTCCAAACTTTTTTTGTTTAAGGGCAAGTTCTGTCATGATTTTAAACTAACTTAGCCTATCGGCTAACCTTAGCCTATCGGCTAACCTTAGCCTATCGGCTAACCTTAGCCTATCGGCTATACCATGAAACCCAGCAACCTGCAACTTAGTTTCTGCATAACTCAACCCGAATTTCATTCAATTTTCACACAATTGCAGGTACCAAATCGACAAGGGAAGTAATTTAACACCAAATAAACTTCATATTACAACTAACTAACTTCACATACATCAATTAGCACCAATTTGAGTCAAACCAATTATAAATAATATAATTTCAACTTACAATTAAGAAATCCAAATGATGAAGATGATGAAATCAGTATGATGATGATGGAATCAAACCACAAGAACACTTTGTATCACTTCAAAATCGCAGCTTTTGATTATGTTTATAAACTTGATTTAGGGCTTATAAAATGGAGGAACTGAGGTTGGGGGAAATAACATAAAGAGGAGGTCGGCCTCTCTTAAAACCGACCTCAATAAATGGGTATTTTATACCCGTCTTAAATCTATTGTCTAGAACCTAAATAACATTTGCGAGAAACTCAATTTATTGTACTATCGATTATAGTAAATTAAAACAAGTAACAATTTACTATCCACAATAAGTCCTGAGACTTATTTATTTAAGTTTCTCAATTGACAATTAATATCAAATATTTAATAAAATTTAAATAATAAATTTAAATAGAAAATTACCAGACCACTGGAGAGGATGTTACAAATCTCCGCTCCTTCAGGAGATTTCATCCTCGAAATCTAAACTCGATCAAACAATTCAGGATATCTGGATTTCATAGATTTCTCGGTCTTCTAGGTCAAATAGGAACCTAAACTGTGTCTCCATTTAACTAACACCATTGGTATCTGTTTCTTTCTAAGTTTGGTAACTTTTCTATCGAGAATTTCAATCGGTTCTTCAACTAATTTCTGATTCCGGTCGACTTTTAAGTCTTGTAAAGGAAGAATCTGAGATTGATCCTCAACATTACACTTTCTCAAATAATAGATATTAAACATGTCATGAATACCAGCAAGCTCGGGAGGAAGATCCAATGAAACTGATTGGTCATTAACCACCTAACGAATTCTGAAGGGGCCAATATATCTAGGTGCTAACTTTCCTCGTTTTCCAAATCGAATAACACCTTTCCACGGGGAGACTTTCAAATACACCAACTCACCTTCGGTAAAGGTAACCGGTCGTCTACGTGGGTCTGCATACTGTTTCCGTCTATCACGTGCAGCTTTTAACTTTTCTCGGGCGATAACCCACTTTATCAGCAGTGTTCTGTACAATGTCTGGGCCTGCAAACTGCTTTTCTCCTGCTTCTAACCAACACGTGGGGGTACGACAATAACGACCATATAGCATTTCATAAGAAGGCATACCAATACTGGAAAGATAGGAATTATTATAAGCAAACTCCACCAAAGGGAGGTGAGAATCCCAAGAACCTCCATACTCTAAGACACAAGCTCTGAGCATATCCTCTAACGTCTGAATAGTACGTTCTGACTAACCGTCTGTCTGAGGATGATAAGCCGTGCTAAGATTAATACGTGTACCCAACTCCTGTTGTAAACTCTGCCAGAAATGGGAAATAAATCGAGAATCTCTGTCTGACACAATCGACAATGGAATACCATGTCTCGAGACAATTTCATTAACATACAACTGTGCGAGTTTACTGAGAGAGGCAGTCTCACTAGTATCCAGAAAATGTGCACTCTTGGTCAATCTGTCAACAATGACCCAAATCATGTCATTCCCTCGAGATGTACGTGGAAGTTTAGTTACAAAATCCATAGTTAAATGTTCCCAGTTCCACTCTGGAATCTCTAACTGTTTCAACGACGCATATGGCTTTTGATGTTCAACTTTAACTTGAGCACATATATGACAATTACTAACAAACTGTGTTATATCGGTTTTCATCGTGGGCCACCAATACAAAGATTTCAAATCATTATACATCCGAGTACTGCCGGGATGAACAGATAATCGTGATTTATGGGCTTCAGTCAATATCATATCCCGAATACCACCAATAAGAGGAATCCATACACGAGACTGAAAAGTCTTTAATCCTCTAGAATCGTCAATCAATAAGTCTTTTATTTTCAACATAATTTATGACTTAAGATTATATTCCAACAAAGCTTCTAACTGTGCAGCTTTAATTTGATCTATCAAATCAGAAGAAACATCGACTTTCAAATAATAAATTCGGTCAGAAGTACCTTTCCGGCTCAAAGCATCAGCAACCACATTCGCCTTCCCAGGATGATAACGAATTTCACAATCATAATCCTTGATTAACTCTAACCATCGTCTCTGGCGCATATTTAACTCTTTCTGCAAAAATACATACTGAAGACTTTTATGGTCAGTACAGATAACACACCTTATACCATAAAGATAATGTCTCCAGATTTTCAATGCAAATACAACAGCTGTCAGTTCTAAATCATGAGTAGGGTAATTTCTTTCATGCTGTTTCAATTGCCGAGAAGCATAAGCAATAACTCTTTCTCTTTGCATAAGAACACCACCCAAACCAGAATAAGAAGCATTCAAATAAACGATAAAGTCATCTGAGCCATCTGGTAAAGCTAACACAGGTTCCTGACACAATAACTGCTTTAAAGTCTGAAAAGCTATCTCCTGTGACTCATCCCATAGAAATTTAACATCTTTACGTGTCAATTTCGTTAACGGACCAGCGATCTTTGAAAAGTCTTTAATGAATTTTCTATAATATCCAGCTAGCCCAAGAAAACTCTTGATTTCAGAAGGATTCTTTGGAACATTCCAATTCATAACAGCTTCAATTTTAACAGGATCAACTTTAACCCCATCATTACAGATAATATGACCCAGAAACTGTACCTCCCGAATCCAGAACTCACATTTAGAAAATTTTGCATATAACTGTTCTCTTTTCAAGGTTTCAAGAACTAACCTCAAATGCATGGCATGTTCTGATTCGGACTTAGAATACACGAGAATATCATCGATGAAAACAATTACAAAATTATCGAGAAATGGTCGACATACCCGGTTCATCAGATCCATAAAAACTGCTGGAGCATTAGTCAAACCAAAAGGCATCACCAGGAATTCATAATGACCATACCTGGTACGAAAAGCAGTCTTTGGAATATCCTGTTCACGAACACGAACCTGATGGTAACCCGACCTCAAATCAATTTTAGAATATACAGAAGATCCCTGCAGCTGATCAAACAAATCATCTATTCGAGGCAGAGGATATTTATTCTTTACTGTTCTTTTGTTTAACTCCCGATAATCAATGCACATTCTGAATGACCCATCTTTCTTCTTAACAAACAAAACCGGTGCACCCCAAGGAGAAGAACTAGGTCTAATGAAACCTCTATCCAATAACTCCTGAATCTGATTCATCATTTCACACATTTCAGACGGAGCTAATCTATAGAGAGCTTTAGCTATAGACGAGGAACCAGGAATGAGATCAATCTGATATTTTGATATAAACTTTGATATAAACTTTGATTTTATTAATACAAGTTGTAAAACGACGCATATAGAGTCGTTCATTATATCTTTGAGCAGTGATTATTGATTAGTCGCGCTCCGACCCGATTCGCTTCCGCAACCCGAATTTGGGGGTGCGACAAGTTAAGATTCTTGTTTTGCTAACTGAATTCATCATCATCCTCATCATCTTGTTCATATAATTTCCTATTTTAATTGTAAGTTGGTTTACTTTGATTTCCATGAACTTAATTGATGAAATTATGTTAGAAATTGATATTGGTATGAAATAGATGTTTGAATGTTGTTATATGATGATGTTTGACGATAATTGAGTTGTTTGTAATTGTAAAATTTGAGTTTGATGTTGTTTGAGTTGTTAAAAGTGTGTTAGGGTTCGTATAGAGTAATTGTAGGTTTGATGTTGAGCTGTTAAACACTCTAACGCGATCCCAGAAGTGAATCAGGATCGCGTTCCTTAGTATTAAATTGGTTCAGTCATATTTTACTCTTGCAAACGCGATCCCAGTTTCAATCCCGGATCGCGTTCATTAGTGTATTTCGGTTACAGAATGTTTCCTTCATAGAAACACGATCCCAAACCTTTCTCAGGATCGCGTTCACAAGTGAAATTTGGTGACAAAAGGTTTTCTAAAGAGGAACGCGATCCCACCCACCTAGTCCGGATCAGATTTTGCTTGTGTAATTTTAAAGGATATGAGGCTTTGTGAACTTATACATTTAGAGTAATTGTATTGTATGATTATTCAAAACACTTGAATTATTGTTAGTAAATACTTAATTATAATCGTATTTCAAATATGAAATATGTTATTAACTTGTGTGTATTGATTGTGTTCTCAGATCCACCGAAGACTCAATAAAATAAGAACTTTGAGTTGAGGATTGCTAGAGACATGTGAGTGGACTGATTCTCACAGTGTAATTGGTGGTAACATATTTGGTTACATCAATTAAAGTATAAACATTTTTGATAGGTTTATTGTTTGAACTGAATTTCATGATAGTTTGGAATATATTAAATGTGATATAGGGGTTAACTACGGTTGGGCTTAGTTGCTATAGCTTAGTCCTTATGGGCTTTGTAAACATTCGTTGTGAATTATACCCATATTAATTAAAGATAGCAATGAGTTATCGGTAATACCTCTGTATTGTCCTGGAGTTGGTTATAAGTGTTCTTGGAGGGCCACCGCGTACTGAGGGCGCCTCAAGAACCACCGATCCTCTGTGTTGATTATGTGTTTATTGTTGTGAGCAAATTGTATTATGCTAAGTTAGACTGTTAGATTTAGTCTATTCACTTAGCTTCGTGCTAATCCTTCACATTCCTCTTGCAAGTTAATTTTTGGGATGAAATCTGGGCAAGAGATTATGCTTGAAAAAATGTTTAACAGCTGGGAAACTCTGATCATATTTTGATAGATAATAACTGTTTTGTTATATACCACCCAGCTAAAGTACTTTGTTAGTAATTATAAAAACTTAATGCTAGTATTGTATAATGTATAACTCAGACGTGATGTTTTAGGTATATAAAATATGTTGTATGGGATCACGCTTCGGATTTATATAATAAAAACTATTCTAAATTTAGGGGTGTTTTAACGTGTCACCAATTCGAGGTCGTTTTGATCACTTTTTGGTGTCAACTCAAGTCACAAACTACATATACTTAGACTCTAACTTTTTTCACACTTCATTAACTCATCAAAACACACTTAAAGCATAAGATAAACACCCCATAACACTAACACATTCAGATTTCACCATACGACCCCTTTAGACCCATTTTGACCCCTTTTTGACCAGTTTAAGAAATCAACCACTATTCAACCAAAACACCACCAAATCCACATATGTTTGACTCTTTCAATGTAGTTGACTATTTGTCGACTCCATATTCAACCAACCAATCAAATTCGATACTTTATACTTTTCACCCATTTTTAACCAAACCAAAACCAATCACATGACTTCATACCCTTCAAAACACATATACAAGACATTATACCTTTGTTTGACTTTCAAAGTCATCTAATACATATTGACCCACATATTTGATTCAAAACTCTTTAATTGGACGAATACAAATGATAACAACAAGAATGACTTAAAAGAGATGGAGCAGTGCTAACTATATAGCTAGCTCCATATCCATGCTACCTTCTTGAAAGCACTAATCATCCACCTAAAAACATGAAACAACAACGGGGTAAGCGCACCGCTTAGTGAGCATATAGGTAGTTAAACGAATAATACACATAACACATAATACATATACTTATTAACACTATATAATCTTACTCAACATCCACATAACACCACATAAGAAACATGCTAGTCCACCATCATAAGAAACAAGGCTCGTGGTATCAAATCACGTCGAAATGAATACCACGTTAAGAAATAAAGCTCCATGGCACCAAACCACGTCGAAATGAATACCATGTTTAAGAAACAAGAATCCATGATTCCAAATCACGTCGAAATGGATATCATGTTAAGAAACAAGACTATGCTCGTACCATATCATGTCGATATGCATACCAAGCTTAAGAAACAAGACTAGATACAAGTAAACTTCCACTAGATTGTATGATCCTCTTGCTCGGAAGCAATCCAGAAACACATACAATCATTCGTATTTTTCATCATATCATCATCATATAACCCACGTATAGAAACAAGTCAAGATACAAGTATATGAAACAGATCATCTTTCACCCGATTGTATGATCCTCTTCCTCGAAAGCAATCCGGAAACACATACAATCGATTCAAGCATACGAAACAAGTATATAAAATAAGTATAAACCACTATATATATATGTATGTATATATTCAACCAAGATACATACATACACAAACCTTACATGTTTAACCCCCCCTAATACTCACCTCGTTTCTTTAAACAATGATTTCACCAACGAAAGTTCTCCACGTCTTTGAATCCCTATCATATCATACATAACACATAACGACACTTTTAGACACTAATCATCATAATATTTTAATCATCATTACTAACCCTTTACCCTCATGGTTTAACTTTACTTATACTATATGACTACACTCTTCAAAATCATATTACCTCTTTAATCTTAACACTTTGAATTCATCATTTACACTAATAATTCATATGGTTTCTCCCCCCACTTTGATTAAACTTCATTTAAATATCAATCAACTAATATAATCATTTGTTCTATCATCATAATCATACCCTATTAAGATTATTAGTTTCATCATTAAACTCATTAACATAATCTTAACATAATTCATATGAATCACCATGAACACCCTTTTAACAATTTATCACTTATCAAATTCTACCACTTTAATTCATGTTCTTTCATCATAATTATACTCTATTAACATCATAAATAACTTGTTTAAATTTATTAACACCATTACACAAAAATTAGCATAAACCTTAGAATTACTCATAAACACTAAATCATGATTTCATCATTTTCATCATGTTATATGATTATCAACCATCACAATAACATTAACTATCATCAATTTCATCTAATTAAAACTCTAACTTCGTATTACAAGCTTCAATTTATCAAAATCCATGAAAACCTCAAAAAGTTAGGTTAAAGAATTGAAGAAACTTACTTAGAATGTAACACCCCGAATTTCAGAAAATTATTTGAGTACGCGAGGGTATAAGTATTTTTAAGTATTATGATTAATGATTAATGATGTTAAATGAATATGAAAATGAAGTTAGTGGTGATTATGAATGATTAAGAATGTAACTTTGGTTAGAATTAGCTAAACTAATCAAAGTGAGGGAGTAATTACATGTGGTTAATAGTTTAAATTGATGATGTATGTATTCTAAATATGTTGTATATGATTATGTGTTATGATAGGTGCTAAAGAGTTGGGTTAATTATTGTGGTCATACTTTGTAATTCAACAATCAAGAGTTCAGGTGAGTATGTAGGGACTAATTGAGTAATGATTGTATGTGTTTCCCGATTGCTTTCGAGCAAGAGGATCATACAATCATGTAGTTATTATTTAAAATTATGTGTTTTTAATTGTTAATTGTAAAAGTGGAAGTAAATTGTTAATTCTTAATTGATGAAGTATATGAATGATTGTATGTGTTTCCGGATTGCTTTCGAGCAAAAGGATCATACAATCAAGTGAATGAAGAATTGTATCTAGTCTTGTTTCTTATACATGGTATCCATTTCGACGTGATTTGGTGCCATGAAGTCTTGTTTCTTAAACATAATATTCATTTTGACGAGATTTGGAATCATGAAGTCTTGTTTCTAATGAAGTCTTGTTTCTAATGAAATCTTGTTTCTTATAATTGAGCATTTACATAATGCTTGTTTTGTGGTGACATATTGGTATTGAGTAAGATTACATATGATGTTTAAGAGATTATTGTGTTTATTGTATATTGTTATGAAGGCTTAGTTAGTTTCTACATGCTCACTAAACGGTGGAGCTTATCCTTTTCATATTTCATGTTTTTAGGTAAGTCGGGTCAATGAGAAGGGAAAGAGATTATGAAGGATTAGCATGGATAGCTAGTAGTAGTAAGTTGTATTCTCCTTACTTATCGTTTTGTCTGCAACTTGTGTAATGCGCCCAAAGGTTTTATTTTAAAAGCCAAATACAATGTTTAAGGTTTGGGTTTAAAAGTATGTTGACTTTGATAGTCAATCACGTGTATGGTTGTATGTTTATGCTTTTGTGAAACTTTGAAGTCTAAGTGAATGTAAATTATTTAGTTTGGTGTTAAATGTTGTTATTATGTTAAGTGGGTCAAAAAGTGGTGAAATAGGTTATTAAAATGTCATCATGCTAATTGGGGATGAATTAGCAATATGATAACTTTGAATTTGGCTTAAGACTTGTTATAGCATACTAAATAGGTATGCAAAAGGTCTGAAGTAGATTTTATATGGGTTAAGTTTTAGAGTTGTCATCAAAAGTGACTAAATTGGTCGAAAGCTAGTCACACATCCAAATCTTGCGTTTTGACAAAATTTGAAAAAGTGTAAAAAGAGAAATGTTCATTGATATAAAAGTGCTTGCAAATTTTTAGGGTTTAAGTCTTTATGGTTTAAAAGTTGTGCCGGGTTGAAATTGGTCAAAAGTTTAAGTTTTGCAGGTAGCTGAAATTGGTCATGGGTACACGATCCCAAACAATTTCCAGGATTGCGTACCTCAGTGTAAAATGGTTACAAAATGTTTTATTCATGCATACGCGATCCCACTCAAGTTTTAGGATCGCGTATGTCAGTGTATTTTGTGATAAGTGAAGTTTTATTCTTTGTTACGCGATCCTAAGTCCAAAACTTGGATCGTGTATGTACATATAAAATCAGTTTTGAGTTAAAAGTTGAATGTGATATATATATATATATATATATATATGTATAATATTAATTGTAAAATAATTTAAGATCGATGGGACCTATATAATGATATTTATGGTTGATATAAAAAAACATGTTTCTAAAGATTGGTGCGTTTCATAGAATCACTAGAAAGATGAAGCACATGATGAAAGGAAGTGATTATTGAAGATTTAAGACTTGAATCAAGGTTTGAAATTGAAGTTTAAAGATCGGGTTGTGCTTCCTGCGATTTTTTCAGTTTAATGGAAATGTTTTTGGAATGTTTGAGAGTTTTAAAGAATAACCCATACCCTCCACTTCTATATCTGTGTATTAATTTAATCTCTTTATTTCCTACGGTCTGGAACCGATAAAACCGTTTACGTTTTCTTTTGTATCTTATTATTTACATAATAATATTTCGTAATAAAAATATATTCGCATACGAAATTATTCCTGAAATTCGGGTTGTTAGATGAACCCACCCGTTTTGCATAAGATAATATCTTAAAATATAAATTGTAAATAATTACACACGTTATAATTAAAAGTAGGGTAAATTACAGAAAGCATCCACGTGGTTGTCCATTTTTGCAGAGATCATCACTCACCTTCGTTTTTTGAAGAGATCATCATCGAACTTGTCAAAATCATCCCAAGTTCGTCATACTCCGTTAAATCTAACATTTTATTCGTTAAATCATGTTAAATGACTATTTTATCCTCCTTCTTTATCTCCACCACTAATATACTCTATCAGATCACATCCACTTCGTCCCCATGGTTTTATTCTAGATTCTCCTTTTGTCTTAAACACCCACACTCTCACACTCCAATAACAATTTATTTCACCATATAATTACAATTTCACAAAATAATAACTCCGAATATAATTTATAATAAAAGAAAATGTCACCCCCAAATTATAATTCATCATCAATTGATTCACAAAATGGTTTCTGCTCGAAAACCTTAATTTACCACAGCCTTAAACCTCCGTCTCCATTACCCTCAGAATCCTCAATTTTTTTTAGCAATAACCGATTTCATTTTCTTGCTCAAATCAAATTCTAAAACTCAAACAAATTCGAAGAACAAGAAGATGAAGATGATAATGAAATCAAAATCACAACTCCACATCGTAAGCAAAATGAAATCAAATTCTAAAACTTAAACAAATTATATCAATTTCTTTTTGTGTAAAAGGTATGCACACAACCACCATCCACTCACCGCCACCATCTCTGTCCCTTTCCCTCTTGTTTCGATGTCGTCTTCCACCTTCACCCATACTTTTCGATACCATCTACTGCACATATCCACAAACACCACAACATACATAATCAATTCAATTCATTGACTTTAGAAGAACGAAGAGAGAGAGAGAGAGAGATAGAGACAGAGATAGAGAGAGAGGGAGGGGGGAGAGTCACGGTGAGTAAAAGTGGTCTTTGAAGAAAGCTACGGTGGTGATGGAATCGAAGAACGCGACGTCGGCGATGGTCCGGAAGATACAGAGGACTTTCAAAGATGGTGGTGGTGGCGGCGCAAAGATCCGGCAGATCTAGTGGCAACAACCAACTAATCGAAGTCATCATACGAATCGTGAACGAATGGATTGGATTTTACTTGAGAGAAATGAGTGTGCAGATTAAAAGTATTTACAAATTACGATGGAGTATCAAAGTATAATCTTAGTTGCATTACAAATTTTACTTGAACCTTGAAAGTAAGTTAGACATTCAGATGGAATCTTACCCTAGCTCTATAATATATACACGGTTAATTCAAGATAAAAGATTATTTATATTATAATAATAAATAATTCATAATCCCTGTGATATAGTGATCGTATAAATACCTATTTGAATATATTGTGGATAGATACAACATTTACAAGTGATAATAGAATCATAATAGAATTTGGACTATCTTTTTATAATAACTAGATTATAACCCTTTGCGGGCTACTTCATAATTTTGACACAAATATTTATATTATAATTTATTTTAGTGAGTAACGCTTAAGTCGACATATTTTTGCTGATGACACTACAAAAATATTTTGAAGTGAAATAGATATGTTTATCTATTGATAGTAGCTTTGGAGATATAATATTAAAAGTAATTTATAACATTGAAAATATTAATTAAAAACTAAACAACAAAGAGACAACACATAAGGATAAATGTTTAACATGGTTAACTTAATGTGCAACGTTCAAACAATCAAAATATAGAAACTATAAAGTTTGCAAGTCATCGTCATCTTCAATAATAATAAGTTTGTCATATTAACCGTCATACCATCTAACAATTGTACAAAACCGATTCATAAAATTACACGTACATATGATATGACAGTTCAAAAAACTTACCAAGTAGAACATATTCAATTGACCTGCAATTTTATAACGATCAAGGAATATGGTACTATCAAAGTACTCAAATCCATTTGTTATTCTTTCAGTCCAACCATAATAGTGAAAACATACATTGATCATCATAGTAGATGGAATCAAATTCCTTGTTAAAAATATTATTAGTTAATGATTAAAAAGAAAAAAGACATCCATATTATTAAAAGATGCAATATAAAAAAGTGGCTATATTACATAATAACCATTTGAATGATTATTAACAACAACTTTTTTCCTTCAATACCATAAAACATTAAGTGCATATATCATGCCATTTTAGTGATATATTAACGGTTCCCTAATATTTGTTTGACAGCTATCACAATCATCTACTACTACACCCTGCAAATAGTTAAAATATATATATATATATATATATATATATATATATATATATAATTACACCTCACAAGTAGAAATAAACAAAAAATAACATGCCTACAGTTATAATAATTACGGTAAACTATTCTAAAGCATCCTTCACCAATCTTATTAGTAGGGTCAAAATATGAGTATCAATTTGATTTGCCGAAGATCAAATAACCCGCATGTAGTTCAAGTGTGCATTATACCATTGAAAATGAAAACATACAATAGATTGAGATGACACTCTCAACCCATTTAATTACGAACTAATCAAGTTGAATTATATTTATACGAATTTAAAAAATTCAGCTGAAAAGACGATGTGTTCCCAAATTCTTTATAAACCCACAACATCCTAAATCGTTTTTATTATAATTATGTAGAATCTTATTTTTTGTTATGCTAAATTATGTGTAGATTTAAGCACATACATGTAAATTAAATATTTTGGTGGATTTTAGAAATTACAAACACATGTAAAAACTTCAAACCCTAAACCCTTTATTATATCGTAACCATATATCATACTAAATCCTAAACCCTCTGAAAACCTAAACCCTACTAAATAGTAAACCCTAAATACTAACTGTTATCCTAAATCAAATATACAACCAAACAATAACACATGTGTTAATAATTTGTAAAACCCACCAAAAAGTGGAAAAAAAAGTTATCGAAAATATACGTTGTGAGATATTAAATCGAAAAGGAGAAAACACTGAAGTAATTTGTGCAATTTTCATAATTTTCTGATTTGCCATTTGTAAGATATATAATTTGCAAAAAAAAAAAAAACTTCAATATTCAATATTGCCATTGATATATCACCAAATAATAAATAACTTACCAAACTAATATTTTAAAAAGTCAATATAGGATCATTATAGTCTTTTTGTCATATTCTCCTCACTATTTAGGTAGTCATATTTTTAAGGGCTTGATCAGTGGTTCACATTTAATTTAATAACTCATTTAAGGGTTGAGATTAACTTAGACTACCTAATATCATTATAGTAGGTGGAACCAAATTTCTTGTTAAATATATTATTAGTTAATGATTAAAAAGAAAAAATACATCCATATTTTTAAAAGATGCAATATAAAAAGTGTCCATCTTACATAATAACCATTTGCATGATTATCAACAACTCTTTTCCTTCAATACCATAAAGTATTAAGCGTTTTAGATATTGTAATGCATATATCATTCCATTTTAGTGATACATTAACAGTTCCACTATATTTGTTTGACATCTATCACAATCATCTACAACTACACCCTGCGAATTATTTTAAAACATAATAGAAATATATATAATTACACCTCACAAATAGAAATAAACAAAAAATAACATGTCGACATTTATAATAATTACGGTAAACTGTTCTAAAGCATCCTTTACCAATCTTATTAGTAGGATCAAAATATTAGTATTAATTAGATTTGCTAAAGATCGAATAACCCGTATGTAGTTCAAGTGTGAACTATACCATTGAAAATGAAAATATACAATAGATTGAGATGACACTCTCAACCCATTTAATTACGAATGAATCAAGTTGGATTATATTTATACGAATTTAAAAAATTCAGCTGAAAAGGCGATGCGTTCCCAAATTCTTTATAAACCCACAACATCCCAAATCGTTTTTATTATAATTATGTAGAATTTTTTTTTTTGGTTATGCTAAATTATGTGTAGATTTATGCACATAAATGTAAATTAAATATTTTGGTGGGTTTTACAAATTACAAACACATGTAAAAACCCCAAACCCTAAACCCTTTATTATATCCTAAACCATATATCATACTAAATCCTAAACCCTGTAAAACCTAAACCATATTAAACAGTAAACCATTAACCACCAAAAAGTGGGAAAAAACTCGTCGAAAATATACCTTGTGAGATCTTAAATCGAAGAGGAGAAAACACTGAATTTAATGGTGCAATTTTCATAATTTTTCGATTTGCTGTTTGTAAGATACTTAATTTGCAAAAAGGAAAAAAAAATCAAATATTCAATATTGTCATTAATATATCACCAAATAATAAATAACTTACCAAACTAATATTTTAAAAAGTCAATATAGGGTCATTATAGTCTTTTTGTCATATACTCTTTACTATTTAGGTAGTCATATTTTTAAAGGCTAAATCAATAATTCATATTTAATTTAATAACTTATTTAAGGGTTGAGATTAACTTAGACTACCTAATTTACACTCTGGTATAATATATAGTGTAGATTAATTGTTAAATTATGATGTATTATTTTGAAACAAAATAAAATTAAGGGATTAAATTGATTAATTGAAAGTTTTTGATTGCTAATTGTGAAAGTGTGAAACTTATATTATATTTAAAATTTAACATAAAAAAATGCTTTGATTGGACTTTAAAAAAAAATATTTATATACACATGACCCACTGGTTAAATGATGAACTGCTATTGCTAACAATAAACACGACAAAACACATGCAAAGATCGATACTCAGAAGTCGAACCATATCTCAAACATTTTTTATTATTCTATATATTTAAAGTCATCCATATTTATTACACCCAAATACTTCGTAATTATTATAGGGCCCATGAGACTATTTATTTGGGCTTTTTCAGGATTAAATTATAGTTTATGCTGGGCTTTTTGTCTGATTCAAAGTCCAACCCATGAAAAAAATACAATTTAATTAAACGAAAGGAGAAAAAAGAAGAAAATAAAAAGGACGTTCGACGACATCGTACGCCGGCCACCGTCATCTCGTTCAGAAGCTCCGGCATCTCATTCCAGCTACCGTCGTCTCTCGATTCCGGCGAGTGGCTATTTTTCATATTCAACTGAATACAGGTATACCTGTTATTATTTTATCAAATAATTAATATATGTAAACATGTATAGCTTACTTTACAGTTTCTCAGAAGTTTATTTGGCGGATCTACTAAAAACATGATATCGGAGAATTGTTTTAAGGATTTTGATTATATTATAATATTCCTATAATTGAAATGAATGATAAATAATGTTTATTTTTTTATAACCTATTTTTGTGGGGAATTATTGGTGTTGTACAAGTGCATTCCAACTGTTTGATGAAATGTCTAACAGAAGTTTGACATTAACAATTCAAATGTCTCTTAACCAAATGTAGTATTTAATTACATCTACTACAATTAGAAATTTAAAAAATGTTAAATTTTGCAACATTGAAGATGGATCAGATGTTAAATAACATTTTGTCTTTGATCATGTTCTATTATGGATATAGCTGAAAACGTTATGTGTTGCTTTACATTGTGTAACAGAAAAGCACAATGCTTCGTGTAGCAACCAAGTTTTCGAGACGTGTGCTGTCTTCAGTTGAATGTTTTTCTGGAACTTACGGGTCCTCAATTCTGAAAAAGGGGTCGTTTATCTCCAGTTCTGTGCTAGGGTCATCCAGTGTAATCGACCAGCGTTGTGTTCCAAGTGATTTTTATAAATGCATTTCGCTTGGATCCCACAATTTTTCAAGTTTCGCGTCTGGCTTCTCTCCGTTGAAACACAAGCCGTTGGAGTCCCTCATTGACGTTGAGAGGGCAAAGCTTCAAACCCCCGAGGATCTAGCTACAATTTGGGATGACGTAAGTTCTTGTGACCTGCTTTGTGATTTGTTTCATTTATATTTTGGCCCAAAGTTCCGTTTTAGAATTTTCGCATAAACAATTTATCTGGGCTTGCATTAGGTCAATACTGCATTAGGTTAAAAGCATAGCTGACAGATGAAGTATTGTATATTGATATGTAATAGTTAACCCAATAACGAATAATATAATTAGTTTCATAGCTGGAAATGTATATTTTTTGCTACACGAGATACAAGTGATTACTGAAAATTGTTATGGAAAAAGAAGTTATCTTTGTAAGGTTAAATCTATATGAATACTCAAGAATTAATGGAAAAATATTTGGTTACAAAATTTTTACAAAACTTTGTTTACAAAATGATGTGCACCACTAATATGAAGAGAGAGAAAGAAGAGTGAGAACATGCCAACCAATGAGATGGTGACAAATCAGTTTGTGAACTCTGTTACTATACTTTCTTTTGTAAGCGTAGCATTGCTCCAAATTAATATAATAAACATATTTTACTTTCTAATGTATACAATTAATTGTTCTATATCTCAATAATAATATATTTTCTAATATATAAGTAGAGGTAGTTGTTCCAAAGATTTAAAATTAATATATGAAAAGATAACACCTAGTAGTACATCAATGCTTTCCTTCAAAAATCAAAAGTAATGGTGTTAAGTGTTAACTGCTTAGTGTCGACCATCAAGGTGGGGCTTTATGAGAAATGTGACTATAGAACGACCTGCACCTTCTTTTTATTGCTATAATATATCTGATGAAAAGCATTATGGGCCCATTTGTCATTGATTATTAAAATGTTATTTAACCAACCGATTGAAGTTTATCACTTCCCATTCAGTTTCATATCGGAAGAGGTCATATTGGCGCATCAATGAAGACAAAGTTGTATCATCTGCTGGAGCACCGCGCTGCTGACTGGTAATCCATCTGCAACTCCAATTAAATCCACTCAGAACACTTTTAGGATAACTGTAAAACATATATTGGTAGGCCAAATACTTAATCTTTTTGTCGATCTTTCTAAATACCGCTCTAATCTAGCGTAACCCCACAAAGCTTTTATAATTAACTGACCCACCCACACCCACCCAAGCACCCACCACCACCCAAATAATCGTCTGTAATCAATTTGCAAAGGTCACGTCCATTCATTAAAATTTTTAGTTTCCCATAAGCCCGTTTCTTGTGTCGGTTTTTTAACTGTACTTGTGTTATATTTCATTTGCTTTTTGGTTTTGTTATCTGACGATGATTACTCATTTTGTAGCCGCTATTTCGTGATTCCGGTGTGGAAAGGAAGCGGTTATACAACAATGTTTGTGCAAGGTTTGAATTCCTTCATCAATAATCCTGCAAGCATCAGTATTGTACAAAAGTCATGAATGGGCTGATTTGTTGTCTCAAACATATCACACAAGTTGAAAATGTTACATTTTAGGTGAAACAGGTTAAAAGTCACCAAAGTCTATTTTTAGTGTGTAAGACATCCTAAATCGTGTTATTGAGAGATTCATATTTTATTGTAATACATTGTGTTTGTTAGCATGCGTTCAGAATTTACAAAACATTGAAAAATGGACAAAAGAATGATACCCCCTCCGTAACCTGTCCGGCCTGCCCATCTTGCCACCATACCACGTCTAATAAACATGACTTTTCAATACTCTTGAGTTATCGAACCCTTCTAGGTGCAATACTGCCTTAACTTAGAAATTTAATTTGTTTAGTCTCTTGGAAGTATCTTTTGTTTTGTTTTGTTTCTGATACTTATCATTTTGATACAGTATTCTTTTTAATTCTGATATTTGTCATTTTAATACAGTGCAGATGCCACACATACTTTTCACTGGTCTTGAAGATTACAAAGCAAGAGGAACTCAAGCTGCTCCGTATTTCACTGTTTCTCATTACAAAGAATTTGCCAAAACCAAGGATTTGGTCCTTATTCGAGGGGATATCGTGTTTACCAGCAAACTAACCGACTCTGAGGCAAAATGGCTTTTGGAAACTACACAATCCTTTTACTTGAATGATACAAGGTACAAACTGGTTGAACGCTTCAACAGACAAACAAGTGAGTTTGAATTTAAAGACGTTTTACGAGCATTAGACATGCCTATGATGTAATTTTTTCAGATAACGGCCAAGTCATCATAGGAATAACAATAAGAAAGAGCCTGGGTTGTCTCTGTTATTTAACATTTTGTTTTGTTGGTGGTTGTAGTGAGTCAGCAGGCAAAACACAAGATATTGACTTCTTGTTAGAACAACTCTTGGCATATTGGCTCCTCTGTATATGTACTATTTAGTTGTTTGTAGAGGCGGCAATTATGACCCTTTTATTTGTTTGTAGATAACTTGATCAGAGTTGTATCATTATGCATCCCTGAAGATTATGAGACATAAACACCAGAATCTAGTAGTGCCTACCACTACCTAATAACCATCAAAACCATGCCTAAAATGTAATAAAATAAATCCATGATCAAATACAAACAAGACAACAATGAGAAATCACACCAAGATTGAACCTCAAATTTGAAAACTAAATCTAAATCCTTAAGGGTCCGTTTGGTTCGCATAATGATTTTGAAAGAATTGAAATCTGTCAAAGGAATTGGAATCTAAATGAATTGGAATTTGAAAGAATTCGAATAAAATGTAATTGGAATCTGAATGTGCTGGAATCTGTCACGTTTGGTCGACAAGAATTGAAATGGAATTTGAATTAATAATAATAAAAAATATGAGTAAATAATATAGGTATAATGTTAATTACGATTGATTAAAATATGTAATAATCTAATATTAATATATTATTAATTATATATATAAATAGTTAATAAATAACCAGTACTAATAGTAAATAAAATTAACTAAAATTTTTATTTAGGTATATAATTAATTGCATATATAATTGCGAAAATGATAACAAGTATTAATATTAACATCTATCATTTATATAAATATGGTGATAATATTGTTTTATATTTTTATAATATAAAATTAAAATATTATATAAATATGACATTAAATTAATATTTAATTAATAGAAGTATTAATAATTTTTTTTTAAAAAGAATATAAATATAACATTAAAATAATATTTAATTAATAGTAGTATTAAGAAGAATTTTTTTAAAAAAATAATAATCGGCAATCTAAATTCCATTAAAATCATAAGTCTTCCATCCAATATGGTAAGGAATCTGAATTCTTTTGTCTGACGGAATTCGAAGGATTCCAATTCCTTCCAATTATGTGAAACAAACGCAATGCAATGGAATCTGAATTCCATTCTGTCAACCAAACAGGATATGGAAAGGAATTCAGATTCCAATTCCATCAAATTCCTATGAATTCGGTGAACCACATACCCTAAGTAGAATAGAAAAAACTAAGATATGGATAATTGGAAAGTATGATTTGGATGTAACACATTTCAAGCAACTTAAACGACCCAATAATAGTTCTTCATACTCGAACATGATTGGACAATTTAAACTATATCCTAACAAATACATTTGAAAGATTTTGAAATATAAACAACGAATATAGATATGATACAACAACAATACCCAAACTCGTCGTACACATTTGTACAAAGATCCAGAACAGTTGCACCGCGATTTTGAATATGGCTGCTGATCTTTATATTACAACTTATTAGACCGGTAAGAAAATATGTTTGATAATAATTTTACAAGGTAACAAAAAAAATCACATTAAAATCCTAAATGAAAATAAAAATACTGTAAGTTATTATTGTGGCGATCCAGTTTGTGTTACAGGGAAATTGTGTGTTTAAAGCCCAATTACATATTCCATATTCATTCACACAAACGGTTTGTGCAGCCATCAACGAAAACCTCCTGTTCATCATCACTTGTTCAAACTTCAAACAAATACAAATTCCATAGTTACGCATACACATACATACGTACTATATTATATAATTCATTAATCGGTGTAGCGTCGAATTTCAACATTCAGATTCCTCACTCAACAGTTAACAGTAACCAGCAATGGCGGACGCATCCAACGACGCTAAGGATATTGAAAAGCTTTACGTTTATGGAGAACGACTCAGCGAAGCTAAAGACAAGTCTCAGGTTTTCATTACTTGTTACGTTTCATTTCTAGGGCTTTTTTTATTTTATTATTATTATTGTACGAAATTAGGGTTTCTAATGATTATTTGATGATTTTTGTAGAATGTGGAGGATTACAAGAGTATAATTGAGGCTGCAAGGACTTCGAGTGTAAAAGCGAGACAATTAGCAGCTCAATTGATACCTAGGTTCTTTAAGTTCTTTCCTGGTTTATCAGGGCCTGCTGTTGATGCTCACCTTGATTTATGTGAAGCTGATGAGCTTGGGGTTTGCACTTTCCTTATATAGACTGGAGTTATTATTATATGTTTATTAGATACAGAATAAATACTGTACAATAAAAGCTAGAATAAGTTAGTTTTCCCTTTCTGAAATATGGTCATGTTTCAGTATGTGATTTTAAAGATGTTAGTTTTAAGTAATTCAGAACATATACCCTTGCTTAGTATCATACTAATTGACACACATAGCTAGTATCTCAGTTAGAGGCTTGTAAGCATGACATTTGTTTCATATGGTATATGTGATTTTTCTTGTTGGCCAATGCACACATCAGGATGTTAGCTCGTGTTGACTTTATCGAGTTGGGTTATAGTTAAATTTGTAACTTTTGCTTTATAAGAAATTAAGAATATATGTTAGCATAGGGTCCTGCTGCTTAATGTTTTTGGTTGCTCATTTTGTCAAAGATTCGTGTCCAAGCGATTCGTGGACTTCCTCTTTTCTGCAAGGATACGCCTGAGCATATCTCCAAGATTGTTGACATTCTTGCACAACTTCTTCTAGCTGGTAAATTAGGTTCTTAAGTTTTTCTGTTGGTGTCTGAAGTTGAACACATATATGACCTTGAGTACTCAAATGTTTTCAGAAGAAAATGTGGAGCGTGATGCAGTGCACAAAGCTCTTTTGTCCTTGTTGAGGCAGGATGTGAAAGGTAGCTTAACAATGCTATGATTGTTTTGTAAAACTTATTTAAAATATAATTAACAATCACTGTAACCATATATTCGTAACATATGCTTGCAGCATCCTTGACTGCGTTATTTAAGCACATCGAAAGTGTTGATGAACCAATCACAGATGATAATCTTCGTGAGAGGACCCTGGTTTTTATTAGGGACAAGGTGAGATGATTGATATTTGATGCATGAGAATAATTATGATCTGTATACATGAAAATGACGTCTCGTTAAAAAATTATAGGTGTTCCCTCTAAAATCTGAGCTCTTGAAGCCACAGGAGCAGATGGAAAGGCATATAACTGATTTAATTAAAAAGGTAAGTTCCTATTGTTGTCATTTATTCATGCTTTCAATCACTTAGATTTTTCGCTATATAATATCATCATTTAGCTTCTGCTTTCTATGTGATTTAGATGTCGTAATGTACTACACTGAGATCTGGTAATTATACTAATGTGTTTGAGAATGCTTTATATTACAGAGTTTACAAGATGTTACTGGAGCAGAATTTAAGATGTTTATGGATTTTTTAAAGAGTTTGAACATATTTGGAGAGAAAGCTCCTACTGAGCGAGTCCAAGAGCTTGTTGAAATCATTGAAGGCCAAGCTGATCTTGATGCACAATTCAGTGTAAGTTTATCATGTTTTTTATTTTGTCATTACTTGCTGAATTTGTAACTCCAAACTTCTGTGTAACTTTTTGAAAACATAACATTTGCTAGCTGTGGCCATTAAAATTCAGGTTGAAGATGGGGACCATGTTGATAGATTAATATCGTGCCTATACATGGCTCTTCCGTTCTTTGTAGTAAGTCTCTTTTGGTATTTAAGTATTTATATGCATACATTTTTGTTAGTTCTAGCAGATCATCTTTCTTTGGAACTGAAATCTCTATATTATATGCAGAGGGGTGCTTCAAGTAGCAAGTTTCTCAACTATTTAAACAAGCACATTCTCCCTGTTTTCGACAAGGTAATATTTTCAATTTTGTTTTTCATGCTAATACCTCCCTTTGTAATCATTCCTTTCTTGCTGAAATGACTGTAACCTATCATTTTAGCCGGATTTCCCTTAGTTAATTCATGGTTTGTTTGCTACACATTTATTTCATTTGCAGCTTCCCGAAGAACGGAAAGTAGACTTGCTCAAGAACCTTGCTGAGAGTTCACCTTATGCAGCACCACAAGATTCGAGACAAATCCTTCCCTCTGTTGTTCAGCTCTTAAAGGTACTCAATTTCTTCTGAATAGGTGTTTATTGATTGGTAAAGTTGGCAATTTCAACCCGTTTATTTATGAATAGTTGATTTGGGTTTTGTTTTATCTGAAACATGTCAAATACTATTATTTAGCTAAAACAGCAATGAGTCAAATAGGTTGAACGATTCAAAACCGGATGAAAGTCACAAAAGTATATTTTAGATTGTGTATATAACCTCTTACATTGCTTTTTTAAAAAGTCTTAGACTATTATTAAGATGAGATTGTTTTTTGTAATCATAATTACACAGTAGTTACTTAAAAAGCTTAAAGAATGTACAAAAGCATTTTTCTAGGTAAACCAAATCTGACCTGATTAGCTTAGAGTTTGGACCCATACTGAAAAATGACCCGTTCTAACCATATATTGACTTAACTTTTCTGCAACTTAGTGCAACATTGGTTTGTACTTTTGGTAACATACTTTCTCTCATGTTTGTTTACTCAGAAGTACATGCCTAGAAGGAAAACGGGAGAAGAGATGAACTTCACATACGTTGAGTGTATGTTGTACACGTTCCACCATTTAGCTAACAAGGTGAAAATGTTATATATGACTGTATATTAGCAGATTCACCTGTTATCCATTTGTTGAACTCTAAATTCACTCTTATTGTAAAACAGGCTCCAAATGCGACTAATAGTTTATGCGGTTATAAAATAGTGACTGGGCAACCATCAGACAGGCTTGGTGAGGACTTCACTGAGTTCAATAAAGATTTCACAGAAAGGTAGTTTGTTTGTAGTTGTTACAAAATGTCAAAAATACCCTTCTATAATCTATAGTAGTAGGAATAATTCTCTTACTTGGTGATTAAGGCTGAGCTGTGTTGAAGACCTCACTAAAGCTACAATGAAGAAATTAACACAGGGAATGGGCCAGCCGAATAAGACAACGGGGACCGCTGTATCTGATGAAGAAAAGGCTAGAATTGTGAGTTCATAAATAGCTTCCTAGTACCATCAATCACCTTTTATTGATATGGATGTCAATTCTGACCCATTTACTTTATGAATGGGTCAAATCGAGTTTTGGTTTTATCTCTAATGGGTCTAATTGTCTAATGAACATGCTAACCCAAAATGTAAAACAAGTAATCAAACAGGTCAAAAGTTGCCCAAAATGTACTCTTAATGCATAAACCTCCTGAATCTCTAATATTAAAAAAAATAGATTATTATTTGAATAACATTACTTTTGTAATCATATTTGACACACTAAAATGTTAGTAAATGAAATTAGACAAAAAGTGTTCCCGGTCAACTCAACCTGTACAAAAAAATACCCATCTTCATCAGTTATCTTTTCCCGTCTTCTCTCTTTTTCCCCCATTATTACTTTCCGGGCTGCATTTCATTATTATATTATTGTCATATATGCAGAAAATTCAGAAGCAGAATGCAACAACAGGGTTGCGCACCTGCAACAACATTCTGGCAATGACACAGGTAATGGAATTTTAATCTTTTTTTTCCCCTGCAAATATGTACATACTTGGTCTGGTTTCAAGTGAATCACCCCTTATCCCTCTTGTTCCTTATTGGTCTGTGTAATATTATTTGGTTGTCAATATGCTGTGTAACTTAATAACTTTACTATTTTATAATGCTTTCAGTCAACAATAAAGAGACTTAACTAATTTGCTTCTTCACAGTGATTTTATCGTTAACGTTATTTAATGGCAACTGAGCCAAAAATTCCATCTTTTGGCCAAAAGTAGAACCCAGCTGGCAAAATATCCATGGAACAATAAAAGTAATGACCTGGTAAATAGCATACAGTATAAACGTTAAAGTTTAAACACATGCTTTCCTCACAAAGAATGTCTCTTGTTTCAATGTTACCTCATTGAAGCAGTATGATTACATTCACATTTACTCGAATATATGTTCATATTGATCTCCAGATAATCACTAGTGTTGATTTCAGGATTAAAATAATTATTATTTAATGAATTATATATGTTCTGAGATTATTTTCTTATGTTTACGTAGTTGACAAGTTATGATCATTCAGCAACAGAATGAACTCTATTTTCTGTTGAATGTAGATGTTTATTAAGGTACTTGAAATAGGTTCAGGATCTTATATGTTTATGTTTTGGTTTAATTCAGCCGTTACATTCAAAAGCACCTTCATTTATTGGAGACAAAAGAATTAACCTTTCTTGGAACGAAGAAGTAAAAGCCGCAGCTCCAGCAAACACTGCCGGGTATGTACATTTAACTCGCTGTTTTGAACATGACATTTCGTGTTCCTTGTTTTCTTCTTTTTAAATAATAATTATTATTGTTTTTGTTGTTGTTGTTGTATGGCAAGGGAGAACTATCAGTTTACTTAAAGTTCTATATGCCATGTCCACGGAGGTGGCAATTTAGCCCCATTGACTTATAAATGGATCGATTTTAGTTGATGTTTATCTATAACTCTAATCAAAAGCTTTTCTAACAAATATACGTATTCTTGTTCCTCAGAAGCAAACGACCTTCCAACAATCTAAATGGTTCCGGCAACCAAGTGAATAAAAGAGGCCGTGGAGGTGGCGGCAATCAGCTTGTTGACAGGGCATTTGAAGGTCTGTCATATGGCGGGAGAGGTAATTCAAGGGGAGGTGGACAAGGTAGGGGATGGGGTAGGCGCGGTCGGGGAAGAGGCTACTATCGTTAACTTTCACTTCCCAATTCAGATCAGATTCGTGTTGACCGGGCTGCAATGGAGGAATTAAGGGAAGTTTAAGCCTAACAAGAATGCAGGAGCTAATCTAGGTTTACACACTTGAATTTGACGATCGGAATCTTTTGAGTTTTGAAATATCAGATTTTTGTTTTAGTTTTATGTATTTTTAAATTAATTATTACATGCTATCAGAGATATGATTACCTGGAGTCCGGAAGTTTTATGTATATGGTTTTGGATGCGTTTTAGTATTTATATGAAACGCATATGAGCATATCTAGACATCTAGTATCTAAAGTTGTATTACTTTTCTCAAGTGTTGTGAAAGTCTGTAGTCCTGTTTATAAAATTTTCATCTATACTGAAAGATAATAAGGAAGAGAACATAAAAACTTTATGTTATAAATAAATAAAATTACACTCCGTATTATATTATTTACACAATATACAAAGTATCTTTTCTATCCGTTGAAAGCTGTCTCATCATTCTTACTGCAAATCTTCTCCAATATGATCCATTTTTCTCATTGGAATTTCAAGCTGAGTAGGCCTACCGATTTCCAAATGCTCAGGTACCTCCGTGGGGCTCACTAATTCCCATCTTGGTGGATTCCGATGATTCCTTTCATTCGTCGATTCTGAACTTTCTAATGGTTGGACTTGATTATGGTTCAAGCTAAGCACGATGTAAACAAGTCTGGCCGCTCTCCTCCAACGGCTTTCATTGTTCCAGCGAGAGCCATTGAAACTAATAATTCGTTGCTCAATGCGGTTATGAAGCAACCGATACAAGAAAATTAGTAAGCTTAGTGTTGAAGCAAGACCCGAGATAAGAAATATTCCCCAAAAGTTAGCCAGGCTTAGTCTTTCTGAGTCTAATCCTGGATTGGTATTGGAACAGTTTCCGGAGGTATCAAGCCATTCGTCTTCCATGTCCCGAATCTTGCCTTCTTCCAAGAGGTATAAAATAGCTGCCGAGACATCATCTGTTATTGGAGAATATTTGGGGAAAACCTATAAAAATACACATAAGGCGGTTAATAATGTTCTTAGTACTTGTAAATGATCGATTTGGAATTGAATATGGGTCTATCCCCAAGTCCTAACAGGTCAAAATCGAAAATTAGATCAAAGGAAATGAGTTGGTTATATCGAACTTGTTGAAAGTAGCCTAAAATGTACTATTAAGCTCACAAACTTGTAAATCATTTTTCATTTAGAAATTTAATTAGATTGTTGTTTACTGTATGTACTAACGAATAACATTGTTTTGCAATCATGTTTTACAAGTTACTTATATTAAAATAGTTGCAGACTTGTTTAGACCCATTACCAAAAACAGTGATTTAGTATATACTTACAAAGCCTAGACCTCCAAATTTGTAAGAAGGGCCGACAGCGGTATACTCGTTGCAATACTCTTTGAGGAAGTATTTCTGATAAGGGAGCTCGAGAAATGCAGCAGTTATAGTTCCGTTTTTAAAGTTGTCTGGATATTCATTTTGAAGTGCTATGCTCTTTATGTTCTTCAGTTTTAGAACATCTCTTAAGTACTTGCCCACAAACGAATCAGGATCACATCCAACGGATGCATTAGTTTTCCTTACCCACTCTATATCTCTCACTGTGGGCTCTAAGATACGAACCGTGAGCATTGAAGTGAGGCTAGCCGTGTAACTTGAAGTTAAGATGAAAACGACGAAAAGCCATATCACAACAACCGCCTTACTGTGATTGCTTCGTATCTTCTCTCCTACATTTGTAGTCAAACGTTATACTACTGCTTTTTAAAAGTACAATGATTACATATATTTTATAATTGTATTACAGGTGTTTTGATACAAAATGAGTACTAAAGAAAGAAATACTTATGTACTTACTATGAGAGAAGAAAAGGGAAGAGAAGGTGAACCATAACGCGGTTCCCAGTTGATCATTCCATGGACCTCGAAACTCTCTGTTCACTTGATGTTCCATGAACCAGACCACAAACATTGTGTAAAACAGTATCCCAAATGTGGCTAACCACATTTCAACCGTGAACGGTCTCATAAACTTCCACGCCCTTTGCGGTTCTGATTTCACTGGTACCACCATCGACAACCCCGACTCAGTAAACGGTTGTGTGAACTCAACGTACCTTGAACGATTAGCCAGTATCGTAACATCGCCAACAACAGCATCGTAGTTCTTTTTATCAAAGAAAAATGCATCCACAAAAAAAGAACATTACTACGTGTTATAAGTTCCTTTAGGTGCAAATTAAACATGTTCAAGCTAAGATAATATGAATATTTTATGAAAACAATATGTCATGCTTTGTTAATTTCAAAGTTGAAAGGTCAAAGAAGTTCTTTAACGAATAGTTTACCTTAAAAGCGTCAAAATTTATAATTTAATTACGTGTCCTATATAACCTTGTTTAGTCAAAGTCAACCTTAATTTAATTTAATTTAAATTTGATAATATGATGATTATCTAGTCAATAATTCCCAACTTCTAGCTGGTTTCTAAGAACTTACGTAAAAAACAACAAACCATTGCAAATGTATCACAAGAAACGCATACGTGCGCAAAAGTTTTTTTCGTCTCGGTCATCAGGCCATCAGCTAGTATTATCAAACATACCATTGTGTAAAAAGGTTTCACGATGAAGTTAACTATCGAGTACCTTGTAATAGACTTGTTCCACCATATTGTCGTAAGAGCCCGAATGGTTTACAAACTCGTAAGTTAGAGTGTAGCCGTATCTCTCTTCCAAAGTGGCAACTACGGACTTGAAAACCGCGATACAAAAACCAGAATATTTGGTCTCGTTTGTACTCTCAATCCATTCAACTTTCACAAACCTATCAAATGATGTCGCATCTGGGACCCCGATCTTCATTTTCCTACCGTTGTTAGGCATTGCCCATCCTTTAGGAAATCTGCTTATTAGATCCCCGGGCCAATTTATGGCTAATTGCTTTAGGCTATGATCACCCACAAATTCTAAATTCTTTGAAAAACCCGACCCTGGTGACCAAAATCCGAGCTCTTTGTAACTTTTTCCAATAATATTTACTAGTTGTAATACTTGAGGCGTTGATAGCCTTCCGTTCTTGAAGGCTATCCTACCAGTCAAACCAGAGAAGTTGCTGGATAGGATTGTATCCAACAACTTAGTATCGTTTAAATTTCCTAAGCGTTCTAATGCTCGTGAGATAGTTTCTACGCTATCATATGCACGTAAAGCATAGATTCCTGGTTCAAATTTATCTTCCTTGGGATAATTTGAACGAAAATTCGTCTTGAAGTTAGTTCTGAAGTCTAGAAATTGGGTGTTTTTGTCAGAATAATATGTCTTGATGCCTAGAGCACCTTGCACAAGCCGAAAAAACGACGGGTCAATAGAATCAAGAAAACTAGAAACCCTATCTCCTAGAATCCAAACCGAGTCTTGACCCATTAATCCCAATTTATTAGCTTCTTCAAACACCCGAGTTGCAGACGGTAAAGAGGACTTTAACACGATAAAAACTCGTGATTGCTTTGTTGTCAGGACTCCCGCCAGTTTATCACGAATGGTCTCTTTTGGATCAAATGGTAAAGTAAAATGAGGAACAACTAGACGATCTTCAATTATAGAACCAATCTTTTGAAGTGATTCAGATAATAATGATAAAGCCCCATATTCACCACCATACACACTGTCTTCGTAAACTACTATGACTCTTTTCCAGTTATACGATTGGACGATAGATGTGATGCAATCTAATTCATCAGACATGCCTAGATTAGTCATTTGTACCAGGAAGGGCCATTGAAGACGCGATAAGGGTTGTGAAGTATCACTAGTCAAAGATATAACCGGGATTTGATCACGTTGTCCTGTTTTTGCCACTAATGTAGTTTCCTCCCATGAATCCGTCCCTATTATTACTCGCACATTTTGTTTATTAATCAACTCGTTTGCTGCAACACAAAACATTGTAAAGCTTTAGTTGTGTAATTTAAAGGTGCAATATGATATAAAGTAAGTTAACATTAGTTAATACCGTACTAATTCATAAGCATCATAAAACTATAGGTATGTAAAAGGAATCGTAATATTATGAACCTGAAGAAGCAGCTTCAAGAGGGTCTCCACTAGAGTTCTTGAAATGAATAGTCAACTTGTGGTTTTTAGACCCCGAATTGAGCTTTTGTACCGCGATTTCAATGGCGGTTTTTTGTTCTTTACCTGCCCGAGAACCTTCGTCGATGATCACTCCTATGTTTGTGTTTAGATTCAAGGCTTGTGTGACTAAACTATTTAACAGAATGGTCGATACGAAGAAGAAAAAAAAGATAAGTTTTGAAGGTGCACACGAGAACATTTTTTTGGGACAAGAGTTTAGGATATGTTGTGTGTTGAACATCTTAAATAAAGGGAAAGAATCGTTGATGCAGAAAATTCAAAATACAACTTGGTCAACGTTGAAGGCAATTAATTTAAGCAATATGCCAAGAAGCAACCTGTTAGAGTTTTATACTTGTAGCCCACACAAATCGCTGGAAAAAAAATAATCCAGTCTTCGATTTTATTTTCCTTTCAAATATTAGTTATTTTTAAAATGAAGAATTAAAGTACGTTTTGCTTAACAGACTTTGGTGGCATTTCATTTCCTTGGGGGTTTACTCGGGGTATGAATTATATTAAAAGTGACAAAATTTCAAAAGATATAAATGAGATATTTTGTGTAGTGAACTCGATGGGGTATTCAGTCGAGTCAAGTTAAGCTCGAGCTCGACCTTGACCGGCTCAACCTATGCAGGATAAGCTTGACATCGGCTCGATAGCTTAACGTGCTTTCATATTGTATGTTCGATTTCGGCTCTAATGTAATTGAGAACGGCTCGAACTCGTCCTAAAAAGTCGAGAATGGCACCAAATTTTTCAGCCTTCAATTTTCGTATGCCATAGATAAAAGGGAAAATACTTTTTCGTATGGCAAATTAATCAGTGTTGGGGGGAGTTGAAAATATTTTTAGGGCACGAAACTCATCAATTTGTAAAAACGAAAATGGCGCAATTTTGGAAGCCAGGCACGGCCAAACCTCGCCTGCTCGACGACGAAGAAGGCGGCGTTCTTTTCTACTCCGCCGCTCCATCATCCACGTAATAATCTTCTTTCCAAAATCTACCTATTTTGTCGTAAGATATAAACAATATGATTTTTGGCGCTAAACTGAACTTAAAATCAATTATCCGATATCTAAACCCTAATAGCCAGTTTCCTACACTGATTCGAATATCAATCGAAATTCAGATGCTATATTATCAGCAGTAGTATTATAAATTTGAATATGTAACTGGAGTGAATTGATTGTAGATATGGATATGCGAGCTTAGAGAAACAGAGAGAGCGATTACCTGTATATAGATACAGAAATAGTATATTGTATCTAGTGGAGACTCATGCCACTACAATCATTGTCGGTGAAACAGGGAGTGGTAAAACCACTCAAATTCCTCAGGTTAGGGTTTTAAAGTTGAGTGATCATGTTTTTTTTTATCGATGAAATATCGTTACTAGGCTGTATGCGTAATCATTATATATTTTTTAATCTTGCAGTACCTTAAGGAAGCCGGGTGGGCCGATGGTGGTCGCATTATTGCATGTACTCAACCAAGACGGTTGGCTGTGCAGGTAATCATTACTGAAGCTTAACGCTCACTAATAAATCTTTTAAATATTGTTTCAGTATTTTTTTTTTTACTACTATGATTATGGTTGCAGAGTGTTGCTGCAAGGTTGGCGGAAGAAATGGGAGTGACTCTCGGGGAGGAAGTTGGTTATACTATTCGGTTTGAAGATGTGACAAATTCAGTAAGACTTTATTTGAACTTGAAATTGTTCTATTATGAATGACTACCAAGTACTAACTACTAAATGTGAAAACAAATTAATCAAAGGGATCAAATTTTATCGAGAAAATGAAACAAAAGAAAAGGGCCCATTACTGTAGAAAGTTGTAGGAAAGATTTTGGTGCCGAGACAGTGACACATCTCATGATGCATCATTGTTTATACTTTGATTCACCATTATTTTTTAAACTGATGCACTAGTGTTTTCAGTGCATCAGAATGTAATATTGGCGCATCATGAGACGTGTCAGCCCCAGAAATCCGTAGTGTTTATGGACCTTTTTATTTACCTTATTCTTCCCATGATGTTATGGAGTGTCAATAGTTGTTTATAATTATCTTTTTTGGCAGCACAGGACTTAACAAGGATTAAATTCCTCACAGATGGAGTATTACTTAGGGAAATGATGGATGATCCTCTGCTAAGCAAGTACAGGTGCTGGTTTTATATTCTAGTTACTTAAATCCGTTCAAAGTTTGAAAGTACTAGTCTGTCATTAAAATTATAATACTGTTTCAGTGTGATTATGGTAGATGAAGCTCATGAGAGAGCCCTTTCAACGGACATATTGTTGGGTCTCCTTAAAAAGGTATTCCATAAAGATCAAAGATTTGCTTCTATAACTCTCTGTAAGAATGTGTAGATATTATGTTTATGGTACGTTTGCTAATTACCGATTTCCCAGATACAACGCCGCAGGCCCGAGTTGCGCCTAATCATTGCATCAGCCACAATTGAAGCCAAATCAATGGCTGCGTATTTCCGGACCAGGTTCTTTTATTGCTGTAATGATTGTTAATGATGATCAAGCTCTTAAACTTATCATCCGACTATTACGGGGTTATATAATATCAACATGATTTATACATGCTGCCACCATACTAATAATTTAATGAAATATTGATGCTGCTTATTTATTAATCTTGTCACTGACATTACTTGCTAATGATATTATTAAAATTCTAATTATTGGATTTATATAAGATTTCAAGTTTGTAAAAAATTTTACAAAGTTATAATGATTCCTTTTGTAAGTAAGTTACTATGTATATAATAAGTTCTAGTCATTCAACCATATTTTTTGAATAATCTTTATGGTCATCCATGATTCATGTATTGATGTTTTTTTTAGTCATTTTTTGTATTAGTTTCTTGAGTAATCATTGCTAAATTTTCAAGCTGGTTTTGAACATCACAACTCAAAATGCTGGGACACATCAAAATACTTCATTATGCAACCCGTATCAGTACAGCTGATTGTGTGATTATTCAATGCCACATGATCATTTTTAAGACACGACTATTATTTAACGAAGTTTTGTATTAATCAGGAAAAGGCGGCCTAAGTTGGAAGGAGAAGATCAAGGATTGCTGACAGAACCTGCTATTTTGTCTGTTGAGGTATATTATAGCGACATCAAGTGTAGGATAAAATATAATAAAAATAAGCTTCTATGTTGCTGTGCGTTGCTGTGCTGTACTAACAAAGAATGTGGTATCAGGGTAGAGGATTTAATGTACAGAATTTCTATGTTGAGGAGCCTGTTTCAGACTATCTTCAAGCTACTGTTTCCACAGTTATGTCAATTCATGATAAGGTACACTAACTAATGTGATGACCCTTGAAACTATATGTAATAATTGCATTTTGTTAATCTTTCTATAACTATTGCTCTTGCACAAAAAAACTTTATTTGTTTGAGCTTGTAGGAGCCAATGGGAGACATTCTTGTCTTTTTAACTGGGCAAGATGATATCGATGCTGCAGTTCAATTGATCACGGAAGAAGCCCAAAACAGGGGCAAGTCTTCTTTAGGTATGTCTAAGATTTAGTATTTGGTTACCATGCTGCCCGTTAATTCAACGGTGTGTAGGTCATTAGTCTCTTTTAGTGCTAATTTTGGTTCAATTATGGTTAAACATTTCAGGAATGATTGTTTTGCCGTTGTATTCGGGACTCACTCGTGCAGATCAGGTAAATTATATATCTATCTTTCCCTCCATGGCGTGTAATTTTATATATATGATAAGATATATTGTTGTGGGATTATTTTTTTCAGGATTTGGTGTTTTCTCCTTCTCCTAGAGGGAAAAGGAAGGTGGTGATCTCAACAAATATTGCAGAAACATCCCTTACGCTGGAGGTACTACTCAGTAATGTTGTCATATATATTAATGAATTATCTGCTATAAAATATATTTTCTTATTGCTTTTGAATTTCACTTGTTGGAGCAGGGTGTTGTTTACGTTGTTGATAGTGGATTCTCAAAGCAGCGGTTCTACAACCCGGTATTTCTCAATATAATGGCGTAAATTTTCTTTTGTTTCATTTTGTATTCTGTTGAATTATTATTTTGAAAACATATAACTTTATTTCTTAACAGATTACAGATATAGAAAATCTTGTAGTGGCACCAATCTCCAAAGCATCTGCAAGGCAGAGAGCTGGAAGGGCTGGACGGGTACGGCCTGGCAAGTGTTACAGGTACAAAGATTGCCATACTGACTATATGCTTATATTGAATGGTTTTCACGTTCTGCTTTAGACAATTCAGTACTGATGTAAGTATATTTGTGTGCAACATTTGTATCCCAAATATCAGGCTTTATACAGAAGATTACTTTATCAATGAGATGTCTTCACATGGGATTCCTGAGATGCAGAGATCAAACCTTGTTTCTAGTGTGACCCAGGTACACATAATACTCTCTCCATCCCAATCTAATTGTCTATGTTTTCTTTTTGGGATGTCCCAAATTATCTGTCCACTTTTAGTTTTAACCAATCAGAAAAAATTCAGAAAGTGTTTAACTGGAGAAATGTGAAATCTTACGGGTCTGCAGTGTAATCATTGCACTTTTCTAAAACTCTGTGCATATTAGTAGTGGACTATTAAATTAGGAAGGAGGGAGAATATACATTTTTACACACACACACACACACACACGTACACACGTGTACATATACAAACACACACAAGTAAGAGTTCTTGCGCTAGTTAGTTTTATGGTTTTAAAAGATCTTGCATTACTTCTGTATCATCTTGGATTCTGACAGTTGTGTATTGATTGCAGTTAAAAGCTTTAGGAATCGATAACATCTTAGGGTTCGATTGGCCAGCATCACCGTCATATGAAGCGATGATTAGAGCTCTTGAAGTACTTTATTCACTAGGAGTCCTTGATGATGATGCCAAACTCACATCACCAGTGGGATTCCAAGTTGCAGAGCTACCATTGGTATGTTACCACAGAAATTATTATATTATAAGTTTTTCTCTGTGACTTACAATACAATTGATGTATTATATTTGGTTGTTTTTAGGATCCCATGATCTCAAAAATGATCATAGCTTCCGACCAACTTGGATGCTCTGAAGAAATTATCACCGTGTCTGCTATCCTCTCAGTTCAGGTCATTTAAGTTATAAAGTGGCTGTTTGTTTTCTCATCTTCATTTTATGTGAAACCATTTTAATAGATTTTTAATTGTCATTTTGATAATGGTAACCAGTCAAGTTACTGTAAATGTGGATTAAGGTCTATAAATTTCAATCTTGTTACATTTTTTAGTCTTTTTAAGGAGTATAGTCTCATTTATGGATTGTTCGTATTCTAATATATAACTACGATGTTTCAGTCAATATGGATATCTGTTAAGGGGCAGAGGGAGCTGGATGAAGCCAAATTGAGATTTGCTGCAGCAGAGGTGTGTTTCACGCACAATAATCTGTTCTGCAGATTTTGATCTTTTCTTCCCACTTTATAAAATTTTGTGTTAATTCATGAAGGGTGATCATGTGACCTTCCTCAACGTATACAAGGGATTTCTTCAGTCTAATAAATCGTCAAAATGGTGTCACAAAAACTTTATCAATTACCATGCAATGGTAAGTTTTCACCATCAATATGACATTGATTTCTAAAAGGATAATCTATTGATGAGATTAAGGTTTACCTTATATGGAAAAAATTATTCTGTTTTGCAGAAAAAGGTATTGGAAGTTAGAGAACAGCTAAGAAGAGTAGCACAGCGACTAGGATTAACCCTAAAATCATGCCAAAACGATATGCAGGTCTTTATCTTTAATTCTTTCATGGTTAAAAGTTGTTGGCTTTCACATCTTTCCTAACATTTTCATGCAACTGGTTGAATAGATAATTGTTTTCAATCTTCGTTGTTTTAGTTACTAAGAAGGGCAGTGACTGCTGGATTTTTCGCTAATGCATGTCGTTTAGAGGTGAGTTAGCAAACCTAACTAGTGTGTTATGTAATTTATGGGAAGTTAATGTGAAAATCACATAATTTAGATTTGTTAATTCAACCTTTCATGTATTGACAACTTTGTGTCGGTTATTCTTCTGTGAAGCCATACAGTCATAACGGGACGTACAAGACTGTCAGGAGTTCTCAAGAAGTGTACATTCATCCATCATCTATATTGTTCAGGTTAGCCAACTAATTGAGATAACATCTCTGTACTCCTTGTGGTAATGTTATATTGTACGGGTCAGGTTTGTCTGTGTTGACCCACTAACAGTTATTCTCCAATGTTTTTAGAATGTTGATAATTATTGGTATGTTGAATGTGATTACTAATACTGAATTGTTACATTGATGGTATTGGTATGTTGAATGTGATTACTAATACTGAATTATTGGTATGTTGAATGTGATTATTAATACTGAATTGTTACATTGATGGTAATTGTTATGTGTAAAGTTGTGAAAACTATTTTCATGGGAAATTCCGTTGAAGATGAGCATTAAGTTTTCTTACAATAATAATCATCTATCTACTAATGAACGCCAACATTCTTTCTGCTTTATTAATGGCAAATTTATCTGAAGACAATGTCTTTTGAGTTACCGATATGATTAAAATGAAACTTTTGTGGTGCAGGGTGAACCCAAAATGGGTTGTATATCATTCACTAGTGTCAACTGATCGACAGTACATGCGCAATGTCATCTCAATTGATCCTCTGTGGTTGAGAGAGGCTGCACCTCACTTTTACCAGCAACAACCACATAATCCTAATCGTCTCTAGTATATCTCTTGGTATGTAATGCTCCACTACTTCTACTTGCATTTCGTTGTTTTGATTATTGCTTTCTCTGTTTTGTAAACCGGACTCAATATTGTTGGGAATTTGGACAAATATATCACAAAAACAAGATTATGATACTGAATCATTTTATGAATGTTTCTTTCATTGTTTGATTTTTCATTGGAAGGTTAAATGCAAACATATCTATACTCAATCTGAATTTCGTATTTCCAAGATATTAGTCTTTAAATTCTCTGAGTTTTACAACACTGCATGCATGTATGACTATAGTTAGAAGCCTAGAATCTTTTATTATAAGATCTGTGAATCGGGTGATATATTAATTAAGGAAGACTACCCCTATTCTATAAACAGACATACGTAAGTAATATAGATGAGACTATATGTCACAATTTTTATACAATTAAATGTGTTGGCAATGGTGTTGAATGTTCTTTAGCATAACTTTTAGTATAAAGTATAAACTTGTTTCACAGGTTCATGAATCATGAATAGAGTTTGGCAATCAGGTCTGAGTTGGACTGTCGGACTATTGACCCTTGCCTGCATCCCTAGTGATATAACAAAGTAATGCTGAAGCAATTTGATGAGATAAATATCTATAATTCATGTGAACAACTTATAGAACATTTCCGTAAATTAGCTGGAGAGATATCTTTTTCTCTTCTTAAAAATCGATCTTGACTGACGATTTGGTTCGAATGTGGCTCATGCATGTATCTTTTACAACAGAGTCGAATACATCCATGTATTTGCAATTTGCAATCGAACTCCATGTGCGAATTGTTACTTCATATGGTTCTAAATTTTGTTTTTCATGTCATTAATGTCAAGGAAAAATTAGAGTGACACCTTCTTGGCAGCTATTCATGCGAAGAAGACATGTTCAGTTACATATATCTAGATTTTTTATAATTTCTTTTGTTTTTTTAAGCTTGTTATTATCTCCCAATGATTTTGTTTAGTAGTGGGATTTTGTTCTGACCATAGATATATTATCATGATTTATCGATATTTTCACTTGTTTCAACTTTCAAGCTACACAAATAAAACGAGTGGCGACTGTATAATTTTGTTAGCTAACATTCAGAATGTAAATATGGTACAGCTAGTGATAATAAATAAATGGTAGTTATAAAGGAAAGTAAAATAATGACACCCTAATAAATATGAGTGAGAGGCGGCGATACATCAAAAATGCCCATTAATCATTTGTTTGGTTGGCGGTGTTTTTTATCTTTATATATATATTTAACATTTTATTCATTGTTTCATTATAGAGAGCAAAGACAAGTTAAAATAAATTTTCAAAAAATCAGTCCTAAAAATGATTGGATTGGTTTTAGACCAATCTTTCTGGGAATTTGTCAGTTTTTTTAGGACTAGCAAGTCCAGCTTGAAATCAGTTTCAGTCAAACCCAGTATTTTTCCTCTTCACACAAAATTTACAAAGAACACTTCACAAAATGATGTGGAAAATTAGATGGACTAATCAAAAACATTTTTTGTTTCTCTTTCTTGCTTCTCTCTCCTAATACTATTGGCCGATATCATTTTGTAGAACTTCTTTTGTAAAATTTGTGTGATTCAATTATTTCTGAGTTAGGACTGGTTTCGATCTTTTACCAATTTTTGACTAGTCTTGGTCTTTTGAAGATCGGTTTCGGTTTATAACCATTTAAAAACTAGTTTGAGTTGAGTTCATGACTGGTTTTAGTCTTTAACCAGTTTTAGACTGAAACCGGTTTCGATTTGGACTGATTTCCGTCCAGTTTCTAACTAGTTTTTATATGAAAGTAGGACTGATTAATGACTGTTGGGTAATCCAAGGACTGAACTGGTATTTTTCCGGTCCAGTCTTTTTAGGTTCAGTTTCAGTCCAGTTCAAAACCAATTTCAGTTTTTAGACTGTTTTACTCATCTCTAATACCAACTATAAATTAAATCAGTGGATTTATTTATATATATAAAAAAAATTGGTTTGGTAAAATAAAATTCTACGAAATACGGTTTGGTATTGGACTGTTACTTAACGTATAGCTGTATAAAATGGTTGGCAACTTGGCTATTACAATTATTTGTTGAATATTTTACAAAATTTCCTTTGATTTTTAGTGAAGCCAAATGGGATATCTGTAACGTGCTTGACGGTAGCTCTATATTACCCTGTCATTGCATACATTCATGGAACCAAAACTTTAAAACAACCAGATAACTGCGGATTTACGTTATAGGCGGTGGTGGTGTCACAGTTACATGACACTTATAAATTAAGCCGAGTATATGTAAAATTAGTGTAGGTATTGAAGTTTTGTTCAGTACTACCATTTACAATTACGAGGTGCACCTCAGTACTTAAATAAATTCAATAAACTACTAATTGAAGTGAATTTAATTTTTTTTCTACGAGTAATTAAATTTTCTATTTCCCGACGATAAAAGGTTTGTGAGGCTTTCGATCAAATCTCAACAACTACACATGCTCAAGTTTACACGTCATACCAATTATTATTATTATTATTATTATTATTATTATTATTATTATTATTATTATTTTCATATATGAAAAGAAGTTATAAGAAAACTTTAAAGATTAAATCATTATTAACCTATAAGAAAAGCAGCTAACTATATCAGCATCAGCATGCATATATGCATGTTTAATATGGTATAATTGTTAATTAAATAAAATGATGATAAATAATTGTCAACTAAAAAGATCGATATATAGCAGCCTCGATCATCAACTTGTACGTCGTCCTTACCTGCTCACGTACCTTTTGGTTCATTGGTTGAATACTTGAATGGTTAATTATTCACAAAAAAAATTGTTATTATATTATCCCACCTTTTATATTGTTATTGTTATTTTTATTATTATTATTATTATTATTATTATTATTATTATTATTATTATTATTATTATTATTTAAAAAAAAACGTTAAGTTTTATAAGTAAATATAATTGGGTTATCTTTTTCTATTTTTCTTGCAACTAATTTTAATTGCAGTATATATCTTTAAGTCTAACAACATCTAACTTAGGTGTGTTAATTACACCAATCAATTTTCCATTAGTAACATGTAAATAGGTACTATAAATTATATTATTCCCGTATTTCTTTTTTAAGTATAATTATTATATATACCCACTCATTTTATAGATTGGGTTGTTATTTAATTATTATATAATCAGTCAAGTATTAGCATAAAATCTTAAGGTGTTAAAACGAGGTCGTTAAGGGTGGATTAATCGATCGAGTACCGGTCCAAATTCCAGAAGTTTGAATATTCAAATGCGGCTGCAATTTACTATAATTTGGACATTTTATACACTATATATTCATATTCATATTGTATCATATTTGACTCTTTTGACTTTATTAAAAGAATTTTATTCACTAGATATTTTACAGACGATCTTTGTAAATTATAACTTAATTATATAATTTCATTCCATCTATCAATGTGTAGATTTAAGTGTGTCATCGAGTCTTTATTGTTATAACGGTAAAAATAAAATAAAATGAAAATTTGACACTTTTGCATAACATAATAACTAAATAATATATCTGATTAATAAAGAAGTACTATGCAATACAATACAATACAAGTCATTAATTTAATTTATTTTTGAAGCTCTAAACAATGGAGTAATTGACTATGAGCAACGGATGAATATCTTCGAAGTCAACCATTTCGTCACCTTCCTACAAATTAACGACCTTTGTCTTCTTATAAAACAGTTTACTTAACAAATCCTTTATATATATACCTACAAGATTCTGATTAAAATCCCATAAAAAACCTCTACATTCTCTCTTATCAACCCAACTGACCTTTCAAGGTCTAGATTCGACAACCAAAAAAAGGATCGAAAAGATGAAAATATATGGTAAAAATGGGAGCTTTTTGTTGGCAATAATCTTGATGGTGTTTTGTGGGAAAATAAAGGGTGCAACAGCAGATACATGTGTACCACAATATGGGTTCTTGCCATGCACAAGTGGTCTTTGGGGAACACTCTTCTTGATTGTGGTTTATCAGTACTTGATGTCTATTGGTCAGAGTTATATTACGAACGGGTCGGATAAATTTTTCGCGCTTATCGGACCGGGTATCTTTGGTGCCAGTTTGTTCCATGTTCTTGCAAATTTGCCAATGCTTTTCCTTATCCTTGGTAAGCTTCATTCTTTATCCCATGTTTCAGCTTAAGAAAATATCATGGATGTGTGATAAATTTATTCATATAAAACTCAAGAAAATATCATTTAGATGTGAGATCTAGGGAATATTCACAAATGTAAGATTCAAACAGTTCCTTGGATAAAAATGATTGTTTTTTGATGGTATGGTTAAGTGGGTAACAGGGGAAGGGTCAAGGCAAGAGATGGGGCTTTTGTTAGGGGCGGAGCAACGGATAGCCCTAGCTACGGGTTCATGTTCATTCGCTATGCGAAGTTTCAAAATTCTTTACTAAAAATGATTCCATTTCTAATTATGGGCAAGAAATGATGTTGTTCGTCTATGTCTGCTAAATTTTTATGGTTATAACAACTGTTTCTTAATCGTATTTACCTGGATTAGATCAGAGTTCCTGATTTACTTCTGATTAAAGATAGACTTTTGATCAAATCTCAAAAGAAGCAAATACAATTGATATGTACTCCTATGGCCTATATATGGTTATATAATTCAATTTCTCTTCTTATCCAAAACATGTAACTTTGTGAAATATTAGGGAGTAAGAATAAGGAATATGACAGAGTTTAGTTTTTGACCAAGTCAAAGGAAAATTTGGCTTGCAAATGGTACAATGAATCAGCTCACCAAGGTCATAATATGTTTGGTGCTTTGTAACAACTTGACCCACTTGTATCTGCATGACAGCATACCAAGTTTGTTTTCCATATAAGTTTTTTTGTAAATAATTTAAGGCAAGTAGTCAGGCACACACACATAAATATGACACGAATATATACATTAGTTCACAAATATGTACAGTTGTCCCAACACCAGAACTTGGACCCACAATCTAATGATTGGGAAGTTACCTCGATACCGCTAGACTAATGACATTTTGATTTTCTTAATATACTTAGACGTGTATTACTACATTTTTAGCAAAAAAGTGAAAAAAACACATGACTTGATAAAATTATTTTTGAATAAACCATATGAATCTGATAAAAGTAAATAATAAAAGTTAACACAAATGAGCAAGATATTAACATACCTGATAATAATCTTGCAGAAAATGGATTATCGAGTGATGACATGGGTGCATCGTTTAGTGCTGCAATGGGAATGAATGTGCTAGCAGGATCAGCAGTTTTGAGCCTAACACTCATTTGGCCTTCTGTCATTGCTTTTGGAAGTTACAATCTTGCAGACGATGATGACACAGGTTTACCACAACTTTTTGGAGAAGAGCCACCGTTTTTACAGAAACTAACTGGTATATAGTACTTGATTTTCAAAGATTATATTTCTTAAATAAATAATGCAGATAGTATAACCAAACAAGCATGCACACAAGTTCTTTAGCAGTTAACTTAAATATCGAACTTAGTTTCAATTTAAGACGTTTCTTTTTTGTTACTTTTTACAGCATATGGTCTCACAACTGACAGCGAAACAAGCTACACTGCGAGAATCATGCTTGTGTCAATGATCCCATTTCTCATTCTTCAACTCCCAAAAATCTTCGATTCACCTTCAGTAACTCGAGTGATAGTTTTAGTCACCCTCATCATCACCTTGTCTTTCTTCATTGCTTACATTGTGTATCAGGTTAGCTAGTTATTATAATTCATACAACACAAAATCTCAAATAGATTTTATAGGATAAACATTAAATTAGATATGGTGTCAAATTAATGTCCCAATATAATAGTTTGTATTATTCTTTGTAGATCTTCCAACCATGGATTCAAAATAGAAGATTTGACTATATCACACAAAAATTTGTCAAGAATAAATTACTGAAAGTACTGTCTACAAACGGAAAACCAAACGTGAAACTAATTAAAGAGTAAGTACATGTCTCCCTGTTTATTATTTTTTCCTTTTCTAAAACTTCAAAATCTTATAAATGTGACTCGTTAATGTGCAGCCTTTATAAGCAACTTGACAAAAATCACGATAGTAAAGTGACAAACGCTGAATTCAAAACGCTAATTTTAGGAATGCAACTACAAGCAGACGGTGAAATTAGTGAAGCCCTTGTAGAGAGAGTCATGGATCAACTTGATATCTCAGGCGACAAATTCATCCAAGAGGATGAGTTTGTTAGAATTACAACAAAATGGCTACAGGATGCAAGGAAATCACTCTCCAAGAACGATTATAATCCCCTTGTTTTCTTCATCAAATCTCAAGAGGTAACTTCCTATTTTAGGAAGCATAAGTAATCTTTTGTCTTGTTATTAGGCACCAACTATAAGGCTATACAGTACGGAGTAGTAAAGTAACAATTTTGTGTATTTTTACAGGGTACAGATGAAGAACAACAAGAGGCTTTGATACCTAAGATGACAAACCTTCATGCTCAACATTCGATTTGGGATTACTTGGAGGCTTTGGCTTTGGTTACCCTTGGGACTGCGATTACTGCTCTCATTGCGCTTCCACTTATAATGAATGTTTCAAGTTTTGCTACTGCTGCAAATGTACCTTCTTTTCTAATCCCATACGTTATAATACCGTGTGCCATAAACATACCACGTCTTTTATTAACAATCTCTTCAGCAAGCCAAAAGACTCAACGTGCTGCATCTTTAACGCTTTCCCAGGTGCATATTTTCTTCTATTCTCCCGTCCACATACTAGATACATGTTTATACTCTTAATCTAGTAAGTAGTAACCCACCTTGCCCAAGTCCAATAACTTCCTAGTATATACCTTCCTTTCAACACCACATTTTTGTTTAATTAGGACTTAATGATTTCTTTTTATTATGCAGATCTATTCAGGAGTGTTCATGAGTAATATGAGTAGTTTGACGACATTTTTGTTAACAGTGTATATAAGAGATTTGGTATGGGATGTATCAGCCGAGGTTCTGGTTGTGTTGATTATTTGTGGAGTGATGGGAATTTTCACAAGTACGAGAACGAGTTTCCCACTCTGGACTGGTTATGTGGGTTACTTGTTATACCCGATATCGTTACTCATGTTGTATCTCCTTACTGCGGTTTGGGGTTGGACATAGACCAGATTGATGCTATATCTCGTGTTCAAATTTTTAGATCCCATTTCATTGTATATAAAGTACTAGTTAATTAGTCATTTACACCAAATATATGGTTTAAGTAAGTTCGATGAGTTTTGTTTTTGTATCTTGTTACATATAGTGATTATTAAGCAATGTTTTCTGATATTGAAATCAATTTTTAGTATTTTTTTTACTTTGGTTTTACTACCGTAACAAAAGGCCAAGGTCTTAATCCCATTATAACTTATAAGACGTTCATACTACTAAAATTTAATTACTTGCGGCCCATATCCATTTTGAGGTGAGTCTAAACTTCATTTTGGAGGCATTATGTGCGATTGTATGTAATACATGCAATATATAGCTCGTAAAGTCGCCCTTCTAAAAAAAGAAAATTAATAATTAATTAAGTTCTGATATTTATAGTGTGCACTCAACTATTAAACGCATATTTCGTGTAATAAACTTGCTTATTTCCATTGTATGTTTTTTGACGATATGTCATCTATATAAGGTGTCATATGACATCCTTACAAGTAGACACATCACTAATATACATAAAATGAAAGGAAATAACAAGTTTGCTATGCACAATGTACGTCCAAATAATTAAGTACACGTTATAAATGTCAGACCTTAGTTAATTACATTTCTATGCACTTCACCTCCTTTTCACTTTACACTCGTGTTTTGTGTCATTGGATGTATGTACGTATAAACAAGCGGAAAAAGTTGGTCTTTTTTAGTTTTTTGAGGGCGGGTTCTTTTACTCGTATACGCAATCCAATTAGGATATTCTGTAATTTCCAACCCTTTTTCCCGGTCACACCCATAAAATGGATACTAACGAGGTTCGAAAATGAAATCTATTGAGAAAAAGAAGCACGCTACTGTATGCTATTGTAAATAATAATAATAATAATAATAATAATAATAATAATAACAACACAATTTATATATATATATATATTTATATATATATATATATATATACACACACTTTAAAAATAAGAACGGTGATAACACCTCATAAATGCACAACTAATCAACAAAAATCATTAGATTTACAGTCATACATCACAAATATGCAAAGAAAAACGAATGCACACTTCTAAAAATACACAAAAATCGAAAAAAATGATTGATGCACAATTATCTCTATAATTGTGCATCAATCGTTTTTTCGATTTTTGTGTATTTCTGAAACTTCGCATCTATTCTAATATATATATATATATATATATATATATATATATATATATTCAAAAATAAGAACGGTAAGAACACTTCATAAATGCATAATTAGCCAACAAAATCATTAGATTCACACTCATAGATCTCAAATATGTGTAGAAAAATTGATTAGAATAGATACGAAGTTTCAGAAAGACACAAAAATCGAAAAAACAATTGATGCACAATTATAGAGATATCGTGCATCAATCGTTTTTTTCGATTTTTGTGCATTTTTAGAAGTGTGTATTTGTTTTTCTTTATATATTTGAGATGTATGAGTGTGAATCTAATGATTTTTGTTGGCTAGTTGTGCATTTATGAGGTGTTCTCACCGTTCTTATTTTTGAAGTGTTCTCATTTGATCCAAACTCAAATATGCAAAGAAAAACAAATGCACACTTCTAAAAATGCACAAAAATAGAAAAAAACGATTGATGCACGATTATCTCTATAATTGTGCATCAATCGTTCTTTCAATTTTTGTGTATTTCCGAAAGTTCGCATCTATTCTAATCAATTTTTCTACACATATTTGAGATGTATGAGTGTGAATCTAATGATTTTTGTTGGCTAGTTGTGCATTTATGAAGTGTTCTCACCGTTTTTATTTTTGAAGTGTTCTCATTGAAATCTTACCATATATATATACACACACGTAATAATAGATGTAATTACTAATATTTTTGTATTAAATGAATATTAGTGGACTTTTTTTTAGTATTTAGATTAAGACAAAGGTATAAAGATTGAGACTTGCCAATATGTCAATTCATTGACCCAAATACTATGGAGACCAAAAGAACCACTAGGATGGTGGTTGAGTGGTTGGTATTTTGTTATTCTCCTATTAACATTTTTCAAATGCTTTTTTTTTTCCAAAAATTGTCAAACTTTTTATTTTATTTTTTGTTTTTTTGGAATAAGCTTTGAAAAAAGACATAAATGTAATGTAAAAATGTTGTTCATCATCTCAAAATAATGAAAAAATTAAATATAATAAGGAGATATAATGCAATACTTGAAAATCTCATGGTTTTTTCATCATATTTCTTTCTATTATAGAGTAACCTCAATGTAAATCTTTTTTTTACAGAATACTCTTTATGGTGTAAGAGTTATTTGTAAAAAAAATCTTGTTGTAGTTATAACCTTTTCAAAACATTTTTTAAAAAATGCTCTTACATCATATATTAATAAAAAAAATACATTGAAAATGTGCTAACATATTTTTAACAGTCAAACTTTTTTTTATCAATGGACCAAAGGCTAACTTTTAAATATATATATATATATATATATAAAAGCTATGGCACAAATTTTAGAATAAGCTTTGAAAAAAGTTTTAGAAAAATGGCCATCGGAGATGCTCAAATATTATAACTTACATAAATAATCAAACGACATATTTTTAGTTTAATTCTAGTTTAAGATACACATGCATTTTTACTAACAAAATTTCTTAATTCTCAAATATTGTGATGATTAAGAACTAGTACCTTTGAGAAAATTTATTTAATAGAGTGACTAATTGTGTGCACTTTAACTTTGTTTAATGTGTGTTACTCCGTATTGTTTTAAAAAGGATTCTTTTTAAAAAAAAGTAAAAAGAGTTTTATTAACGATAACTCTTAATATATTGTCACTATCATACATGCATAAAATGATTGTATCTCAATTCTCAACCATTTTTGAGGGTGAATCAAAATTCAAAAGTACGTTCATCAAAATACAAGATATGATGTTATGCGTTTCTTAAAGACTTATTGACAAGCTTGTTGCATTTTCCATATATAACTTTTATTTATAAAAATCAAATAAACCTAATTACGAAAACCGCACATTTAAAAATTTGAAACATTAAAGCTTAATTGCATGCTTAGAATCCTGCTATCAAGGGACTAGCTTGTCTTCATTTATATAATTTGCGAATTTTATTGTAAGGTATATAATTATAATACGAGTAATAATAATATAATAATTTATGCATTAGGTAATTTAATGACGTTTTTAAGACGTGTTTCCATGACTCTATAGTTATATTCAAAGGAAGAAGATGATAAATTAATCATAGTAGCCACCAGTTGTCTTTTTATAACTAGCGTTTGTAATGAGTACAAAATTTTGTTTATTAAAAGTTACTTACTTTTCAAATATGACATATACATTAAAAAAAAAACAATTTACTTTTCCTCCAACGGCTACTTAGTAACGTATTCTTGCTCTATTTTATTATATTATTTTTATTCTTATTATTTTGTAAGATAGTAAAAGTTATATACGAAACATTATATTATAAAATAGGATAAACGTGATACATTCCTTACCGAATTTTTATCACAAAATTTCTAAAAACTGTATCATGCGTTAATTATAATCTTGAATTTAGCATAGGTGTATCATTCTTCTCGATCAGTGTCAACGTTCTTTTGAGGGTCATGAAAGAAAGAACTCTACTGTGATTTGTTTGATAAATCATGGATTTCATATTGATTAATTCAATTCTCCGCAGTTTGTAGAATATAGAAAGTTTGTTGTGAAATAGGTCATTCCCAAGTCCTAAATACCTGCATATGTAGGTAATAGTTGAATATATATTGCCAGAGTTGCATTTCTTGATAAATGGTCGCATTGGATTCAAAGAATCACGGATTAGATTTGACGGTCGAAATCACCTTTTTTGTAAAAATGACTTTCTATTCTAAAATGAGCGATTTAAATATATAATATTAATTTATAAAATGAGAAGTATCATTTGACATGTATAATCAGTAGTCTAAAAATTACATCAATTTTTTCAGTTTATTATACTTAATACTCCCATAAAAAAATTACACGGATCATATCTATGATTTGCTAAAAAATCAATTCCCATCCATTAACTTTTTTTGACGTGGATCGTCAATGTGATTGCAGAATGTTTCAAGCGTCGTCTATTTGTCAAACAGTCATTAGCAATTGATATTAAATTTTAGAGTATATTGGTAATTTTATTATTTAAGGGATCAAGGGTATAATCTCGTAAATTATTGGGACGATCCGTGTAATTTTTATTTTTTATCTCATAAATGCATTAAAATTTCTTTCTTCTAGAAGATAGTACGGAAGAAGGTGTAGCGGGAAGATGAGGTGCGTTATGACTTTATTTGGAGTTTTTCAAAGATTCAATGAGTTTTGAAAGCAAATTAATAAAATTATTTTTATTAATGTAAACCTACAATAAGTCATGCACGGCCATTACAAAGACGTACTTCAAATATTTCGATCACCTTTAACAATTGAAGTTTAAAACTACCATTGTATATAACAAATGTTCTGCTTACTAATAATCTTTTTAATTTTAATAATTTACTATAGGAAAACGAGTGGTAAATAATTAGTAATTAGCTGAAGATAAAATGGAAAAAGTAGCAGCCCTCTCTGACCACGTTCTCAACTCATCCCACCTGCTCACTACGATTCCACTAAAGTAACCTAGTTATTTTATTACAAGGGTCTCGTGTCAAATGTTATTTTTTATTTTTAATTACTAACTTTCAAATTAAAGAGGCTTAATTTGGAACCCGTATTAGTTTATCTCATAATCTCATTATCTTTCCCCTTTTGTTATAATGAAAAGTAATTATAAATAGGATGACAATTGATCGAATTATACCATATCCAAATTCATATTCATTTAAATATATTCGTATATATGCATATTTATATCCATTTAATTTCAATTTATCCATCTATATCCATATCCGATGGATTAAGTGGGTTAATGGATGTCCGTCGTTGGATATTCAAAAATGTTAGAAAATTTCCTAATATGAAATAAACCAACAAATATTGTAACAAAAAAATAAATTTAACGTAACATACGTAATTTTATTTAAAAGAGCTTGTAACTATTGTCGTCAATAAAACATAATTAGTTATAATTACAAGTAGACATATATGTTAGAAAAATATACATGTGTAATTTCTATGTTTATCGGTTAATTACACATGTTTTGATTGTCATTTATAGTGGATTGTAACTTCACTGTATGGTCGGAAGCAACTTGGCTCAACGTGATAGATTAATGCATTTCAAATTTGTTATATAAATCTATAATACATAAAAACCCCTCCAATATACATTAGATATTTAAAATTTATGAATTTATATATTCAATAACACCTTAATAGTATATGTTTTGTATGTATATGGATATGTAAATTCATGTGTATATATACCTATATATATAATTACGTATGTATGTGTATATATATTTTGGGTGATAATGGATAAATCCATGGATGATTAATTGTCATCCATATTCGATCCACTGTTCATCCACATCCATATCCATATGAGAGCTGTAAATACAACAAAATAAATGATTCAGACACCAAAATTAAGCTATGATGTATTTGTACTATATGCAACAACTGTTGTACTGTGTGGTGTAAGAATCACATTTTTTGTTGTATTTATCAACTCCCTATACATATCCGCTATTCATCCATTTAGATCGTCCATATCCACCATCAAGAAGATGGATCAAGTGATATTTACCGAATTCGATGACCATCTCCATCCCTAATCATAAGTCTATTGTCAGGTGAGTTCAGTGTGAATATTAGATACAACTCATACAAGGATTATTTCTTTCGAATCCATATGTCAGTATATTCGGAGCTGGAGCGGAGCTAGAATAGGAGCAACAGGGACAGTTGTTCCCTCAAGAAATTTTGAAATTACGTAAAAAAGAATTTTTTTGAAGTATTAACGACAATTTTAAAATTTTGTCACCTCAAAAATTATAAATTAGAGTAGAATAGTTTCGTTGCGCCCCTCCGAGTAAATTTCCAGCTCCGTTTCTGTTCCATAGCTCAGATTTTATATATAAGGGGGAAATTTTCATTTTCTAGCATATTTATTAGGTGGTAAAATTTCTAAATAAATTTTGATAATCTTAAAAAATACTACTACTATTATTTTTCTCAAATTTTTCAGGTGACTATTCTGTTGTCACCCTTTTGAATCTGCCCCTCACTATATCTATAATCAAAACCAATGGATCGGCCTCTCACTATCGAAACCAATTCAAATGTTTGTTAAACTTGTTTTTAAGGGTAAAAAACGTACTAATTACCACCCCATGTGTCAATGAAAACATGTTATACAATTTTGAAGCTCTAAAATGTTATAATATTATATCTTACTAGGTGAAAGACCCACGACAACGCAAATTTGTTAAATTATTATGTTTAATCTCGTTTGTTATCTTTGTAACCACGATTGAATTAGTTGCATTATATAAGTTCAAATAAAATGAAATGAAAGCTACATAAGCTAAAGTTATTTAATGTTCAGTATTGAGAGCCGAAAGTAAATGAATCATATGCGTTGTAAAAGTCGCAACCGGGTGGGAGAGATGGTTCTCTTTTTGAATGGCGTTTTAATATTTAACCAATCAATATGATATAATAATCAACGTCAAAAGATGTAATTGAATTGATTAGAATCTAATGAATTTAAAGAAACGAAAACATTACCCGAATGAATTGATGAAAAAACAGATTGATTCAAAGTCTTGAATTTAATTTTAATCTTTTAAGATATGAGAGTCTTTGATGTTCTTAGAAGTCTATCATATAAATATTAACTTAAAGGATTCGAAAAACATTTGAAGATATTTTTAAAATTTGAAGAATCGAAATTCTGTTTACTAAATTTGACTGCCCTTTTTCATAATAATTTTTTGGCTCATTTTCAAATAATAATTGGACCTTTCACTGTTATTATAATGACCTTATTGGCCCGTTTAGGTTAAGATGTAATGATACATTTTTTTTCTTAAAAAAAGATGGGTTTAATGAAATGAATGTAGGCATCAAAGTTTAATATAAATATTGAACAACAAAATTAGTAAATTGCAAAAGTAGGAAAAACTATAATTTTTTTGTGTGCCCATTATCAGATAATAATTGGACCTTTCCATGTTATTATAATGGTCTTATTAGCCCGTATAGGTTAAGATGTAATGACAATACATTTTTAAAAAAGATGGGTTTAATAAAATGAATGTGAGCATCAAAGTTTAATATTAATATTGAACAACAAAATTAATAAATTGCAAAAGTAGGAAAAACTATAAAATATATATAATATTACTTGAGATACATAAATAATAACTTAAGGATTTGGAAAGCACTTGAGGAATTAAATTTAGGTTCACTGAATTTGACTGCGTAGTTTTATATCAATTAATAATTAAAATAATACTTATTTTGTAATTGATATATTGATTTGTGAAGGAAAGTATAATTATGATAATTTAATATACACCATTAGATATTAAGGGAAGAACTCATCAAAGGGTCTAAAATCCTCAATGTTATTATGTTATATATATAGATATAATATATATATATATATATATATATATATATATATATATAATATAATATAAAGATTACATAATTAAATAAATAGTTTTATTATAGTTACCTAACCACACAAGATAATGAAATTATTTTAAGTCAAACCACTGTCACGTTCCTAAGAACTAGCAACAACTTGTTCATTTAAATACCCACAAATCTTCTTAAGTATCTAGGAAATTTCCACAATCATTTTCATTCCAATCTTCAACTTCTTCATTGCATCCCAAACCCCAACAAGACTCGTAAACCTCTTAATTAAAGTCTTCACCTTCATTTCTTCTCATCTTATCGACTTAGCCAAACTTCAAGGTCAAGAATCTTCGTTTTCTAACGATTGATCTAATCGGTCGTGAGTACTCGAACTCTTAGCCTGAGGGAAAGAGATATGAATATATTCGGGAAAAATGGGTGCTTTATTATTGTTTTGCTGGCAATCTTGATTGTGTTTTGTGAGAAAATAGAGGGTGCAACAACCGAAACATGTGAACCACAATATGGGTTCTTGCCATGCACAAGTGGTCTTTGGGGAACACTTTTCTTAATCGTGGTTTATCAATACTTGATGTCCATTGGTCAAGGTTATATTACTGATGGATCCAATAAATTTTTCGGTCTGCTTGGACCCGGTATCTTTGGTGCCAGTTTGTTCCATATTCTTGCTAATTTTCCTACGCTTTACCTCGTCCTTCGTAAGCTTCATTTCTTCCCAGTTTCAGCTTTTTATTTCTTGCATTTTTCATATAGTTTATATTTTATTTGTATTAGTATGTAAAACTCAATAACTGATCATATATTAAAATGCCAAAGCATATGTAGTTAAGTATGCATTCTTAGACTTTAATTAAAAAGGGTTTATTGTTTCGTTATGTTTTAAACTTTATGCTTTATACTTTTTACTATTGTATATTGTATGAGTTGAACTTTGAAAACTTTTATTGTATATATTGAACTTGTAAATATGATTTATCGTATGTAAAATTTCTCTTTTTGGTAAGGCTCAAATAGGAAAGTTTCTTTTTTTTACCTTACCCAAAAAGAAAATAATACATAAAATAAATCATATTTACAAGTTCACTAAATACAATTAAACAAATGAAAGTGTAAAGTTTAATACATAACGAAACGATAAACCGTTCATTAAAGTAGCATTATATAAGGATAAGTATTTATAAATGCATTAAACTTTAATCAAAAACTTATGGTACGTATTCAACTTATATGCATCTATATAACTTAACACATCATTAAAAATACTGTTCAATACATATAATAATTGAGATTTTTGAAAGTTAAATACATGTAATATTAAATTTTTGACTAAAGTTAGAATACATTTTATAAATACTTTTCCATTATATATATATACTAATTTAATATAATACGAATACGTAAGTTTGAACCGTCTATTCATCGTAAAGGATGGTGTTCATTATTATATTCTTTGGGTTAGGTGAAAGGTGGGTTAGTTAGATAATATTATATTGAGTTGGTACTAGAATTACACATTATGATATATAATGTGTTTGACATGTTTAAATTCACATATAACGATAGTAAATTTAGGTCTTTTCCGAAAATTATCGATGCATGACAAATTACAAAAGATATCATACATATGTCGTAAGGTTGGTGTTCATTATTTTCATTAAGACCTAAAAATTAACCTAATGGCACGATGATATATAACAAAATCAAGTAAGAATGTAATGTGTGAGAATAATGGTATACCGTGTATATATCAACCATTTTATATTTGTATTGTATGAATTAGTCCATCTCTTAAGTTGATTTATTACAACTATGGCACTCCAATATTTTATTACAGCATAACGGATATACTTATACATAAAAAAATAAAAATAAATTAAAGATATAAACATCAAAACCAGGATGACTTCTGAAACGTTGACTCAAAATATGATGGATAGTTTCTTGCTTTAAAACTAGACCCTCTCTATTCCTTTTTAATTTTCTTTATCAACATCAAGTAGTAGGAGTCTTCATCGATGCGTGACTAATCGGATAATCACTGCACATAATCATAAGCAAACGACCTCTAAATGAGACGTTTGAAAATAGTTGTTACATAACCAAAAGAGAAAATTCCAAAAATCATACATGTGGTTTACATAGATTTTCACAAATCATACCTGAACTTTTATTTTCAGGTTTTTGATACAATAAGTTTCAAGTTTGCTCGTAGATGGTACCTCCGTCACAATCCGTTAATTTTCACTGTTATGTGTGTAAACCACATGTATCATTTACGAGCAATTTTGAAACTTATGGGTACCATTTACGAGCAAACTTGAAACTTATTGTATTGAAAATAGACGGAATTGGTAAAACTTAACGACAAAAATAGACGAAGTTGGACGGAGGTACCATTTACGAGCAAACTGGAAACTTATTGTACCGAAAACCTGAAAAAAAAAGTTCGGGTATGATATGTGAAAATGTGTGTAAACCACAGGTATCATTTATAGAATTTTCTCTAACCAAAATAAAGTATTTACAAAGTTGCGAGTTCGCAAAATGATTTCATTACATATCTAGTAATACAAAAGCAATGCAATGAAAATTTCATGTGTTGAAAGCATGCGACTCGGGCTAGGATCCTGTTGGGCCAATCCTACTATTCTTGTGTACCTGAAAATACATGTTAAAACGGGTCAACAATAATGTTGGTGAGCTCATAGGTTTTCGCAGTTATAATCATAATTGAAACACATAGTATAAGAATCATGGTTGGAATCGTAGTAAAGATTGTAGATTAAATCGTAATCTAAACCATAGTTTAAAATCCATAGTTGAGAACCTAGTAAGAATCGTAGTTGAAATCAAAGAAAATGTCATAGTTGAGATCATAGTTCAAGAATAGTTCTAAAACCGGATTACAAGTTTCAAGTTTTCAAAGTTGTCAAAGTTCCCAAAGTTTTCCAAAGTTTAATCGTAGTTAGAATCGTAGTTGTTATCGTAGTGGGACTCATAGTTGTTATCGTAGTGGGACTCATAGTTTTTATCGTAGTCGTCCCGTAGTGGGGCTCATAGTTGTTATCGTAGTTCCCCCATAGTTGTTATCGTAGTGAAGCTCGTAGTTGTTATCGTAGTTCCCCCATAGTTGTTATCATAGTTGTTTCATAGTCGTATTATACAATACGTAAAAGTATTCTCACAAAAATAGTTCACGATATAGTACAAAATAGTTCATAAAACATAGTTCAAGTAGTTCATAAATCAGAGTTCAAGTAGTTCATAGTAAATCTTAGAAAATGAGCATTAAACAGTTCGCAAAACAGTTCATAACTAGTTTCAGAGTAGTTCGCAAAACGGTTCATAAGTAGTTCACAAAACAGAGCATAGGGTAGTTTCATAAAATGGAGTATGTATCTCACCCCAAAATAGTTCAAAACAAGTAAAAAGGGGCTATGAACTCACCTGTGGGTGCTAGCGATCCTAAGAAACGCGTGTTGTTTCAAAAGTAACCTCCTAATGTCCTAAACACATGATGTTATATAAGTAAGAGACTAATCAGTCTGGCTAAGTTAGTTGTACAAGTATGCACTTGTTGTTTAAGTTTACAAATTATGTACGGTCCGTTGGTGACAGGTTGTTATAATAATCTTCGAAAACGTTATTATAATATTCGTTTCATTGTGTTTCATAAAGTATGAAATTGTGTACAAGGGTCCGGCGGCAGCGCGCCTGGTAGCGGGGTCCAAGGGGTGGCAACCCCTGGCGGGGTCCAAGGGGCAGAGCCCCTGGCTGGGGTCGAGCTGCCAAGTCAGCTTGAAATTTTTTTATTTCTACTACATTGCTTTAGTACAAACGCATTTGAGATTCGATTTCGGAGTAAAATCAGGTGGCAAAATCTTATTCTTGACACTTAGTAAAAATTGTGCCATTTTGAAGTTAATACGCGATCGGGTGAGCTCTTGATACGTGATCGGGTGAACCACTGATACGCGGTCGGGTGAAGAAGCATACCTGATCTGGTGGAGTTTGGTACGCGATCGGGTGATGAGGTATACCCATTCGGGTGATGGGTATACACCCGTTCGGGTGAGGGGTGTATACCCGATCGGCTGGGGGTGTTTACCCGATCCGCTGAGGGTGTTTACCCGATCGGGTGCAGGGCTCGACCAGGGTCTGTTTGTGCGATTCAAGGTGTAAACTAGGTATAGCTCAAATTCCTCGTTCATACTAAGTTGATAGACACTAAAACGTGTTTATACAAGATTCCAGAACACGAACTTAAAGAACAAGAGGAAGTTACTTACGGATTCAAAAAGGAGGGTCGTGGGTGATGATGATGATGAACACAGTGAAGATGATGATTATGATGGTGATGATCTGTTGCCTATGCTGTTGTTGATGCCAAATTGTTGTTGTTGTTGTTGTTGTTAATTTTATTGTTGATTTAAAGAGAAATCGAAAGAGAGATAGGTGAAAAAGATGAAGAAAAAATAAATGATACAGAGGGGTGTGTTTGGTCCGCGATTTCAACAAAGGCATGGGAACCAGATCCATATTTTGTGGAGGGTGGGTGGACTGGTTGTCTTCAATCACAGTACAAAATGCCCGTGTCCCACTCAATTATTCGTTCGTTTTGATAATTAGTTTTAAACATTACATTCTAATTTTTTTTATTGAAGTATTTATTAAAATACTTTGTAACATTATTTAAAATGTTTGTCGGGTACGGTTCGTGTGTTTGGTTAGTGTTTGATACGTTTATTCCTAAAATGTATAAGTTTTATATTATAAAAAATAATATGAAGTAAATAATATTCGTAATTAATAATTTCATATTATTAATTAATTGTTTCACCAACGTTCGTTATTTGTATCAAAATGCGTTTGATAGTTTGTGTGATTAAATAATTACGTTTGTGTGTGTGTGTGTGTGTATATATATATATATATATATATATAAAATTTATGAATAGTTAGTCTAATATAAACTAAATACGTGAGATTATCTTTAAGTTAGACGCAAAAATTATATCATAATTTTGTCGGGTGTCATAGATGATTAATCAGAGGTCCGATTAATCGAATTACGGTTAATCAATTAATCTTCTTTTGTTTACTAATCAATTAAAATATAGATATTAACATACAAATACACATCAAGTGATGGATCTTTGTTATTAATTTTATACGATAATTCTAACAATAAACATAAAGCATTTTAATTAAGTACAAAATATAAATGCATGAATACCGAACCAAGTTAGTTGCAAAATTAAAATTTAACTACTAAAAATCTTAAAGTATGAACATTCGAACTAACATAAATACAAAAATATAATAAATCATATTCTAAATTAGAAGACATTTAGTAATCTTATTTATACATATTCCTATATGTACACATATTAAAATAATAATTTAAAAGTAGCTTTAACCCACAATAATTACTAGCTGAAGCTAATATATATTGATGACTAACTTATAAGGTAAAGAACCAATGAGTAAATTACAGCTTAGCAGTAAAGGCAGTCAATAATTTCTTTTCGGTCATGGGTTCAATACTTATTTTTTTAATTATAAAGTAATGATATATAAGCCTAATTACTTACACTCAAAAAGATATATAATTCACTTAATATTAATAAATATTTTCTATCAAGTTTCATAAACCGTGTAAAGAATGGATGACCCAAATACCCATATTTTTAGTTATAATGTAATGATATATAAACCTAATTACTTACACTTAAAACAATATATAATTCACTTATTATTAATATATATTTTCTTTCGGAGTTTCATAAACTGTATAAAGAACCAGATTGTACGTCTAATATGTTTGACCATATGTTTTCAGAATCACGATTATCGAAAGATGAAACTGGCGCAGCTTCTAGTGCTGCAATGGGAATGAGTGTGCTAGCTGGTTCAGCTGTCATGAGCTTAACAATTGTTTGGCCTACTGTAATAGCATTTGGAAGCTATGATCTTGCAAATGATAACGATGACGACACCATCATAACAGATGTTCCTGAAGAAGAACCAACATTTTTAACCAAATTAACAGGTAAAAAAGTTAGATGTAGAGTCACCCATATATTAAATTACAAACTCTTTAAATGTCAAACATATATTCATTTTGGTCTTTATGTAACTTTTTTATACCCATATCAGCATATGGTGTTACAACTGATATTGAGACAAGCTACACTGCAAGACTTATGCTCTTGTCAATGATACCATTTTTCATCCTTCAACTACCCAAAATTATCAACTCGGATCCAGTTACTCGAGTGATTGTTTTAATCGCCCTCATTATCTCGATCAGTTTCTTCTTTGCATACGTTGTCTATCAGGTTAGCCTTTTTTTATTTATCGAAAGTTATAAATATTTGGAAGTATTTTCCTTCATAATTGATAAACGTGAAAGAAGATATGTTCTTATGGCATAACTAAATTTCATAGTTTGTACTTATGTAACGATTATTGCTTTCAATATGCATGTAGATCTTCCAACCGTGGATTCAGAACAGAAGATTCGACTATGAGACACAACAATTCGTCAAGAACAAATTATTGAAACTACTATCAACAAACGGAAAACCAAATGTGAAACTTATTAAAGAGTTAGTACCCACCTAAATTTTCACTAATTTTTATTTTTTTTTAATTAAACAAAATCAGTCACTGATAGAGAAATATATCGACGTGCAGCCTGTATAAAGGACTTGATGAAAATCATGATAGTAAAGTGACAAATGCCGAGTTGAAGACTTTACTCTTAGGTATACAAGTGCAAGCGGATGGTGAACTAAGTGAGGATCTTTTAAACAGAATTATGGACCAACTTGACGTCTCAGATGATCAAATTATTCTAGAAGATGAGTTTGTTAAAGTACTAACAAAATGGCTACAGGAGGCAACCAAATCACTCTCTAAGAATGATTATAACCCTCTTAGTTTCTTCGTCAAACCTGTGACGGTAACTTACGATTTTATTGAAAAGAAACAACGTCTTGACTTTTTTCCTTATAATATTGGATATATAATATACATATATAGATTGTTTCAAGGCTCTTTTAATAATCAAAGGATGTAGGACTTTAGTTAAATGTTCCTTGTTCACATACGGGGTAACTAAGGTACGTAGAAATGTGAACTTTTTACGTATGTATTTATACAGGCTGCAGATGAAGAACAACAAGAGGCTTTAATACCAAAAACGACAACCAGTGCTAATGTTGTAAGTTCTATTTGGGACTATTTGGAGGCTTTGGCTTTAATAGCTGTTGGGATTATTATCGCAGTTCTCATTGCACGACCAATCATATTGAATGTTGCGAATTTTGCAACGCTTGCAAATGTCCCTGAATTCCTCATCCCATACGTTGTAATACCATGTACCATAAACATACCACGTATCATAACGACAATTACCTCGGCAAGCCAAAAGACTCAACGTGCCGCATCCTTAACTCTTTCACAGGTATTTGCTAGCTAATTTATATCTTAAAAAAAATTAGTTCACTTTTATCGTCATGTTTCAGCACTATGGGACTTGAATGATGGTGTATATTACATGTGGCCTGAACTCAATTTCTATGTACAGATTTACTCTGGAGTGTTCATGAGTAATATGAGCAGCTTGTCGACATTTCTGTTAACGATTTATATAAAAGATGTGCCGTGGGATGTATCCGCCGAAGTTCTGGTTGTGTTTATAATCTGCGTCATACTGGGAATTTTCACTAGTACAAGGACAGTTTTTCCGCTATGGACCGGGTTTGTGGGTTATTTGTTTTACCCTATATCGATACTCATGTTGTATCTTCTCACCGTTGAGTGGGGTTGGTCATAGGCTAGATCGATCGATGCTACACATTCTCGCTTATTAGTATTGTTTTATGTAGCATTTAAGGTACTTTTTAATCATTTGCGACAAAAGATGTTTATGCAAGTTTTATTATTTTTTATTATTATGTAACGTACCAAGTGATAGATATATGTTTAATAATTATTAATTCTGTATCGGATATCCTTTGTTATTATTTTTTATTTTTCATTAGAACGCCTCTTTAGTTAGAAGTTTTTTTTATCATATTACAAACTTAATAATGTATTATGACATGTACAATACAAGCTCTCGACATGTATAAATGTAGAGGTACAATATAAGACGCACAAGTCTTTATTTTATCTCAATTAATACCGAATTCAGTTGCAGAAAAAGAAAAGGAAAAGAAATACAAGAAAGGGAAGATCAGCATCTGCGTTATCTCCTTACTTCCACGGACAATGGTGTTCAACGAGTGTTGGTAATTCGAAAGGAACTCAAACGATGTGTGTTAAGACAAACATACCCATGACGATAAACGGATACTAAGTACTAACCTAGCAATTAAAATAAAGTAACAAGGCAACAAATGGATACTAAGTACTAACTTAGCAATTAAAATAAAGCAACAAGACAATAAACGTGAACAATATGACATAAAAAAATACATTCTTAATTATTCCCTCCGTCCCAAAATTATTGTCCACCAACAAAAAGCACACAGTTTAATAAAAGTAGGACCACAACAGTTTTCAACCATTCAAATAGAATCTGCACCCACTAAACTCTCTTCTTATTAGTTGAAATTGAAAGTGGACAATTATTTTGGGACGTCCCAAAAAGGAAAGATGGATTATAATTTTGAGACGGAGATAGTACAATCTCTAACTTAGAAGTTTGTTTAGTCCATCGGCCAAACCAAAAAAATTTTCTTTCTTAACTTCGAACCAAGTGTTTACAATACACATGCTTACTTATATATGGAAATATAAACTTGCTTAACAAGAAAAAAATCAATTCTGTCAACCTAAACAATTCCTCCCAGATCGTAGGGGATCCCGCCTAGATGAGTTGCCAAGGGAATGGTCCCGCCTGTATAAAAATTAAAAAATTATTCCTCTCGGATCAAATCTTCATCCTGGTAGAGTCGAGCTATCTTCATATTGTATTCTTACAATCTAGTTTCAATTCATCTTCACATCCCAACAACAACTCACTTTCTTACCACTTACTCTTGTGTGCTCGTCTTTGTTCATTAACATCTCGATAATATTCAGCCATAGTTAGGGAAGTCGAATAAATTCTTGTACGACCTAGCAACTAATAAATAGTCTGCTACTAGAAGGGGAGTTAAAAATGTTAACTAATAATATGACATGCTTTTGCAGATTTTGATTCTATCTTATATGGGTTAATGTACAAATTCGTTACTGTACTTTACGAAAATGTTCATGTGGGTTACTGGGTTACTGTACTTTTAAAATATGCAATTGGATTACTATACTTGTAAATATGTTCAATTAGGTTACCAAACTTTTGATATAGTTCAATTAGGTTACTGTACTTGTAAAAATGTACTTAACAATGTGCAATTGGGTCACTAAACTTTTAACCAAAATTAAACCAAAATAGGCGTGCTGACACTTTTTACAAGTACAGTATGAAATTGAACATTTTTTAAGTACAATAACCCTATATTCAAAATTGTTCTATCAAAAACACCCACACGGTTCACATTACATATTTCCACAAACACGACAATATTCACAAAATCCCACATACTATGACAACCTATGGCAACAAATTCCCAACCCAAACGTATATTCCCAAAATGTTTCGTAGGACGAAGCTGAAAACACTCAAGTTGATGAACCGTACCCGAAACTCAACCACAAACCGAAACCTTAACCGAAAAAGGGAAAGGAAAAAAGAAAGAAAGTTCGGTGGACCGATAACGAAAGTCGAATGTCGGCCGAATGGTGGATATATTGCTCCGAAAATGGTGTCATTGGAAAAAATCAAACCGATAAAATTTTTGTAAAAAAAGTCATAAATGACTATAATTAGTTAGTTTCCAAAAAACGTAATTATAGTCAACTAAACGACAAGTGGAACAAAATTGCACTCCATGTAAAAAAGTTCAATGCTCTCTACAAATACTACACCGAGATTCAATTCAAAAGCGGTGCGAACGACAACGTTTTAGCCGTCACCCGAAACCACTTTGCACAAATTAAGGGCGGTCGTAAATTTATTTAGGAGCAATGTTGTGATGTTCAAAAACATTATCCGAAGTTTTTTATGGAGCCGGGGATAATGAGTAACAAACGTATGTTCGAGGACGACGCGCAACCCATCGATCTTGAAGCCATTAGTTAGAAACGGGTACAAACGTGCAACCCAGAAGCTCAACCCTTGTGGCTAATATGCAAAGGTTATTCCGCAATGACCGGCTACGTCGTCTACTTGGTAGAAGGCTCAAAAAAGTTCGGGCTCTTCGAATGCGGCTACATCTTTAAGAAGTGTAAAGTCCGAAAAGTTTGAAGCCATTGAAACGGTTTAAAAATGAAACGCCCCAAATTTATTTATTTATTTATATATATATACATCGATTCATATTATTATATCCTTTAAAGTGAACTCATTTGCATTAGGTCCCATTTAAATTTCACATTTATTTATTTTCAAAATCAACTTAATACAACAAAGACACATTACATATATCAAATCATAATTCCTTGGGCGATTTATACAATGACAATTCAAAACAACAATTCAAAAGAACGAGAAGCTTGTCTAACCATATTGCAAGCTTCAATCCACGCTACCTCCTTGTAATCATATTCCATCCTATTGGTTCAACTAAGTCAATCACCTATAACATAGAACCACTGAAACAAGTAAACATTATGCTTAGTGAGTATATAAGTAATTAAATGAATAATTCACAAAAAGCACTAATACGAAACAATAATTAAATAATGACTTATCTCAATAAGTATATACTATTGAACAACTGTAGAGATTTCTCCATATTTCGTACGGATCCATGGTCCAATAGATACAAGTAAGCATGGCACCAAATCACATCGAAATAGATACCAAGCTTAATAGATACCAATTAGTGCCAAACACTTATTTCGTAACAATCAATCTCTACAATACTCAATCCACATAATCCATATCATTCCACATTAATTCCAAATAACTCAACAATTAACAACCATGGTCAACAACAAATATCAACTTAAGATTCGAGATAGGATACAACATGAGAGCAATTAGAAGAAACAAGTATACGAACCAAACATATTCCACTTGATTGTATGAATCTCTTGCTCGTAAGCAATCCGATACATATAACCATTACTCATTTAATCCTCGTAGCACTCACCTTTGCTTTTAGGCAATAGTATGATTTCACATTCAATTAGCGAAGCCACCACTCTTGATCACCTGTCACATAGTATATCCATATAACAACACATTCAATAACTAATAATCATCATATCCAATTAATCATAATCATCAATCCATCACTTCATTGGATTGATTAAGTTTAACCTTAATCAAACCATACATATATTCTTTTACATGATTATTTTTATTTCATTATTCAACCCTCACTAGTCATAATGATAATCTTTTAAACATCTGATTATGTTGACTATTACTTCATTTTATTCCTTTATCAAGTTAACTACTTAATTCCATACTTCAATTTTCACTAATAAAGCTCCAACCACATTTCAAAAAAATAAAGCGTTGCTCAAAAATGCTCGTGCAAATGTGGTACCATAATACACTCCAATGTTTCCGCCAACAAAAGCCGGTTTGAATGAAGATGAAGCCGATGAAGAAGAGTCAAGTTCTGAATAGATTATCGTAGTGTGTTTGAATTATTGTATTTTTTAAAAAAATGTAATGTTTTATTTTAATTATTATTTTTTTAGGAAATGTAATGTTTTTATTTCATTTATGTAATGTGTTTAATTTAATAAAATGTGTTTTATTTAAACTGTTTTGTACTAAATAATTTAATAAAAATGAAGTGGTTAGTCATCGATGGTATGAAATAATTAATTATGAATCAGTTAGTGTAAAACTGATGAGACGCTGAGATAGCAGAAGTGATTTGAAAGTAATTCAACCACGGTTAAGAGTGTTCTGAAACCCAATATGACAATATATACCACATTAATATTTTTTAAATCTTTTTTTGTATATGGCATAAAAGACAACATTGTGCCTTTCATCTTTTCTTTCGCTTAGACCGATTAAATACATGTGGACAATCAGCTGTACGTGGAACAACAACCAGCTGATATGTGAATTCTTTAATGTGTATGGATTTGAACATAAATGCGGATCAGTTATTTAAGTTACCGTTTAGTCAGGAGGAGGAGGTACAAAACTAAACAAATGGAGTAATAAAAATAATAATTAATGCTATATATTTGACGTACCTACCTCTTTATATTTTGATCACGTTGTCATGACATCCCACGAGCGAGCTCCATAATTCCGTTTAAGTGGTACTCTTATTTGCATTAAATAAAACTTGCCACATGCGAGGTCTAATTACCCGGGATCATTTTTTATATATTTGTATAACCTTGATCTCAAACTCAGATTCAGATCCCTAAATCATCAATAATATTCTACTACATATTAATGTGTCAACAAGCCCTAAAAAAGGAACATTATTACACAAGATATGTGTATTAAAATATAATCTAGCATGCATGTTCAAACAATACCACATTTAAAGAACTAATCAACAAAATGAATATTATTAATGAATTATGACTTATAGTTAAGATAATGCATAATGCATTTTAATATTCAGTTTTTATTTTTAAAACGTAAGACTCGGTATTTCTATAAAAAAAATGTTTAGTTTTATACTTTTATATTGTAGTAACTTTATCCCTTTTTATGTTTTTTGTTTTTTTTTTTTTACTTTTTAACCCCAGTATTTTGAATTAACAACTCTACATACTAAATGATTATTATCGGTCCGCTATTACAGGTAATACATAAGGAAATAATGAACACAATATACAACCATCTATAGAATTAAGAATTACAACCACTTGTAACTCAATAGCTTCATTTTCCATGTAATATTTCTTACTTCTAGCTTCTTACTAGAAGTCTTTATTATATAAAAAATCATTTACCGTTCAAAAAACAAAGAATTAAGAATCACAATATTATATTATACGGTGCCACATAGCTCAGTTACAACGTTAAATAGTAAAATTGGAAAAATAATGATAATTACAATAAAAAAAAAGTTTCAGTACCTAACCACGTATGACAATTTGGTTATTGTAAGTCAACCGTCGTCACCTTCATACAAGTGGCATCCTTTAATATTTACTAAAACAATTTGTTCAATTTTAACTATATAACACACAAATATTCTGTTATACCCTATTATAAAACCTCCACAAATATTCTTACTTCAATTCTAAACTTCTTCCTCGTAGATCAAGGTGGCTCGAAAGGGTCTCAATAATTATCGATCATCTTTATTTTCTTTAGTCGTGAGTTCTTGAGCTTCGGCCGAGAGAACTGATTGAAACTCTGAAAGGACGATGAGAATATTTGGGATGAATGGGAGGTTAGTTGTTTTATTGGCAACTTTGATGGCGTTATGCGGGCAAATTGTGGGAGCAACAGACACATGTGAACCACAATATGGGTTCTTGCCATGCACAAGTGGTCTTTGGGGAACACTGTTTTTGATCTTGGTCTATCAATATTTGATGACTATTGGTCAAGGTTATATTGCTAACGGATCAAATAAATTTTTTGGTCTTATGGGACCGGGTATCTTTGGTGCCAGTTTGTTTCATGTTCTTGCAAATTTTCCAACGCTTTACATGGTCCTTGGTAAGCTTTGTTTCATCCCATTTTTCAACATTATGTTCTTCACCTGTTCATGTATATATTTTTTATTGAATAAACTGAAAACGCCGGGTATGAGAGGTCTAGTTGCGGCTCAAGGCTTCATGAGGCCTAAATCGAAATTTGAAAATGAGGTCTTCCGTACTTCCAATTTTATGTAGTATGATACGAGTAACTGTTTTCTAGCTTCTTTGTTTTTATCAAACTTTTTGGGTGTATATATATAACATATATTATCTTTATTAAAAAAAATAGCCAATCAACAATTTTCATATTCTTTCTGACATTGTCGATTATAATATTTAGATAGTTTAATTTGTTGCTATTATTTATTCCGGAATTTGTCTTTTAGCTAGCTAGATCAATTCTTTTTAACTTTTTTATTTACAGTTGTAATGAACACAAGATCATATCATATTCTTTATGGAATTCAAAATAACTCATCAACTTATAATAAAAATATAATTGAGCTATCTACGAAAATGATGATTATGTGAAAGAAAAAAAAAATTGAGAAATTCAACCACCAAAATCTTACAGATTATGAGGAATTATTGTAGAAAATGAGGAGCGACATATAAAACGGAACATCGATCATAAACTTGCTTATAGTCTTTAATGCTCGAAAACTTAATCTCTCAAAGGCCTAAAATGTCAAAGAGATGAATCCCAAAGTTTAGTTGTTTACCCTTAAGCCACCATGGTCAGAATTGATATAAAGTTGTTGTAGGTTTCTATTTGTATATATGTACTAACTTCTGATTTGTATGGTATGTTCAATTTGCAGAATCAAGATTATCAAATGACGACACAGGTGCAGCTGCTAGTGCTGCAATGGGAATGAGTGTGCTAGCAGGTTCAGCGGTCATGAGCTTGACACTTATTTGGCCCACTATAATAGCTTTCGGAAGCTATGATCTCACTGTTGTTGACACCACCACTTCACAACTTCCAAAAGACGAACCATCATTTCTAACGAGATTAACAGGTATGTTTTCGATATCAAGTACAATCAATATCTATGAATAAAATCAATTTGTACAAACTCCGCAAATGTTTTAAAGCTAACATAAGTGTCACCATGCGACCTTAGTATATATATGCACCAATTTTTTGTTACTTATTTCAGCATATGGTGTTACAACCGATATTGAGACAAGCTACACTGCGAGGCTCATGCTCTTATCAATGATCCCATTTCTCATTCTTCAACTCCCCAAAATCATCAATTCAGCTTCAGTAACTCGAGTGATAGTTTTAATCGCTCTCATAATATCATTGAGTTTCTTCACTGCTAATATTGTGTATCAGGTTAGCCTTAAATTATATCAAAGAATATAGAACCCTAAACATACCTTCTTCGCTAATCAAACATGAAACAAGATATGGCATGATAAAATTTCATACCTGATTAAACATAATTGCTTAATCTACATATAGATCTTCCAACCATGGATTCAAAACAGAAGATTCGACTATGTGACACAACAATTTGTCAAGAACAAGTTATTGACACTACTCACATCAAACGGAAAACCGAATGTGCAGCTTATTAAAGAGTTAATACCCGCCTTTAACCTCACCTTTTTTTGTGAATTAGATAAAATCCTTACGAATGACAAAAATATTGATGTGCAGCCTATATAAGAATCTTGACGAAAATCACGATAGAATAGTGACCAGTGCTGAGTTGAAGACTTTACTTTTAGGAATACAAGTGCAAGCAGACGGTGAACTAAGCGATGATCTTTTAAACAGAATCATGGATCAACTTGACGTCACAGGCGATCATACTATTCAAGAGGATGAGTTTGTTAGTGTACTAACGAATTGGCTACAGGAAGCGACGAAATCACTCTCTAGGAATGATCATAACCCTCTTAGTTTGTTCGTCAAACCTGTAACGGTAATTTCCAACTTTACTAGACAAAAACATTTCTTCCTGTGTTGTTATCTGATATAAATTGTTTCAGGGCTCTCTTAAAAATCAAATAAGACCTTATAATGTTGGCTACTATTTGTTTCATAATTAAGAAGTATTTGAATGTGCGCTACTTATTCGAATATTGGGTAACTAATCAAGTATGTAAAGGGAACTTTTTATGCTTTTAATTAGGCTGCAGATGAAGAGCAACAACAGGCTTTAATACCAAAGACGACAACTGTTAATGTTATAAGTTCGATTTGGGCGTATTTGGAGGCTTTGGCTTTAATAGCTATTGGAATTCTTATCGCAGTTCTCATTGCACGACCACTCATAATGAATGTTGCGAATTTTGCAACGCTTGCAAATGTCCCTTCCTTTCTCATTCCGTACTTTGTAATACCTTCTGCCGTGGGCGTACCACGTCTCATAGCAGCGTTTACCTCAGCTAGTCAAAAGACTCAACGTGCCGCATCCTTAACTCTTTCTCAAGTAATTGCTTTCTCCATCCTCAAATTATTCAGTAGGTTGTATTTATTTTTATTTTTTATGACGTACATAAGTGTTGCTAAAAACTCGAAAATATTTGCAAGTTAATATGACTATGTTCCAACTTTCAAACATCTGTGGTCCAACTGATTTTGTTTTTTTAGCTCTATGCAGGAACCTTCATGAGCAATATGAGCAGCTTGTCGACATTTCTGTTAACAATTTACATAAAAGATGTGCCATGGGATGTATCTGCCGAAGTTCTGGTTGTGTTTATAATCTGCGTCATACTGGGAATTTTCACTAGTACACGGACAACTTTGCCACTTTGGACTGCGTTCGTGGGTTATCTGTTCTACCCTATATCGATACTCATGTTGTATCTTCTAACCGTTGAATGGGGTTGGTCATAGGCTAGATTTATGTTTCTACGTTGTGTTTAATTTACTTCAATTTCAATTCTATCATATAGAAGAACAATATCTATGGGTTATGTTTGAAGTTTGTATTGTTTTTGTAATAAGTAACATATTAAGTTATCGATGGATCGATATGTTAATCATATTAATTAAAAATTGTATTATGTATCAAGTTATTTCATATTTTCAAGTAACGCCCACTTTTTAAGCTCATTTTAAGGCATTCCTGTCTAGGATTAGCAAGTTATGTTTTCCTCATTTAGCGGTATTTATTTATGATGTAGAGTACAAAATGAGATCTGGATTAAAGCGTGTTAATCTCCAGACTATTAGGAATAATCCCTTCCACAATTAAGCAAAATTCAACTCAATTGTAAAACATAAATTAAGGGTATGTTTGGCAAAACTAGCTGTTGGTTGTAGCTGTAGCTGTAAGCTGTAGCTGTTGGTTGTAGCTATAGGCTGTAGCTGTAAATTCAAGCTGTAAGCTGTAACTTTTTTCTGTAAAATTGTTTGGCAAACTAGCCGTAGCTGTAATTTTGAAGTATAAAATGACTTAAAATGAGCTTTTCATTTAAATTAAAAGCTACAGCTACTACACACTAGTTTTTCAATTTGGAGCTTTTCATGTAAATTAAAAGCTAAAGCTACTACACACCAAACAAGACTTTTATTATTTTTGAAGCTTTTATTTTTAAAATTAAAAGCTAAAGCTCCTAAAAGCTCTAAAAAGCTCCTCGCCAAACATAGCCTAAGTGAAAATTTCACCTTTAATAAAACTCAAAATTGAATTGTTTGTTATGCCATGAAACTCTAGAAAAGGAAGCAGAATTTAAAATGGGTCTGAAAAACATAACCGGTCAAACAAAAGCCCAATATAAATATAAAATACCATTAAATAGCCTATAATTTATTCTAGGAGCCCTTTTTGGGCCTCGAAATTGGGTAAATCGCCTACGTAGATGTGGGCCTCGTTCCAAGTTTCGATTCGACAATTGATGGGCATGAAACGAAACCACATAGCCCAAGTCATAGGCTTTTCCATGAACACTGTCACACCCCCGATTTCATGATTTGCGGAAGCGACGATTTGGGTGTGACTAATCAAATATCAAAACACCAAGATTACAAACAAACGACTCTACATGAGACGTTTATAAATATATTACAAAAGTAGTACATCGTTTTTAAGTCATAAGCCATATCATTAACGAGTTCGCATAATGATCCTGAAGATTTTAATACATAACCATTATACAAAATATAATGCAAGAAAATCTTCATGTTTATATAGATGCATGTGACTCGTACTAGCTAGCAAATCCTGCTGGGCGTCCTACTGTTGCTGATCACCTGAGAATACATCACTAAAAGGTCAGCTATAAAGCTGGTGAATCTCACAGGTTTATCATAAAACATGATGTGATCTACATGATGTTATCATTCGACGATTTAACACCGACAATGATTAAACAGCATAACCTAACAATGATAAACCAATTAAGGTTTCTGAACAATGATTAAACCAATTAAAGTTTCCGAATTAAATATACCGACACTGATATTGCATTAAGCCATGGTTCGAGGCCTAACCCGATTTGTGCCTTTCGAACGGTGTCAACACCCATAACAATTACTAAAATGCCCTTTTGGACGTGGTTGTAGCTAGCAACCCGGACGGGGACGTCACTCCCATGATAGATCTATCTTTTAGTAATCGTGCCTTATTAAGTTAACGAATCATACACTGATGAGGACTTTACCGAATTAAAATACTCATGCAATATCCGAACAAAAACAATACCGACAATGATAACCGAATAACCGAGTTAATAACTAAATTAACTAACCGAATAACTGTGATCACGAAAACAATTTGTGTGCATCTCCCGCGAATTAAAATAGTAAAGTAGTAATGGGGCCGTGTGACTCACTTGAGTCGCCGAGCAATCAAGTATCCGATGTGGAATGGACAGTCTGAACCTCCTAACGCCCTAATCATATAATGTCATATATAAGTGAACGTCTATATAGATCACTCAGATCACTCCCGATGTGTGTCCATTCATTCGTTAATGTGTGATGTCCGAATATATCTTTAAAACCGTTTAAGTTTGTGGTTTATAAAAGTGGTACGGCCCGTTGATGACGGAATTGAAATCATATTTCAAAATACAATTTTTGTTCATTTCATAAAGATATAATTTATATGTTTTCGTATCGTATAATAATATTTGTTGTCGAATAAGTTTGATACTTTTTGGAAGAAAAAGAAATATTAGTCCTCAGATGATCATCTGAAAATAGATGATCATCTATCGTCCTCAGATGATCATCTGTCTAAATTCAGATGATCATCTGAATTATCATAGCCTATCATCTATATGTCTACTGAGCTGATCATCTGAATCATCATAGCCGATCATCTATGTCTACTGAGCCGATCATCTGAATCATCATAGCCGATCGTCTGGGAAAGTATACCCGATCATTTGGGAAAGTATACCCGATCGGCTGGACATATAGCCGATCGGCTGGGGGGCTTGACCAGTGTCTGTTCGTGCAGTTAATCCCCAAACCAGTTTATAACTTCATTTTTAACCAAGTTCTCACATATAGAACACTAATGTAGGATAATATAAGTAATATAAATACAAAAATTAAAGACAAAAGTTTGCTTACAAATAAAAAATTAAACCGTGAGTGATGGTGATGATGAGCGGTGATGAAGATGATGATGAACACAAAGATGATGGTGGTTTGTTGCTATTGTTGCTACTTGATTGTTGTTGTTAATATTGATGTTGTTGATGAAAACCGAGAGAGAAAAGAGAGAGCCGAGAGTGATGAATTGTGTTCGTGTGTGTGTATTGCATTATTGGGGTCGGTATATAACCGGCTCCAATAATTGGTGTTAGTTGATAATTTTATACCTATGTTCGTTTACCCGATCATAAAGTAGTATAATGTTTTTAAATGATAATTTTCTAAACATGAAATCGTATATACTTTCAATAGAAGTATTTTATAAAAATACTTTTAGTGAGATATAAAATTATATCTTTGTTTCAACTCATTTTGACAGATAGTTTTCAGTGTACAAAATGTGTTTAAATTTTCAACCGAGTAAATAATTATTATTCTTATTAATAATATATTATTTAAAAATGTTTTGCACCAACGTCCGTATTTGAGATTGCGCGTTCTTTCAGATTTGTTTGTATGTGATTATAAAATAATCATTTGTTTATATATATATATATATATATATATATATATATATATTATCCGAATACTTTCGTATTAACATGTACCAAGTACAAATGATTAAGGTTTAACTTGGCCGCTAATTTTGACTCTTTTTGACCGGGTGTCACAAACACGATATGGACCTCTAGACATTACAATGGCCAATCATCCACGCTTCAACCTGGATCATGTTCTAATTTGAAACCACAGACATGTGCGCAGCCACCAGCCAGTTTCCCCACTATATTTATCTTGTTCTTCAATTAGCACTAATTAACATGCTTAAATGCTCTAATTAGGTGCTAATTATATCCAAATTCTAGAATAACATATAAATGGGCTTTTGTCTTAAAATTGGGCCTGGCCCAGGGGCTGCTAAATGCCTTAATAACTTAATTGAATGTTTCATTGAACATCATCAGATCGATATGTGCAACTCAAATCTTATGTAAAGATCAAACAAACGGAAGGAACGAAGTTTGTAATATCATTTTTAATTTTTTATGATATGTACAACTCATCATGCGTCCAAAGTAATTTAACCTTGATTGAAGTCGTTACAAATTCAAATATCCAATCCTGATAGGTATTGATGCAACCTGCATGTTTTACACAAAAATAGTTTTCCATTGACTACGCAAATTTCGTAACGAGTTACAAGTAATCGTTTAAGTTATTGTATAAAAATAGAATATCTAAAACCACTTGCAATATAATTATTATTATAAGTCTATCACGAAACAAAAAGTCTACCATTAAGTAGTATGTTTGAAGCATCAATAAATTAATTAAGAAATTTGATTGAACTAAACCGGCCAACTGGTCTGCTTAATCTAACTTTGAAGCAAGACTACATGTCGGAAAGTTTACAAACCGTATCTTTTGCTTCAAATAGTTGGTCTATTATCATTCTTTAAACAACTTATGCCCCAAATAACAACAACGTCAACAAATCCAGAATTTAATTACCTATTTTACTGAAGAAATAGTTTATGTAGTGAATTTACAGCGAAGTTTTTATATCCATACGTTAATTACAATATTATATAAGGAATATGGTATTTTTCCAATATTTTTTAACCTGGCTTTGTAACTTTTATCGAATGGAAGTTCTTAACAAACGTGAAGTATTAAATTTGAAAATAAACATTAATTAATTAAGTTTATTTAATACATGTGACAAAATAAATACACGTTAGTCCCGTAGCTCAGTTGGTTAGAGCGTTGGTCTTATGAGCCGAAGGTCGTGGGTTCGAGCCCCTCCGGGACTATAGTTATTTTAACTTTTTTCACCAAAGTCGATTAATATTTTATGGGAATTGCTAAATAAAGCCCTAAGGCTTCCCTTAAGAGTATTTTTAATCAATTTAATTAATTCAAAAACTAAATTATTAACTCCAGGTCAACTCTATTTTCTACTCTTCACATTGTTTTTCGGCAAAAATATAACCAACGTCCAAATTTTCAAATTAACTCCTTCCACCTCTACAAAACGCACAAGCCACCACCAATTTTTAAATTAATTTATTAAATTGTTTCCATTTCACACCAATTACAAAACTAATTTACATTTACCAAACACTAATTCAAAATCCACTATCATACTCACACATATAATTTGTTAATGTTTTCGAGAAAACATGCATCATGTGCAACTTACATATATACGTAGTATAAGATATACAGATAGATCACAGTAAGCAGGAAACATGTTCATAATCAGACTAACTATTAAGCAAAAACCGAAACAAAGAATGTCAAGTGATTTAAAATTCATCTTGTAGAATACGATAGGTAGATCGGTTTACCGTTTTTCACGAAAAAGTAGAGTTAATCGTAATTTCCCTACCAAAAAACTGCTCAAGCCTTCTTGAAGTTTTGCATATGCAATTTCGTTTGGGGTTTGAAACATTTAAATTGATATCTAAATTGGTTTTGAATTTGGTGGGGGAATGAATTAATTGAATATTGATCGTGGGTTATAATGTTGCCGAGAAAAATGGGAAGAGAAAGTAGAATAGTTGACCCTGGGGGTTGATGTGGTCTAACTAGCAGTTATTGAATTAATTAAATTGATTAAAAATACTCTTAAGGGAAGCTCTTTGGGCTTTATTTAGCAATTCTCATATTTTATTTGCTGTAACGACACTTATTTTTCCTGTTATTAACGGTCCAATATTTTTATAAACTTTTTAATTTGACATAAAAAAAGAAGTAATTTAAGATCCACTTCATAATATGAATTGAAGCTTTTAGTCGTATAAATTTCAACTAATTAGAACCGTGTACATGTATAATTAAGCAAACACACATTTTGACTTTCAAACCTTCAGTGTTAAAAAAAAAGGTACATGAATATAATATACGAGTAAATTATATTTCCCCCTCACAAACAACATAATTACGTACTTACCTAAATATGCATTAACTTCAATATATATTATGTATTAAAAACTTGTGTATTGAAGAAATATGTAATTTATGCGATTTGTGAAGGGGAAATATGTAACTCTCCATTTATACATAAATAAATATGTTGGTGCAAATTTAGACCAAATTGAGTATGAATCATCAAATTTGCTTCAAATTTAATTAAGTGCGTCGGGTTGTGATTTCAGATTGCAAGAATTTTAAGATGCACAACTGAATTTTCTATTTTAAATAAATTATTTTATTTTTAAACAATATATATTCCCAATTGTTTGAAGATCATCACATGTCTTTTCTAATTTTTTTCTATTCTTAATTGATACGGAAATCTTTAGATCGAGGAAATTGTTGATTATTATAGTAGCCATGTGTCTAATTAAAAGACGACGTAAAAGAATTGTGTTTAAGATCATCAAAATAAGGAATTAATTATATGTAAAATGTATATTACTATAACCCAAGTTTATTGCTAGTATCTAATTTCATTTTAGTATATTGCGTTAATATTTATATTAATTAATACTTATATCTGAGTTGTTTCAGTTTAGATAAATATTTATTTTATTAACTATGATTGTTTAAACAAATATGTGTCTTTAAAATATTTCACTTTAATGTAATTAGGGAAATTAAAAAAAATACCCTTTTTTAAACGAGTATATACCGTTTTGCCCTACGCGAAAAAAAAGTGAAGATATACCCCTAGAAATCGCAAAAGCAAATTTGCTTTTGCGATCCCGTGTTTGCCATTTGCGAACCCGTTAACGTATTCGAGTCGGCTATAGTTTTGGGCCAAATCGCAAATCGCAAAAAGTGTTTTGCCATTTGCGATTTGCGAATGGCATCAAAAATTTGCGAATGGCATGTGTTTGGGCCGACTGCACGCGTAGACGAAGCCAGAGGAAAGGCTTGGCAAATCGCAAAAGCAAATTTGCTTTTTGCGATTTGCCTATGCTCGAGCCGTGCCAGTTCGTACCGAGTCGCAAAGTTTGCGACCCTGTTGACCTCGTGCTATGGCAAATCACAAAAAGCAAATTTGCTTTTAAGATTTGCGTCCGGCTATTTTTTTTTTTTTAATATATATACCTACGTATTTGTTTTTTGCGATATAAACACTTCTTTTTTATAATTTTTTTATATATACGTACGTATTTGTTTTGTATATTTTTTCAAAGTTATTTAAAAGATAATTGTATTTTACACATTGTGTGTACATATATGTAATTGTAAGCTATATTTTACAAGTTTACATATATATTGTTGATTAAGAGCATCTCTAATGATAAGGTTATTTCTAAAGCTTTTTTATATTCCAACTTATTTTTTTTTTTAAAATGCTTTACATAAAAGTTTTACCTCCAATACAAAAAAACTTTTCTAAACCAAAATAGGGGGTTTAAATATAAATATCTAAACTAAAAAGCTTTTTCGATTAAAATAAAAACCTTTTCTCCCGATGATAAAAAACTTTTCAAAAGCTTTTTTGAAAAAAAAAATTTATAGAAAAAGCTATCATTAGAGTAACGGAGTTGCTCTAATAAGTCCGGAATTTATATCGTTTTTAATTTGCTAGTTTGGTTAGCTACTAAATGGTTATGAACGTTTGATTTGAATCTAAATGTTAATTATTTGGGAACTTTAATAAAGAGTTCTAACATTTAGATATTTCAGTGAAGTTTGTTAATTTGGACAAATGTTGAACTATTGAAGCTTAGTCATATATAACTTATTAAGTTATTAGTTTTTTACATTTTTTACAATTTATATGTATATATATAATTTTTTAATATATATACACATTATATATATATATATTATTTCCGATAACTATATTTTTGGATAAGATTTTGCGTGATTTTCGGGATATACGATTTTCGGATAAGCTTTTCCGTGATTTGCGGGATTTAAAATTGTTGGATAAGATATCTGGATAAGATTAATGGATAAGATTTTCTCTGATTTTCGTGATTCTGCCATTTATAAATATTGTGACTATAAGGAGGAACACATTGTCAAATTTTTCACCAATTGTTATATAATACAAAATTAAATTTATAAAATGGTTCAATCTGGTCACTTTTGGCAATTTCGATCTTCAAATGAAGAATCATTTACTGAAGAACTATATGCTGAAGTTCCTGAGTTGTTTTCAATTGCTTTTCGTCATGGTGGACATTTTCAGGGCGCACAAAGAATGTATTGGCAAGGTTTGTTGACGTTCATTGATTGTGTAGATGTCGATGAATTTGACACCAAATTTCTGGACTACGCTTTGTCAGAGCTAGGTTATTGTGCTCCAGAGAGGTAGTTTTGTTACTTTAAAGAGCATGATAAAGACCTAGATGATGGTTTGCAATTGATAACTGATGATGTTGACCAATTGAAGCAGATTACTGACTACGCAAAAATACATAGAGAAATTGAGGTGTATGTTACACGTAATGATCTGTCACATCCCTCAAATTCTGGGACAATGATGCCAGTAGCAATTTCTAAGATTATGACTGATGCTTCAAGTGCAAGACGGTTATTCGATTAGTGATAAGTCAAATATTGCAATTCGTATGTATGTTTCAATCAATTGGATGGTTGCCAAATTATGTAATTTGTTAATCGTTATGTTGCTTATTTAGTATCCATTCACTTGTTATTTGTAATGCGATGTTTTACTATTGTGTCCGGCTATTAAAAATGAACAAATTCTAAACTTATTGACCTAAATTAACCATGATAATTAAAAGTCCCTAGTAAGAAACAGGAATAGCATTGCAAAGTAGTACATCACATAGGTCTAACAAACTTAAGGGTGACTCAAATGAACACTTGGATAACTCTGAGTCGGTTGTGATGGCGTTGCTGCTTCGTCCTCGAAATGGGTATTTGTAGATTTTGTGGACGGTTGCTGCAAGGAAAACTTTAACCTTGATATTAATAATACAATGTAATATTTTAGTTTTTATATTCATATGGTACGAATTTACCTTTCGCGATCTTGACTTGGATTTTGATTTGGACCGTGAGTTGGATCTTGTTGTGGTTGTTGATTGGCTTTGCTCATCTTTTCTATCGTAAGGAGCCATACAAGTAATTCGACTATGGCCGTGTTCCTTGCAACGGCTACATTGTTTTGTGTATTTTCCTTTCTCCTCTCCTTTAGAAGGAATACGTGCACGCCCAGGTGGACGACCAGATTGCCGCTTCACAAGTATCGGCGGTAAGCAAATTTGTAGATTACCTGGATCGGCCCATTCTGAAGGATGAGGCAAAGGATTTATAGCCTCACTGTAGGCCGCTCGATATGTTTCTGTGGTAAAATACCTCTCTGCATAGCATGTTACGCTGTCTATTTTAAAGTAGCGGGTCACTGCCGATACGTGTCCACAAGGTAAACCAGACAATTGCCATTGCATGCAAGTGCATGTTCTTGCTTCCAAGTTAACTGTCCCATTCTTGTTCCCATCAAGCACCTCACATATCATATTTGTCGATGGCTTGACCTTCCAGCGTAGTGACTTGCCAACCCTTTTACCGATTTTGTGCTCCGCATATGGTGTCACAGGTGTTGTAACACCCGCGGCAGTGTTTCGATGATTGAAATACCATTGTTGTATTGAAGATCTAAAAAACTCCAAAAGCATTGTGACTGGGAGTTTTCTTGCATGCTTGGTCATGGCGTTAATGGACTCCGCACTGTTAGTTGTGAGATAAGCATATCGTGTCTTTGTTGAATGATGCCTTGACCATCTTTGTTTCCCCACGTCCGTAAGAACCTTAGCTGAAGCTGGTAAGTGCCTGGCAATGGCACCATAATGGTGACCGAAATTTGACTGACGGTACGCCTTACACATTTTCCAATAATGCCATTCGAAGTGCTTGACTTTTGAAGATTTGCTTTTCAAGTTTCCCAAAATATGACGACAACACAGGGCGTGAAATGCATCTGGAAACACATCAGAGATGCCGGATGCAATAGATGGAGCCCTATCAGAGATGAATGTCAGGTTGTCAATCCCACCAGCAGATTCTATGGCGTCACGTAAGTTCCTAAGAACCATGTCCAAACGTCGGACGTCTCTCCCGCCCCAATTCCATAGGCTAGCGGCAAGATGCCGTTATTTGCGTCCATCGCGACGGCAATCAAGTTGGTACCCAAGTAACCCCCCTTCAAATGGGCGCTATCAACGATGATAATTGGGCGTGTATGGTTGACAAAAGAACGTATCTACAAGGGCGTAATAAAAATTATATAAAATATATATATAAATATACGTATACGAACATAAGATGTAAACCAACAATCATAACTTACAGCTGCACCAATTGACATGTAGCACATTACAAATTTGTTCTCTTCGTCTGTACGGAGATTTGTAATGCTCCCCGGGTTATGTAGCTTTAGGTTGTGGAGGTAAATAGGAAGTTTCGTAAACGATCCAGCTGGAGTATCTCGCAACAACTCTATAGCCTAACATTTTGCCCTCCATGCTTGGTTGTATGTAAGGCTGATTTTAAAGCATTCCGTCATATCAAGTTTGATCTCCTTACCTCTGTATACACGTCCTTCCAAACTCATAGCCTCTTTAAAGATGTTACCAAGCACTTTCTTGCTCGCAGAACGACTATTGGCCAAGATTTGAGTACGAGAACAAGTGTGAACATCACGTAACTTCCTAACCTGGAAGTTGTTACAATCTTTGATGCACACTGCACTTATCTTCCAATCACAGTTAGGCAATATACATTTTGCCGTGTACCTTTTCTTGTCTGACTTCTTCAGCTTAACCTGAAAACCTTCTTCGAGGCACTTAGTATGCAACTGAAGAAGAAATTCATCTTTAGTTTCAAATGTTTGGCCCTCTCGAATCCGACAAGATGCCTCATACATGGTAATTGGTCATTGTTTAACTTCTTCTTCTTCCTTTCCTAGTGGCGAAGGCATATTCCAGAATATATCCTTTTCTGCTGATTTTTGAGGTATTGGTATGTCGTAGGTATCTCTTGGATCAGGCTCATCCTCATCATCATCCTCATCATCACTAACAATGTGATTAGAAAATGGATGATCAGGATTCTTAGGTGGATTGACATTTTCTTCATCATAATGATCAAAATCATTAGGATGTGTATCCGGCTCCTCCACATAGTATTCTGAGTTAGTGTGCTCATATTGCACATCCTGATGATATTTATAAGCATGTTGGGGTTCTTCATCTACCTTAAAAGATGTGTGTTGGGTATGATGTGTTGGATATGCGTGATCTGATGTGTTGTGAGGAGCAGCAAGATAATGAAATTGATATTGTGGTTGAAAAGGATATGGGAAATTTTGAAATTTTGACTGATATTGGTGTTGTTGATTGTATTCATTGGTGTGTAGTTGTTGAAATTGTTGTTGAAAACCGGAACTACTACTGCTAGGTTGATTGCTACCCTTACCCGATACATGGACAATATCAACTATGTAAACTTCTATCGGAGTGTTGTTTATTGCATGGCACAAAAAATCTTCAAAATCATCAGCATCATCATTTATATCAATGACATACTGATCTACCTTCTATTTTAGACATACTCGTGTATCAAGAGGTAGACCTAGTTTCTTTAAAATATTTTTCAACAAAACTTTGGCGGTCATTGGTTTTTCCGGTGCCACCGGAAGTTTCAATGGCACCCTAGTATATTCTATTGGTAAATACATCGGCATGTTGTTAATGTATTCAAAACGGCCTCCATAACAAATATAAATTTTGAACTTCTCCATAGTCAAAGTAAATTAAAAAACGATGGATCAAAAGTTGTACCTTATATGTTTTTGGAACGTCCGGCTAAATGTTGTTCAAGGACGAATGGATAATATTTTGAGTAGTTACGTTGTGAAAAAAAACTGAATCTTTATTACGTATTTAAAGGAAAAATGTAATAAAGGTACAGTTATCCAACAGAATAAAGAAAATCTACTGAAATGTCATGTATCCCTATCCAAAACGTTATCCACAATGGATAAGGAACAACGGAAAAATCTAGAGAAGTGTCAGAAAATCTAAGCGAGAATCTTATCTATAATGGATAAGCTGGTAGTCGCAAATCGCAAGTTGGTAGTCGCAAATCGCATGTCAATCATTTGGAATAACATTGGAAATTTCATAGAACACAACATTCTTATCACAAACTAGAATCTTTATTAGACTTAGAAATTTAATACACCACATCACAACAATTTATGTCAACGGAAATGACAACATATCGATGAAGCATTAACATACCCACTGAAATCAAAAAGACAAACAAACTAGAATTATAATCCTACACATAACACAAATCAACCTTCAACAGAGGTTGTGTTACAAAAGAACAGACAAATCAACCTTCAACTGAGGTTGTGTTATCTTAAGGAAAATATTTGGGTGCCGTGTGTTTCCCTTCTCGTAACGTTCATCGGTAGTAATGTGTGTTGCTGTCATCATTCTCGTACTCATCGAAATTCAATTCGGGTTCTTCATCCATGTATACAAGATATAACTCAATACATTGGCAACATTCTTTTGCATGTTTTACTACTGTACTCCATGCTTCATCTGACATAAGCATACGAGCACCCGTATTTTCAAGATTGCCGGCTTCACAATAGTATACGTCAGTAAAGGTGAAATTTATATTTTCCTTAAGATAGGAAAACAATTTACTGAGATCAAACTCAGTAACATCAAAATTTTTGATAGTTTGTTTCACCCCATTTTCGTACGACTTATTATCATAACGAAGTTCCCCCCCAAAAAAAACCTTAAGATCAATCAGTTGCATTCTGATACCAAAAATATAATTGATTAGTCAATTTTATATTGAAATACTAGCCTAACTGTGACGAGATGTGAATGCAGACAGATCTAATGAGGTCAATTTATAGGTAAATTTCATTCTAGATAAGGTTATCCTGAAAAATATATAAAAATCCACGAAATGTCAGATAATCTTAGCCAAAATCGTATAGATTGGATAAGGCCAGTCGCAAATTAAGTAGTGACATCGCAAATCTATTTTAAGTGTAGGCCCCAATACTCATTAATAATTGTTAATTTGAGTAATGTAGTAATCATATACTAACATGGCGAAACATTTTAACATGGCGAAACATTTAAACATTTACGAACATGGCAAAACATTTTAACATACTACATAAACAAAGTATCCAATATACTACATAAACCATCGTATCTACACAAGACCGACACAGAAAAACTCAATCATGCTGGTGGAGGTGCTGGTGGGTGGGGAGGCTCCCAATCATATCGTGCCCTGAAGAATGTATCCATCATCCGCTCCCTATATTCCCGAGCGAACCACTATCTATCTCCACTAACCATCCTCTCTTGTCTGTTGACATGCGTCTTCATATTTCTACAGACCCATACTCCACAATCCCCTAAATCCCCATCCTGCTGAGGCACATCATCTAACATGTCTAATATAGACTCCGTCGTATCTTGTAGTTCCCTTTTCCTATGGGCATGCCTCCAAATCTCAATAGCGTCCAAAAATCTAACTATGTTACGAGCCAATTCTTCCACAATACGATTACGCTCGTCATCCGTGCAGTGACCCATCATGCTATCGTATCCAATCACAGCCCAATCTCGAAGATCCAACACAATTAATATCCAGTGGCTTTTGTTCGGAACTAGGACCGAAAATAGTATCTGTAAATGTTAAAAAAGTATTAGTCAAATGTACATATTAACTTACTTTTTTTTGCCAACACTGATTTATATATATACATATACATATAGATATACATGTATACATATTACTTACCATCAAAATTAGATATATGACTGGAAACGACAAAATAAATTTTTAAAAAAAATTGGAAATGTCCTTCCTATAAAACGGACAAACCAGCTAACATTTTTAGCTTTTCAAGTCATCAAACTTTCAACAATATTACTCATTCAACAACACTTATTTATCAAGAAACATAACGGAAACTTAAAAGCAAACATTACTTACCAAATCAATCGCCCACCACGGAGGAAACGGTACACGAGTCCCGTCTGCAAATCCCTTCAAGAACTTATAATTTTTCATTTTCTTCTGCTTCATGTCCTCCCTGTAGTTTGCAAAACAGTGTATGAGCCCGATAAAACCTACAGGCATAATCGTCCAGCTGAACCGCTTATCCAGCTGCGTTGGGCGTGTGTAAGTCCTGTATCTCCACCACAATAGTAGGCTCGCCCAACCGTCAATATGCTAAAAAGAAAAATATAATAGAACAAATTATCGAATACAATAAAGTTTTGAAGTTGTATTAATTTAAGGTTATCAAATATAAGCAAAATATCTCAACTTACAGTGTTATCCAAGTATCCTTCGTCGATGGATCCATACAACCGCCCCCAAAATTCTTTATCCAGACACATAGACGTCCTGCCTTGTCGAACAAACATACACCGCACAGTGCCACCGGACATATATAAATCCCGAATAGTGGATGGACCGGGGATAGTCCCCGGTGGAGCAGGGGGTGGAGTCGTCAAATAACCAGTCTCGCCCACACATATCGAGACCATGTCCATAAATGTGTCCTCGGGTACCTCATCCTCATCATCATCCGCACTCCTCCTTCTTGCCCTACGCTTCACCCTTTTGCCGCGCTTAACAGACATATCTTCCTCTACAACCCGATCAACAACCGGCTCAACCGCCGGCTCAACCACCGGCTCAACTACCGGCTGCACCACCGGCTCCACCACCGCCTCAACCACCGGCTCAACTACCGGCTGCACCACCGGCTCCACCACCGCCTCAACCGCCGGCTCAACCACCGGCTGCACCACCGGCTCCACCACCACCTCAACCGCCGGCTCAACCACCGGCTGCACCACGGGCTCCACCACGGGCTCAACCACCGGCTCCACCAACGGCTGCACCACCGGCTCAACCACCGCCTCCACCACCGGCTCAACCACCGCCTCCACCACCGGCTCCACCACATGACCAAACGTATCATGATCGTCTCCCAAGTCAATAGGTGGTTCATCATACACCTGCACAGGTCTAGAGGCAAACATTTTAAAAAAATTCGGTGAAAGATATATATATATATATATATATATATATATATATATACATTTACATACAAATATCAAAAAATAAAATACACACACCTTTTAAAATACGTGGGTGTAAGATACGGTGAGAGTACGGCTGGGCCACGTCGGCGTTCTCTCATACTGCGACGCAACATAAAGGGCCCCGAGAGCTTCCTAGCAGTGGTGAGTGGCGTGTCCGATACATAACCATCATGGAAACCATCCTGGTCATCACCGTCAAACTGAAAAGTGAAAACATCGAGCTTTAGAAACAATTATACGATAACTTCACATACAGTATCATAATTGTAAACTAACAATAAATACCTCATTCGTCTCGTTCTTCCCAACTTGCTTCAACAACTTTTGTATAATCACATGTTGCTCATCGGCCCGCTTGTCTTGCGCATCAACCCGCTTAACCAGGGTTTCAATAAGCGTAGCCTGAGCATCCACCCTTTCGCGTAAGGAGCGCCACTCTGCCTCGGACGTCGACGGATAGGTCTGATGCACATCTGTACCGGGAGCATCATCAAACGTGCCAGCATCATGAGATGGAGTGGGATCTGATGGCTCGCCATCCCCCTCTTGACTCTTCCGTGCCTTCTTCAATGGCCTCTCAGCAACTTGCTGCTCGTCAAAGTACTTCCAACTATCAATCAACCATTGGCACTTCTTCTCATATTTATTCGGCTTTAAAGTTATTTTCGGAAGGTGCTCTGGTGTGGTATCCTTCTGCATAAAATGAATCATCTATTTTTCATCAAACGACTTTTATAATAACTAATATATATATATATATATATATATATATATATAGACACACATACATATATACGCTAAATCAACATACACATACATGTAAATAAAAATATATATGTCCGTTTACTTTTACATATATATAATTTTTAAAACGGATATACCATCTAATAATTTTTAAAAAAATTTGGAAATGTCCTTTTTGTAAACGGATATACCAGCTAATAATTTAGCTTATCAAATGATCAACAATTCATCAACATCAACCAATGCAAAACACTATATTTATGTCCAGCCAAAACACATACACATAAACATACACATAAACATAAAATCGCTTACCGCAATACGCAAAAAATGATCGAATTCTTTAAATTCGGTAACCTTCCTTTTTCGCTCCCAGTAGATCCCACGTGGTATTTGATCTCGCTTAGGCCTAGTAGCAATTGTCTCAACCTGACGATGATAAGCTTCCCAAATCCAAACCTTGTAGACAATAAGCAAACGACAATAAAGCATTTAAATGTTTTAATATATTATAAATTAAATAAACAATAGTATGAAATAAATCTAACGTGAATAATTAAGATGTTGCTACCTTACACGCCCAGCCAAAACCACTCAACGTGTACTGCATCCCGTCTTGAGTCAGCCGAGTCTCCAAACCTTTATCCAGCTGCTCATAAGTTCTCGCCCAAATAATATTACCCCAAGGGTACCGGTCAAAAACATCAAAATGCTCAACTATATGCATATGGTCATCCTCAATGTTATGCACACCCTGCTTTCCTAAAAACCCTTTATATATCAACATAAGCATACACACGCGCACATAATCCTCATCGCTCAATTTCCTCGGCCCACTAAACAAACCTTTATCGTGAAACTTATTAGAAAGGTCTGACACACGTACGCTGCGTTTCAGAATGTCCGGGAACAAACGCGCTCTAAATGCCGGTGTGGTCCGTCGAACCTCCTTGGGTATATGATCCGATATGTTTTCATTGGGCCCAAACCGTAAACCTGTCACCAGACAAAACTCCCTACGTCCGAATCGTATAAAATGGTCATCCGTATCCGCCACCCTAAACCACAACTCACCCGCCTCCGCGCGGGGGTGCTTTAACCCTGGACGCTCCTTTCGGCGAAACTGCAATATATGATGCACAAAACCAGGGTCATTTTCCGGAGCCTTCACATCCAACCAATGCCCTAAACAGTAGTCTCTAAATATCTTTTTTTGCTCGCTAGATAAGTGCAACTTGATATGTCCAGTAACAGTTAGTTGCCTTTTCAAAGTCAGCCTTCCATTAAAAATGTCCTGCACATTGATCAATAAAGCAAAACAAGTGTCGTTAATAAAAGCGATAAATAACAATTGTTTAATACAATCAAGTTATTTTCAGATTTTAATATGAATATGCATATTAAAATGTCAGTTATAATTGTTTTAATATGAATATCAGTGAAATAAAAATATTATTCTCAAATTTTAATCTCAAGTATATTGAAATGGTCTAACTTTCATAGAATCAAGTTCTGATATTTAAATCTTCATACAGATTAACCAAATTAATCATTACCATCTAACCGGCTAAATATATTTACTTAAGTTTATATAAGACACGATAAATATGACACAAGATGTGTAGGTAATTAAACTTACAAATAAGGCCTATTTTAATAAAAATAAGATTTTTATTTGGAGTTATGATTGAAGGTTTTATAAACCCTAATTATAATACCCTAGACACAACTTTCATATACAAAAGTCTCATTAAGAAAACAACAAATTAAAATTTAGAACGAAACAACAAACGACATATTATAACTAAATTTTATCACATTAACAAACGACACATTCAAACTTAACAAGACAAACACTTTAAATTTTATATAAGGACTTAACCATTATAACTAATCATATCGATCATCATTATCACAACAAATACATATAACTTCTTATTTAGATCACAAAATTAAAATGAATACTATAGGTCAATACATATAACGGACGGGTGGGTGGGTTTGGGCAAGCGGGTCATTACGGCCATCATTACAAATTATAACAAATACATATAACTTCTAATATCACAACAAATATATATAAGTTCTAATAACACAACAAATACATATAACTTCTAATAACACAACAAATACATATAACAAATCACAACAAATACATATAACAAATTATAACGACCATCATTATCACAACATTAAGTAAACGGCAAATCACAAAAATAAAATGAATACTATAACGAGTTATCACAACAAATACATATAACAAATAATAACGATCATCATTATCATACATCATTATCAAATACATATAACAATGGGCTAGGGTCTAACAAATTATACGTACATCATTATAATAACATATCACAAAGAATGACATTTTAAGTTTAACATTAAAACATATAACGAGTTACAAATTATAACAAATACATATACGACCATCATTACAAATTATAACAAATACATATAACTTCTAATACCACAACAAATACATATAACAAATTATAACGATCATCATTATCATACATCATTATCAAATACATATAACATATAACGACTTACAACAATCCATAATATATATATAATCAAACAAACATTGTATTAACCTACCTAGCTTCGTTACTATTATTAGCAATGCTTGAAGAACAATTAACTCAATAGATTTGTGAACATTATATTAAATCTATAACCTTCGATGCATAAATCTATAACATATATATTAAAATCGAGTCTATATACTCGTTCAAAGCCTAACCAATATTGGCTTGGGACCAAATGGTAATGAACAACTTTAATTGAGCCTAATATTGATACAAATCAGTCCGGCACACAATCAAAATCGAAAATATTTAAAAACAATCAAAATATATGGTGCACACCAAGTGTTCGACGAAATGCCACAATGAAATTTCGGCTTTAAACACACTATATTCAAAAACAAACGGTAACTTTAGCAACTATAATACAACAATAACATAATACCTGAGAATCATCCATCGTTTAACTCGAAACCCGAATATTTGAGCATCCACCTTCGTTCAAACCGTGGCCGAAACCTTTGGGGTCGTGAATCCCGTGGCCTACAACGCGGTGGTACGGTGGTGGTGGTGGGGGAGGCGACGGAGGGTGGTACGGTGGTGGGGGTGGTACGGAGGGTGGTACGGTGATGATGAATGGGGCAACGGACGGTGCTCGGACGGTGGTACGGTACGATTTGCGGAAGAACAAAAGGGTTAGGGTGAATGGTCGTGAACGTGGAACCGGAACAAAGATGGTGGACGGGATTCGTAAATCGCAAATCTTGCGATTTACGATTTACGGGGGTGGTCGTGAACGTGGAACCGGAACAAAGATGGTGGGGAAGAACAAAAGGGGTTAGATAAGTGCAGTGTTTTATTTAAATTTTGGGCGGTGGCAAAAAGCAAAACCCAACTTAGCCATTTGCGAACTCGTTCACCGTTTAAATTGTGGCCACGACTTAGCCATTTGCAAATCGCAAATGGCAAAAAAAAAATTTGCTTTTGCGATTTGCGACTGAGGCCACCAGTACTTTGCGATCCCGTTGACGGTTAAAAGAGTGGCCCAAACACATGCCATTCGCAAATTTTTGATGCCATTCGCAAATCGCAAATGGCAAAACACTTTTTGCGATTTGCGATTTGGCCCAAAACTATAGCCGACTCGAATACGTTAACGGGTTCGCAAATGGCAAACACGGGATCGCAAAAGCAAATTTGCTTTTGCGATTTCTAGGGGTATATCCTCAATTTTTTTCGCGTAGGGCAAAACGGTATATACTCGTTTAAAAAAGGGTATTTTTTTTAATTTCCCATGTAATTATCATTTAAGTAACTAAGTTTTTTATGAAATGATTTCTTAATTAATTCTCGTTGAGTAATAAAGACTGCGTACTATTCCTATCTTTATTCGTTTATCCCAAAATATCACTTGATTTCACGTGTTTACAAAATCTTGGAATTAATATAATATAATTCCACCCAGGATATATTGATTTTTTTTATATTTCTTCTATCGTAATACAGGATTAGGGAATTTTGTAGTCCGATTTATAAGTTTTCAGTCGGGAGTTTTACGTCAACTGTTGTCATCTTACAACAAGCAACACCATTTGTGTCATCCTATAAAATCTATATATGTTGTGTTCAATTCATTACTTCGATTACATCTTGTCCTTTTCGTCGTCGAATTGGAATACCAAACTTAAATAAACAAATATCGTTGCTCATCGTTTGTTATAATCGACACACCCAAACTAACCTCGATCGAGGTCAAGGGTCAAGGTTCCACATTGTTTTAGTTGATAGATAACCAAACGCGAAAATGAAAGTACACTTGAAAAATGGTGGTTTTGTTATTTTGTTGACGAGTTTGATGGGATTTTGTGGTAAAATCGAAGGTGCAACGGTGACATGTGAACCACAATATGGGTTCTTGCCATGCACAAGTGAAACATGGGGAACACTTTTTTTAATTGTGGTCTATCAATATTTGATAGCTCTTGGTCAAAAGTATGTTACAAAAGGGTCGGATATGTTTTTTGGGCTTGTTGGGCCGGGCATATTTGGTGCTACTTTGTTCCATCTTCTAGCCAACTTCCCTACCCTTTATCTTGTTCTTCGTAAGCTTCATTTCTTGTTTTTTTTTAGTTGAATTGTATGAAATAGGGACTTTAAAGTCATTATTGAGCTAACAATTAGTTTAAATAAAAAATTATTTTGCGTATGAAAATCACAATGTAAGAGAAATATCAAATGGAAGTATGCAAACACATGAAACTAGAAAGATAAAAACACAAGATTAAAGTATATATTTGATGATTAAATTTCAGAAACGGGATTATCGAATGACGTTGAAGGAGCATCTAGTACCACCGGAATGGGAATGAGTATACTAACAGGATCAGCAGTCATGAATCTAACTCTTATTTGGCCCTCAGTCATTACTTTCGGAAGCTACAATCTTATAGATGATGATGACAATGATGCAAATGACGAATCCATTTTGCCACAACTAGCTGAGGACGAGCCATCGTTCATAACAAAATTATCAGGTATGTACCCAATTAATTTACTATACAACTATAATGGCTTATGGTCCAGCAGTATCAACCTTAACATCTGACAAATTTTGTAAATAGTATGGTTAGACTTGTGGGATTGTATGTTTGTTAAGAAATAATCAACCATGTTTTCTAGTTTCCTATGTCTTATAATTTTTGTACTTCTAGAATATGGAGTTACAACGGATATAGAAACAAGTTACACGGCGAGAATCATGCTTATTTCAGCGATTCCCTTTGTCCTTCTGCAACTCCCAGCAATCATCAATTCGGCATCAGTAACTCGAGTGATACTATTAATTACTCTCGTCCTTGTAGTGTCTCTCTTCTTTATTTACGTTTTGTACCAGGTTAGTCTTTTAAATTCCCATCAACACACAAATTCGGATAAATTTGCTGTCTAAAAATGAGATACGTCTATTCCTATGTCATAACTAATGAAATTAATTGATTTACATGCAGATGTTTCAACCATGGATTCAAAATAGGACAGTCGAATATGTGACCCAAAAGTTTGTAAAGAGTAAATTAGAGGCACTGCTCTCTTCAAACGGAAAGCCAAACCTGCGACTTATTAAAGAGTTAGTAATACTAGTCTCATAATATATCTTTTTAATTTTTGGAATTAGAAAACGAAGCGCTAGGATTGATAATAATATTGGTATACAGGATTTATGAAGGACTTGACGTAAATCATGATGGTCAAGTGTCAAAAGCCGAGTTAAAAACTCTAATATTGGGAATACAGTTGCAAGAAGAAGGTGAAATTAGTGATGATCTGGTAGAGAAAGTTATGGAACAATTCGACATTTCAGGGGATGATTTTATTCAAGAGAATGAATTTATTAGAATTATGACGAAATGGCTAAGGGAAACAAGGAAGTCAATCTCTCAAAATGGCAGTTATAAACCTCTTAGTTTCTTCATCAAACGCAACAGGGTAACTTTCTGATAACAGATACTTAAACGAACTTCTGTTTCATAGTGATAATATATATTTATATAGTGATATTTATATGTGCTTATATGTATGTAGGATGTAGATGCTGATGCAGATGAAGAACAACAAACACCTTTGATACCTAAGCAAATCCCTAACACGAACAGTTCTATACTAGAGTTCTTAGAGGCTCTGTGTTTGGTACTATTTGGCACTGTTGTGACGATGGTTATTGGGAAACCACTTACGTCGAACGTTGTGACATTTGCTACTAATGCAAATGTCCCAAACTTCCTCATCCCTTACTTTGTAATCCCGTGTTTCTCTAGCATACCTCGTTTGTTAGCAACAATTAGCTCGGCTAGACAAAAGACTGAGAGGGCTGCATCTTTAACGCTTTCTCAGGTATTTAATTCCCGCTTTCAATTTTTACATGACAATTTTGACTGATAGGTTACTTTACTTGGTTCACTTATATGATGTTTCTAGACTAGCATTTTTGACCCAATGGAGGTCCTGTTACCTTCTACACTTTTCCTTTTTATTTTGGACCGACAAACACGGTGTATTCGGTCTTTCAAGAGTAATATATGTCTAAAATATATATAAATCTAAATATCGACGTGATCCATTTATTGTTAAACACTTGTATTATGAATTTTCTGTCTCTTGATCATTTTTGTCATTGATTTTTAGCCCTACATTAGGTCTATCAATCATTTCTCGTCTTCTAAACACCATATACGTGGAGAGTATGAGACTCACCAAATGAATATTATGAATTATTAAAAAGAATGTTATGACTTATATTACTACTACTATATATACTTTTGCAGATTTATTCAGGAATCGCCATGAGTAACTTGAGTAGTTTGACGACGTTTCTATCAATTGTGTATATAAGAGATCTGCCATGGGATGTATCCGCTCAAGTTTTGGTTGTGTTTATAATCTGTGGAGGGATGTCGATTTTCACAAGTACGAGGACCGTTTATCCACTTTGGACGGGCTACGTGATCTATCTCATGTACCCAATATCGCTACTCGCATTGTATCTTCTTACTGTTGTTTGGGGCTGGTAATTATTAGACTAATCTTTGATTGTATTTCAGTTTCTCTCTAGTCATTTACACGGGCGAGAAAGTTATGCTTCCTTAAGTTATGCATTTGATTGTGTAATATGTAATCAACTTAGCAAGTTATATATGAAAGATTATTACAAACTATATGTGTCAATTTATGGTTTACAAAAATTAACAATATGTATGCGACATCTTTAAATCTCTAAATCACCAAAGAAAGTTATAGATAAAGTGCCACTTTGTGCACTCATTTTTTATTTTAGTTTTATATCAAATATTAGTCTTATACAATAAGTTATAAACAACATCAAAAAGCCTTACCAAACTTAGTAATGATGGAATAAAAAGTGAAGTATCAACTAGCTAGAAAATAAAAGTATCAACCACCATTAAACATGAGTTAATTAAAGCAAGAAAACAGAGAGAACATATTAGCATTTAGTGAGGGTTTAATTATTTAATATATCTTTTTAGATTTTTAACTAGATATATAATTGGATTTAGATGGGGCTATCCATCCTTTCTTTCTTTTATATATAAGAAGCACTATATCAATTCTTTGCTTGACACATAAACTCACAACAAAGTACCACATCATTTCCACTAAATTTTAATAATCATTTTTAAACTATTAAGTTATCATTTAAATTAATATATACATAAACAGTAAATTTTAAGATTGTTATTAAACAACACAAATACATACAATTTTTTTTATCTTTCTCACTGCTCTTTATATAAAAGGGACCATGTATCCTGATATTTTAACACCTAAAGATCTAATTATCTGTCATGTGTCTTCTATTTCAAAAAATAATTTCTTAATACTAATTGATTAGCAAAAAAAAGGAAAAGAAGAAAGATTCTGCATTTTTTACTTGTACAGTACAACTTAGTATTACTCATTGCTGGTGGATTTATCAAAAATGTTGTTGGAAATATCATCACCCTTTACGATTAGATGTCTAAATAAATAATAGTCAATTACCCGCACAATGTAGCGGAATAACAATGGTATACTATGTATCTTTTTTTCGTTCTGTGTTCGCGATAACAGTTTTGTGATAATAATTTGTCTATTTACATATCTTTATAAAATCCTTTGTAACTTCATTTTTTAACATTTGTTAATCTTAAGTTTTATCTAATATAGATATACATATGAGAAACATTTTAACACATTTAATACATAAACATACTTACACACACTTTTATCTAAAAAATAAAAAATTTAATCATCTTCTTAGTATCCTAATCTTAATCTTAATTCTTAATATGCTAGTATGAGATCAATAAAAGTTTTTGTGTAGTTAGAATTGTGAAAGAACCTTGTACATATCACGAAAGAGTTATTAATATCTTTTTTTTTCATGTATAAGTCATGTTAGTATCATCTGATATATATACTTTTTTTACATCGAGTATTTTTTTATGCATCTTTCTTCATCTTTGATATAAACGACATATGTACTATTTAAGAAAATTACATATATCTTATTCATATTGTTCATAAGTTTTTTTACAAATTTACTTCATTTATAATCTTTTTCAATATATTATAAAAAAACTAACACAACCTTCATATATATTATAAAAAATAAAAAAAATTAACACCACCTTCTTATTATGCTTATCGTATTTTACAAATTTACGGTTTGAATTATAAATTTTAAAAAATCAAATAGTTGAATAAAATCTCTAGCTTGGGTGATGCGTATGCACGACCATTTACCTTCCTATCAAAGAAGAATAAAAAGTAAAGGAATGAGGGGAGAGAAGGTATGGTTAATATGACAATTATAGCATGCATCCACATTGACAAAAATTAGTTGTCATTCGTTTTAAGTTATTTTCCTCAAAATAGGACATTTTATTCAGCCTACGGGTTTGTCATCCAATTTTCTTTTTACAACGGCGACTCTACTAATCCGGCATTTATGTTATGTACAATTAATCATGAATCATGAATATATATATTCACCATTCATCGGTTCAAATAAGGCTTCAGTTGATTCCCTCGTACCGCTATGTTAAAAGCCCTATCATATTATCCAATATTTACTTTTATAGATTTTTGAAATGGGGATTACATCGTCTATCATCGACTATAAAAGAAACTTCAGGTACATAGATTACTTTCATTTATATAGCATATCACGTACATAGATCTAAGTGAGTAGCTTACCATGACTTTTGATTGAACTAAAACTAGTACTCCGTAGAAGTTTCTTACAAATCCTTTCTCAATCATGAAAATTAATTTTATTTGTTTTGAGGATAATAGCACTTGAAGTTATTGGACTAACATTACACAAAAGAGATTAACAAATTCTGTAACGAAATTCAAGCCGAATTAATGCTCGGTAATACTGCTGGGGAATTTCATAATACGGGGTTATGATTTTAATATATTCTAAAATTGTGCATGAAGATCATATTTTGACCGTATTGATGTACGGATTTACGAAATTAGCTTTGAGATAAGATCGGATAATCAATCTATTTTTGACACACAAAACCATGGTGTTTATGTGTTTTTTATTTTGATTACTTATTCGCTTATTTTTAACTAATAAGCTTCCCTATATATGTATTTCGATAATCTTAATTTGATTTGTTTATTTGTGAAAAGGATGAAAAAATCCTTAGCTTATTTGTTTACAAGTAGTAAACTTGAAAAATAAGCTCCCCAAACACCCTAAAAATGTAAGTCTATGCGTTGAATTTTGCCAATAACTTAATATGCAACAAAAATAAACTCATACATCCTTATATCATCAACAAACACACCAAAAAATAATTCTATCAAACCATCATCTAAAAATTACCAAAAAAATAATGATTAAGAGTGTTAAAAACTCTACTATTTTATACTTGGTATGTGATAACCATAAATTTGAGAGACAAAGTAAATTTTATTGATAGGAGTAATATTTACGTAATTTCTAACAATTATCACATTTAATAATGAGAAAATTACATAAAACATCCTTATAGTTTCCTTCAAATTTCACTTTCAGTCTTTTAATTAATTTAATTACACAGTTCATCCTTATTTTTGAAACTTGTTACGTCAACAGTCCTTTACACTAACGATTGTTAACTTTTCGTTAAAAGGGATAATGTGTGTAAAAATTTTAATTCCTTTAAACTTTTTGAGTAAAATATAAATAATAAATCTAGGTGTGTAAAAAATTTAATTCTTTTAAACTTTTTGAGTAAAATATAAATAATAAAAATTTAATTCTTTTAAACATTATATGATGCACCTAGCATCATTTTCATTTATCTCATTATTCATTATCAAATTTGGTCATATTTTCCAGCAACATCAAATTTATATTCCACTATCATCTTTTCTCATCTAAATATACAATTTTGACTGAATTAATTTTCACTTATCAACGTCATTTTACTTTGAAATTAGGACCATCGGAAAGGATGCAAAAGAGAAGAAATGGTGGCCACTAAAGTCATAACGAAAAAGATAAATGAGTGATGGAAGGTCCTTGAGTGGTGAAAGATACTTGCAGAAGGGGAACAAGTTGATCATGAATTTGTCAAGTGAAATGTGAAGTTGAAAATGATGTGTACCTAATAATTGATATATACATATTTTTTAAATTATATCTATTCAAAAAATTTAAGAGAATAAAAAACTTACACACATGGTTCTTTTTAAGGGAGGCTTGGAAATCGTTAGTGTAAATGACTGTTTACGTAACAAGTTTTAAAAGAAAGGATGATCTGGGTAATTAAATTAATTAAAGAACTAAAGATGAAATTTAGACTAAATCATAAGGACAGTTTTTGTAATTTTCTCTTTTTTAATTTTGGAAAAGTAGTCCGTATTACTCTATAATTATTACTTTATTTATTATTATTTATTTAGAGTAATAATAATAGTGAACATATTAAATTGTTTAGCAGGTGCTCTTTAAAATCCAACTATAAAAAACAACATAATAAGCCACTTTTCATCTAGATCATATTGTGATTTGTGTGCTTTAGATTCGCCACCCATCGCCGCCGTTTCCTCACCGGAAAACCAATAATCCGATACTTCACATCTCCCATTCATTAATTACCCACACAACCCAACACATACATATATATACTCAATTACTTCTTCATTATAATAACTAATCGATCAACCTGATGGGCGATCCCACCGCCACCGCGAGGGTTGGCGGCGGTGATAATAACAGCAATTCATCGGAAAGAAACACGGCGGAAGAAGTTTCTAGAATCGTGGAACAAAGTAAAGAATTACAAGAATCAGCAGCGACGTTAATATCTCGTAATTCACAAGAAGAAGCATCGTTAAGACAACGAGCATTAGCTCTTGATTCAAATATTAAAAGGGTTCATTCTTTTATTGCTTCTTCTGTTAAAAAAGGAAACTTGGATCCAAAAGATGCTGAAAAGGTAAGGCTTTTGTTGTTTATTTGATATGGGTATTGGATATTTCTATGTATTATTGTTGTAAAAATGTTGTCTTTTTGTTTTTTGTGTATGTATGCAGTTAGCTGAAGAGTTAAGCAGAGCAAGTTATACATTGAGTGAAGGAGATGCTTCTGCATTTCTTCCTAGTAAATCTTATGGTAATTGGCTTTTCATTAGTTTAATGTATTGAAGTTAAAGCCTTGTAGTGTGTAGCTTAGTTGCTTCCATTGTGCCATTTGAAAGTATCTCGGATTCGGTCCCCGCCTTATGCAAGTAGGAACCTCACTTATCATTAATTTTTTTTGTGATAATGGTGGATCATTTGCTTGGGCTCAAAAGCTCTTGAATTGCTTATCACGTGATGGGTTTGTGGCGGTTATGGTTGTTGGAGAATCTAGTTAAAGTTAGTTAATTTGATTAAAAGTTAGTTTTTTTATTTATTTATTCTTAAATTGTGCTGTTTGGTTACAGGAAGATTTTTGAGGATGTTTCTTGGTCCAATTAATGTGTATGCTACTAGGAAGGATGTTCAGTTGAAAGTAAAAGAAGAATACAATAATTTCAGGGTATGTCGGTTTTTGAGTATTGTTATATTTTGCATTCATTATGCAAGAGGAATTGTTCCTATATATTGCGATAAGTAGTAGCTAAGTTATGTCTGGTGCAGTTTTCACTCCTAATACTATGCTGTAGCAGCCTGCATAGGTGTTCTATTTTCTAAGTTAAATTAAATTGCAACTGCGAAAAAATTATCATTCCATAATACGTATTAAGTGTCTTATTTCGACCTGATTTCTGATTCCATAACTGTAACAATGTTGCAAATTTTAAGATGCTTTGACTTAGCATCTACATACTAATAGAACAACGATATTTGCTTCTTTTTTGGTTTCTGTGAGCAGGATAGGACTGCATATTTGTTTCTCTTTTTCCCATCTTTGCTATTGCTGCTACGGTCGTGGGTTTGGGATGGCTGTTTTCCTGCATTACCTATCCAGATTTACCAGGTAATAAATATTCTTCTTGTAATCTCATTGTAAGGGGGTGTTTGGCATCTCTTTTTTGAAAGTGAATATGCGAGGCAATGAGACATGGATTGATCAGAATGAAATAATAATATGTACAAAAGTGGCTACTAGAGGTAGTATTGGATGTGCTTCTGCTGTTTGAAGTTGTGATATTCAGATAATTAGTTCTCTGAGTGTTAGCAAAATTACTGTTATTTAATGATATAATAGGTAAATTGACTAAAAAGGACATTCTTATATATTGTTGAATCAATAAAAGGGTCAATGGCACAAAAAAGGTATCTAACTATACCAAAGTTCTTATTTAGAGTGCCCCCAGTTTTAAATATCTAAGCTTTTTTTTTTACCATCCAAACAGAATTCCGTTATCTTACAAAGCATCATGGTACAAAATACTTTTTTGGATGGTTGTGGGACTGCAATTTTCTATTTTTCTTACCATCAAAATGTTATATGCGTAGCATCACCAAATAAAATCCCTTTTTTAGCATCTAAAGAAACTTAAATACCTTAAATTATCAAATTGATAAAAAAAAAAAGTGAGCCTTATTTGATGGTAAAAAACACTAAATCTATCTGAAGTTATCTAAATTAGCCCAAACGAGAAGCTTGGTAAACTGGAATGCCTTTTTGTGCCATTTCCAGCATTAAATACTTTGATACAACAGTTTTTCTCTATAAGCTATACTAATGTTTCTACACGAATTCTCAATCAATAATAATTAGAAAATATACATAGCTGCATAACAACTCCGCGATCAAGTCATCAAGGACATCTAAATAAGAATCAGTTGAATCATACCCAAAGCACTACTGATATTTTGCTGCTTGAAAAGGCAATATTTAGATAACTTAATAAGTGTCAACTTTTCAGGCATGGTTGCTCTTCCTCTACACAGGGTTGGCTTTACGAGAGAATATTTTGAGAGTTAACGGAAGCGACATACGCCCATGGTTTGTGTTACACTAAATTTGTGTATCCTGATTAAGCCATTTACAAGTTTATCATACTAAAAAATTTACTTTTCAGGTGGATATATCATCACTATTGTGCAATGCTTATGGCACTCATCAGTCTTACATGGGAGATAGAAAGAGAACCTGATTGCTCCCAGAAGCAGGTAAGTCGATTTTGTGTCCCGTGTAATATGTTATAGGTATAAGTGGCAAAATGAGTGGGTTGGGTCGGGTTGTGTCACGATTCTAGATGGGTTTGGGTCTAAACGCGTATGGGTCATTTAGGACGATGGGTCTAAAGTGTTCCGGGTCAAACGGGTCTCAATTCGGGTGGAGCCTTCGGGTTTCCACCAAACTTTTTTTTTATTTGAGTGAAAAATGAAAAAAATGAACGAGATGTTCAAAAAGAAAATTACCTGTCAGACCCGCCTAGACCTATTGGTTAATTGTTATTCAATTGGAGGTTTTATCAAGTACCCATGTAGACCATCTGAAAAAATAAAGGGAGACCCAACAAAACCCATCACCTCATATATATTGCCCAACATGACCCATAAATAACCAATGGGTCTAAAATCGCCACCTCTAGTTATAGGCTAGATTTCTTTTTATCTTATGTTGTGTGATTCCACCTTCTTGCAGAAAGGTATACAATTATTTTTGAAATGGGCAATCATGCAAGGAGTTGCAATGCTTCTGCAGAACAGATACCAACGGCAAAGGCTCTATACACGTATCGCACTCGGAAAGGTATCTTTTTAATTAGCATTATGTCATGCCGTTGAATTTAAGATCATAGAATTGACTTTTAATATTGATTGTAGGCTAGAAGAATGGATGTTGTATGGGGAGAAACTGCTGGAGTTGAAGGTCAAATATGGTTGTTATACCCCATACTCTTCGTCTTGCAGGTAAATTTGGAAATTATTTGTATACTTTTAAGAATCGTACAAGTTGCAAACTATATTTGCTACCTACAGCTAGTTTGTTAAGGTCATGTCGAAGTATAGCAGCCTTGAATGTTACCTTAAAAACTTTTCGTGACTGAATTATGCCACTTGGTGAAATTTAGTTCCAATTTTGGCTAGTAAGACTATAAGAGTCAAAGAAATTAGTTCTCAAATTTGAAATCAATGAGATCTTTTGGTCACGTTAAGATTCAAAGTACATCTATGCGTGAAAAAAGGAAGTTTATTGGTTGAACAATTTGATACTTAAACAACTAAGAGTAGTTACGCTCTGTATGTTCTCTCTTTGTAGGCTTTCGAAGCATATGTAGGTCTGCTATTGCTGAAAACCGCAGTGTTCGGTGTCATTTCCGAATGGCAGGTAAGATCTTAAAACACATAGAATTCACCAGTGCATAAGCACTTATATGATATGTTATATTTATGCTAAATTAAATCATCCAAATTTATCGGTCACCAGGTTGTTGCATGTGGAATCCTTTTGATAATAATGGCTGTCGGAAATTTCACAAACACGGTAAAGACCCTTGTGTCCAAGTCACGGGTCAAAGTCAAAGCCAAAATGAAGAGAGAGAAAAGCAAGAGTGATTTGCTTCAGGGTACCTCATGATCTTGATAATCATACTGAAGATATCATGTGATATTAGCATTTGTTGAATTCGATGAAACGGGCGACTTGACCCTGGTGCACCAAGAATCCTCTTGGTATTTTTTGATGTCTACATTAGTTATAAGGGTTAACTTTTTGATTTTGTTAAAACTAGCTTTATAGTTGTGCCCTAAATTAATAAACTCTGTTTTGGGTGTTCTTCAACTATGTTTAATTGTTTATACACCTAGTTTTCAATGTAATACTGTCTTGTATGATATACAAGTTATTTTAACATAGTTGATTTTGGGAAAATGATATACCAAGATTTGAGAATGGAATTTGCTTTTAGTCTTTGTAACTTACTTTCTGTGAATCAAATTTATTTCTGGTAGCTTGTGGGCACAATTTATTCAAGAGACAATATTTTAAGTACAAAATGGAACCTGATAGACTTCTCTTTTGATTCTTGTGTTTTAACATGCTTTGGAAAGCAGTTGTTTTGGTAAAGATAACATGATGCCACATTTGTTGGACAAAAGTAGTAGCAGAAAACTGAGAAACACAACGTTACACAAGTGTGCATTATAAAGTTTTACACAGGAAGACATCTGCATTCTGCAGCATACTGCCCAAGAAGTAAAATACCTACAAAATATGATCTATTCATTTTTCTACCAGGTCCGGCTTTTCCATTGGCTGGTCCTTTTGCAGCCTTCTCACTAGTGTCCTGCCACATAGTGTGCAAATAAACATGATACATTCATTAAACAGATGCATATATTCATATTCTTGCATATGTTACACAGACACAATGTGATCTTCCTGCAGTTCAATCGAGAATCGATAGAAGCACCGATAATGAAAAGCCATATCAAGTTAGACACATTGAGCAAAGATGGTCTTTCTACTTGCACATTTCAAATTTAAGTTCAGTGGGAAAAATGTTCACAAACTCAATTGGGATGAAGAAAGATGAGTGTTTCATGTGGTCCATGGTGACTTCAAAAAAAATAACACTACCATAGATAATAATAATAAGTGGAACTGAAGTCTAAAGATTCACCATGTCTGCTTCATGTTCCAAAGCAAACACCGTTTGACAACATCATGGGGTGCCTGGTATGCAGACCTACAACTGGAGGACTAAAGCAGCTTATGATCTGTCGAGATGCTCAAGTGTATATCTTACTCTGAGTTACTTATTTGGTAGATCTGAGAATGCATTTAGTTTCCTGACATTACGCATTGCTTTATCAACAGACTCACTTCTTCTTCCAGAGCACTCCATTTAAGTTCAATCTGCTCTTCATCAACACAGACCAAAGGTTCTATAAAAAGGCGCCGAGCCTCCTGATCTGGCCACCCCTCAGGTATTTGATATCTGCATACAAAGAAGAGCATACATTAAATGTTAGTGTTGTTTACATAAGACATGGTAATTAAAGCTGTTTTTTCATAAAGAACAAACGAGGAAAGCAGAAACCCTTTCTCTGTTTATATTCTCCAGAATACTTTCTATTGAGCCATGTTGATGAATCCCAATTTTATTGCCAAACATACAAACGTACAGAGTTTTAAGGAAATGCAATGACAACATCAAAAGCTAAATGGGCTTATTTTATTTGGTTGAAAATCCATTTAGGAATGGCCTATATTAAACCTAGTTTTCACTAAATAATTTCATTTTTATTTTAGTTGTATTTGATAGGAGATCAATGGTTTCCTCACTTGCTAAACTCCTTGTTTGTAATCCCATGACGGCCAAATCTTTCACCCTTTTTCGTCCTGTAATGCCTGCAACTTGTCGTTTCCTTACCATGAATACTATCAGTCTAGAATGTAACCTGAAAGTTAGTGAAGATGGGGGCTGAACATGTCATGAATAATATGTGTTTAAACTTTATATATTATATATAATGATCGATGTCTAAATATTAATAATATATATTTCAGATGAGGTTTGCCCTCGTCTCCCACCAACTAGTAATCTGGCTCATCTACTAAAATCAACGGATAATCGCATCCGATTCAGGTCTGCACGCAGCAGGTGCCCTAGGTGGGTTGTGTTTGAAGATGCTGAAGCCCTCTACATAGTCCGTGACTTGTCTGGACTACCCAGAAGTGTGCATGTCGCGAAATTTATTGATTATAAACTTAGCGTTATTGGTCGTGCAATAGACGGTATATATCATTTTAATTTTTATACTATAATATATATATATAAGCTTAAATATATGTATAGTGATAGTGATGTGCTCATGTAAGAATGATCTTATTTGTTTTACTTGTTACAGATCTGGTGAAGGTGTTTGGTTGTGTTACGTGTACACCAAATGGTACAAGCAATTGAGTTCACCGTAGGACGGGAGGGCCTGGGATTTGTATTGACGGGATTTATTACTCAAGGCTACTCCAGTAAGATCGAATTACCTGCTACATTATACAAGGCATCCGAGGTATCTGATCATGTCGTGATGGATGTGAATAATGAGGTCCTCAAGGTAACTATTCCCAAGAAGGAGAAAGGGATTTGGATTCCAAATTTCAACTTGAAATTAATTTATCATACTTTCACTGGACGTTGGTCATGAGATTTCCTACGATTTCGATTAATGTCTAGATTACGTTACGTGCGCCTGTGAAGATTGCATCTAAAGCAAACCACTTCAATACGCAGGAACTCAGCCACCCAATTAGCATAGCATTGCCACAAACTCCAAATCTATGTTTAAAGGTGACAATTTGAACCCCTTACATATAATAAGTTCGATTGACTAATGTTTGGTCTAAAACAGGTGAGTAAAAGAATTGCCAGATGCAACTACGTACTATGGGTTTGTTAAAGAAAAGGAAATGTCAAATGGGTCAAAGAGTTATCCCATAATTGGTACACAACACATTACACCAAATTAATGAAAGAAATTGTCCAGAAAAATTAGATTAATCTAAAGAAAATTAAAGGAAATGACAACAGGTAATTAAGTAAAGAAAATTAGTTTGCTACGCTTTTTGACACGGTCCATTAAGTTGGCATACAATTTTTTATAAGTATGCAAATCATCTATATGATACAATTTTAACATTTTACCTTATTAAACCCGTGGATAAAATTAATACGACAGTTCGTGTCATATTAAAGTTAGTTTTGTAGACTGGAAACTATTCAATGAGAAAAAGTTTGAAATTGTCAAATAAGTATCTTTATTCTCTTATAAATTTATGCTACAATTAATTTATGAGCTTATGATTATACTTTGTTAGCTTAACTTTTACTAATTACATCAAAATAAAAAATAATAAAATAGTCAATTGAAAAGGATAAAACGCTAAATTTTATGATGCAATTTTATAATTTTTCTGTTATTTGTGAAATATTTGATTATAAATAAGATGGTGGAAATGGATTTTTGATGAAAATGAATGGTTGAGATTGATTCCCTCAATCTCACCTAAATTCATATTCTCATTGAACCTCACCCTAAGGGGGTGCTTGGCTTGACTTAAGTTTTTTAGCTTCTGCTTTATCTAAAAGCTATGAATTTTGAGCTTTTAGCCTTTTAACCCAAAAAAAATTAAAAGCTCGTCCAAACACTTGAAAACATGTTTTTTAGCTGTAGCATATTACAAAAGTTAAAAAGCCTACTTAAAAAACTAGGCCAAACACCCCCTAAGTATATTATATACTCCCTCCGTCCCAAAAATATAGTCCGCGTATCTTTTTTTGGACGTCCTAAATTAATTGTCCACTTTCAAAATAGATAGGAAGTTTTAGTCATGATTACCATATTACCTTTAATTAAGATTATTATTACAATTTTAAAGAAATCAATAATTAATTGTTTAAGGCTAAAATTGTCATTTTGCAAAAAGTAAGAAAGAGAAAGCAGTAATGATTATGTTTTTATTAAACTGTGTATTTTTTTATTGGTGGACAATTATTTTGGGAGGGAGGGAGTATAAATAAATAATGTTATTCGAACATTTAAGAGATCCAACTACGTTATTACAAAATTAATTAATGGGTTGTTCTTCAACAGAAAGAATGGGTGTCCTTTATTCTGGGCTGGACTAATCTTGGGTTGAAATGGACTATGGTAAAAGAAAGAAAAAAAAAATCCTGTATTCCAAAACAAAATTGAACGCTGAAAACCCTCATGAAGGTTGAAACTCTAAACTCCGTCATCGCCGGGGCTTTCTTCCGACGTCCTCTAGCCGCCGTATTTTTCTGTCCTTCGTAAGCATATATAAACATTAAAATAGTTACGCTTGTTTTTTTTCGTAAGTTTTTCATGATCACTGTATCAACCATAACTAACTAATTGTTTGTCTGTTACATGAAGTAGTATCGAAGTACTACTTTCAAAGTTTCAAGTACATTGTAGTATGGATATGGAAGCTTTAAGATTGATTTTTTTCTTTTCTGGATATTAAATTAATGGTACATTGATTAATTAAGTTTGAAATAATAATATTATTTCACCTTAGCAGGGGGATTCATATCGTATAACAAAGATTATCTTAGATGGAAGATAAACAGGTACTTTGTGGTTCAATGCCTCCCTTATCTCCCAAGGATTCATGGCGTGTTGCTCAGAACTCGGAAACAGAAGAAAATGACGACGACTCGCAAGTTTTTAGTTTCTACAACTTACATGATCCAATGTCTTATCATCGCTGCCAAATCCCCGAGTTACTCGGAAAACGTATCCGAGGGTGTTTCCATGGGTGTTGGGCGATTCTCTCCTCCAACCATCCACGTGATGTCATGTGGTCTCTTTGGAACCCATTTACTTCTCGAATTATTAATCTCCCTCCATTGATTCATAAAGGATCAGAAGAAGACTACGATGATATCCAAACATGTTGTTTGTCTGCCCCTCCCGGTCATCCGAATTCACTTCTTTTGTTAACAAGAACCAAAAAACCCAACATTGTGTATTGTAGGATTGATGCACGTAAAAGAAGGAAATTCAGATGGACCGAAAAGACTTTTGCTAAACAAGTAAAGAGCATAACTGGTTCCGATGGTTCGTTTCGTGGCCTAACTTGTTGCAATAGTAAAGTATATGCCTTTATAGTGGTTGGCACGGATAATCTACTTCTCGTAGAGTTTGACATCGTGGTTACTGATTGTAAAAACAAGAACCTACAAAAAGTTGTGATAACTTTATCGCCAGTTTTAGAATTCCAGTGTCCTGCCTTTGAAAATTATGGCAGGTCACTTTGGCTGAAAGGATCTTGTTCAGAACTGCTCACCATTGTTTTAGGTTTAGAAATAGGCGAATGGACAAGTACATCAGTTGGTGCCGTGTATGTGTTTAAACTGGACATGAATAATATGAGGTGGGAAGAAATGGAAGACCTCAAAGACACTATATTATCCTTCGAACTTGCTACTAATTCATTAGCATATTACAGCCAGCAGTTGCTTCATCAGAATTAGGAGGCTATGTACACATTCTTCCCGATACGGGAGAATTCATATATTCGTACCACGTCAAAGATAGAACCATCTCCTTATCATCTATTCCCTGTTTAGCAGGAAAAAACCATGTGTCAGCGAGGGCAATGCTCGAATGCACCAGGTATTGTAATGCGATATATAAGTTTCATTATAGATATATAGTAGATCACTTCAATTATTTATTATTCGCTCGTGTGGAATCCCTCTGAAGCATTACGTTCTTCTTCTTCTTCTTCTCTCTGACAACGCGAAAAGAGAAATTTGATTAGTTAGTCTATGTTTAATTTTAGCAGGAGGTTGTTCATTTATTTTTTAAATCATGTTTCTTGTAGGTTAAAAAGTGAGAATGCTGATTCCAAACACGAAGGTGACAAGGATGATAATATAATTGTAAGACCAGTGAAGGGTGACGAGGAGGATGAATCACACCTGCTCAATCTTCCCCTTCATGTTTTGGAGATGTTAATGGAGTTTTGTGTTGGTGTCGAATACCTTAAGTTTCGTTCTACATGCAAAGCTTGTCATTTAGCAGTACCTTTGATACCATGGAACAACGGAAAAGCATCAAAGAGATTGCAAGAGTATTCATTACTTTCACCATGCCTGATAGTGTTTGACAAACATAAAGGCATTATCACTTTTACTGATCCCATATTTGGTGACAAGTATTTTATAAAAACACCTCAAGAATTGAATTGCGATCTCGAAATAAAGGGTTCAAGGTATGGTTGGTTGCTGATTTTTAAATCTAGTGGATCATTGGTGTTTTATAACCCTTTCACAAGTGATATTCGCGAGCTTCCACAATTAACTTATCCAGATCTCTTCAGTTTCTCAGCACCACCCACTTCTCCCGGTTGTATGGTGGTTGGAATCACAGCAGATATAGATTATAGTTATGTTTGTATCCACTCTGTAGGCGGGGAACCATCCTGGCGTAAATTCTTCTAGATAGTTATGGTGAGGACTGGTTTTCCTCTCTAACTATCTACGGCCGAGATCTTTATGCCTTGAGGGATGATAAAGGACTTGATATGTGTAAAGAAATGGGCAGAGAAGATCATTCATGGGAGCCTAATGTAGCCAAAGCCCCGACAAGTTGTTGCACGTCTTTCCCCCATTCTTTCCTATTGGGATGTGATCAACATCTTTTACACGTCATTCTGGGTAAGTTTGGAGAATCAGTGGAGGTTTTCAAGTTGAATGATTCTACACAAGAATGGGTTAAAATAGATAGTTTAGGGAAACATATGATTTTTATTTGTGGTACGTCATCTTTCTGCATTGATGCCAAAACACCGCACATGGAGAACAAGATCTACTTTCCAAGATTTGCTGCAGCGAATGAGAACATGAATGATATATTATTCTATTCACTTGAAACGTGCAGGTATCACACTTTCAATGACAAAAACTTCCAAGAAAGTTTTGGGGATTTCTTTGGAACGAAACATATTCTCACCCCTCATGCCTGGATTGAACCAACCTGGTCGTGATTACTAGTCTAATATTATCTTCTGTAGGACAACTGTGTAATAAGTTGAACATGGAACCGTTTTATAAGTTATTCAATGATGCTTGTGTTTAATTAGTAGATATTTTTTATTGTCACTGCCTTTTTTACAGTGTTGACTAAGGAACAGTTATATAAATATCCCAGCGTTACAAGCTAAGTCTTATACACTTGTTATTTAGGTTTTTAACTATTAGTTTGATATTTTCGTTGTCACTTGTGTCTTTTTCAGGTCTTGTTTTCTAAACCCCATGGGTTATTGGTGCACGGGGTTTGTATTTAAAAACCAACATTGAGCAGTAAAGGGGAAAAACAGATTGCTCTAGTTTCGAATGACAATTTTAGCAAAGCTTTGCAAAAGACATTTACATTGTTTTACCAATTAGTTTGATATTTTTTGTTGTCCAAAGGGTTGGTTGTTTTTATAATGCATATACTGTCCTGAATCATATTTTACCAGGTAAGTAAAGGAAATTAGTTTGATATGCTTTATGACACATTAAACATTTATACCACTTCCAGCTAAGTTCAACGAAATCGGAAAAAAAAGTGATGACTCTTAATTGTTACACAACACATTACACCATTCTATACCACTTCCAGCTAAATTCATCACTTGCTATAACTGATCCAAGTCTATAAGATTGGCAACTAAAGTGTAGAACTTCAGAATTCAAACCGTATCAACGCATTCACCCACACATACCGACTAAGACCAACTACGTTTTATCACTACGTTGGGATATATGTCAGGGCATGCTGCCTAAAGCTTCTATTTATCTTAACAGGAAAAGGATGATGTTAGTCAACGATTTGTATCTTCCGATAGTCTGCTACAATCAGCCTGTCGACCCTGAGTATGCATAACTACAATATCAGAGTGTAACAAATGTACAAAATTAACGGTTATGTGTGTATGTAGCAATTTTTACCCATTCACATATAAAAGGGTGAGAATCGAGTCATGTTATATCTCGAACAGGTCACATGAGTAAAAAATAAGAAAAGTTAGCAATAGGGGAACTTGTCAAAACTAACCGGGAATACATTCTAATGTACACAATCTACTAAATACTTGTCAAAAATTTATGGGTCAACCAGGTGGTTGCATGTGGAATCCATCTGATAGAATGGCTGTCAGGAACTTCACAAACAACGTAAAGACCCTTGTGTCAAAGTCGCAGGTCAAAGTAAATGCCAAAATCAAGAGAAAGAAAAGCAAAAGTGATTTACTTCAGGAGTTCAGGGATCCTCATGATCATAAGAATCATGTTAATATAATACTGACTTACTGAGGATAGCATGTTATATTACCCTTTGTAAATTTTGATGAAATTGGCGACTTGAGTCACTTGACCCAGATGCACCAAGGAACCTCTTGGTATTTTTTGATGTCTACATTATTTGGAAGGGTGAATTTTTTGATTTTGTTGTACCTAGCTTTAATTTATAGTTGTGCCCTAAATTAATAAACTATGTTTTGATTATTCTAGTATGTTTAATGTTTATACAACTAGTTCTCAATGTAATCTTTTCTTGTATGATGTACAAGTTATTATAACATAGTTGATTTGGGTATTTGATACCAAGATTTGAGTAGAAAGAATTTGCTTCGGGACTTTTTAACTTCCTTTTAGCGGATCAAATTTATTTCCAGTAGCTTGTGGACACAGTCTAATCAAGAGAGAATCCGGTTAGGAAATTGAATCTGATAGACTTCTCTTTCAATAATTGTGCTTTAGCGTGCTTTTGAAATCAGGTGGTTAAATCTAACACGATACCACAATTGTTGAAAGAAACTAGTGTCAGAAAATCAAGAAACTCAAAGTTACATGAGAAACTGTGAGCACTATGAAGTTACAGAGGATGACATCTGCTGCATAATGTCCAAGACGTAACACCTACAAAGTACAATTCGATCCTATTTCTTTTTCCTACCAGGTCCGGCCTTTGCTTTTTTGTTGGCTGGTTCTTTTGAAGCCTTCTCATTAGTGTCCTGCCACACGGTGTGCAAATAAACATTATGCATACGTTAAAGAGGAATAAATTCATATGCATTCAAATGTTACACAGACACAATGTGATGTTTCTGCAGTTCAATCAAGAATTAACAGAAGTATGTTGATAATGAAAAGCAATATAAAGTTAAATATATTGGCAAAAATGGTCCTACTTGCACATTTCAAATTTACATTCACTGGGAAAGATGCTCACAAACTAAAGATGCTCACAAACTCATTAGCGATCAAGAAAGAACGTTTCATGTGGTCCATAGTGCTGACATCAACAAATTACACTGCTATAAGATTATCAAATATATAAGACAAGTGAAGATGAATTCTAAAATTTCACCATTTCTGCTTCATGTTCCAAAGCAAACACCTTTTGACAACATCATGGGGTGCCTGGAATGCAGACCTACAACTGGAGGACTAAAGCTGCTTAAAATCTGTCGAGATGCTCGTGGGAATATCTTAGTCTGGATTACTCGTTTGGTGGATCCAAGAAGGCATTTGGTTTCCTGACAGCCAGCGTACTCAAATTATTGTAGATTGCATTTGTTTTTACTTGTTCTATATAGCTAAAGCAGACACATCATACAGGAATCTATAGCATCGCTAAACAGAATGACTACCACCATGGGGCTCTAACAAGAACCTAATTTGACTATGACCACTAAAGAGATATAGTTGACAATAACTTTCAAGAAAATAAAGAACAGCAGAAGTTTTAACTACTGTCAATTGAAGCCTTACCTTCCTTTTAATAGGAGCAGATGTGCTAACAACTGGTTTGAAGAACGATTCTAATCTGATTGAGGATTAGAAGAAAAGGCATTAGAAATGCAGAGTAATAATAATTACTTAAATGAAATCCAGTTGATTTCGTACCGGTTTTGTGAAGCCTTATTCTTGGAAGCTTTTATTTTCTCTACTGCCTAATATAAGAATTCACAATCAATTTTATATGTACAAAGTAATACTGTGTTTAGCAAAGGTGCATGAAATAACAAATATACAAGAATAAAATAATTTCATAATCATGCCTTTGTGACTCTGTCACTGTTGAACCCATTTTCCGTCACCAAGAAGTTTAACAAGCCCTGAGAGCAAAAGAACAAAAAAAGTTTAAACCTTTAAGTAAAGGCAGGAAAAAACAAGCTATCTGACATTAAACATTGCTTTATCAACAGACTGACTTCTTCGTCCGGAGCACTCCATTTAAGTTCAATCTGCTCTTCATCAACACAGACCAAAGGTTCTTTAAAAAGACGCCGAGCCTCCTGATATGGCCAATCCTCAGGTATTTGATATCTGCATATTATGTAAAAATAAAAAAATTAATAAGAAAAAAAATATTTAAGAAAAAAAAAGTAAAAAAAATTAATAAATCAATAACATACATTATATGTTAGTGTCGTTTACATAACACATGGTAAATATATTCTTTTATGAACAGAAATTCAGAAAAGTGATTTCTATTATAATAAGAAAAGAAAATAAGAGAACAAACAAGAATAACAGAAAACCTCTCTCTGTTTATATTCTCCAATATACTTTCTATTGAGCCATGTTGACGAATGAGCTTCAAAGCCGTTTGGCCACCAATACCTAAGATTTAGAAAGAAAGAAATTAGTAAAAATTGTATGTTGATGGTACAAAACCAACAAAAATTATCATGATGAAATTATGTATGTATTACCTCTAATGCTGTCACAATAATCACACCCACATAGAATGCACAGATCGATAAACTGATCCATTGTGAGATTGAGTTCCTCCAAAACCTGATATAAAAATCACCATCTTAAAATTAAAATAATAGTCACCAAACTGTGATTGCATATACTTTATTTAATTCAGCACCTTGGAAACATCAAATTCCATCACAGGAATCTTCCTTGAACTAGGATCCATCAAGTGACGAAGAAATTTGGGTGCTCCAAAAGTAAGGGAATCCATATCTTCAGATGCAACAGCATAAACCTAATATAAATGAGCAAGTTAACATATGACTTTAGATTTCTGTTATACTCAATATAAAATTGAATGTAGTTGGCATATAAACAGCTATACATACCTTATCAGCTTTGCAAAGAGCAGCACATTGTGCCTCGGCTTCAGATGGAGCCTACATAACTCGACAGGCAGGATAACAAATATATGTTAATATGAGACTTTAGATGTCTGCTACACACACTACATTCAATTCTTTTAATTTACGATGTTACCTCAATGACAGGCACTCCCATAAGCCGTAGAAGTTTCTTGCAATCCTCATTATGTTGTTTCGTTACCTGGATACAGATAAATTAATTAATGACTTACTTCAAGTTCTCAATATGTTAAGTCTAATTCATAACTTACCTTCACTGTACGTTTACTGAATTTCTCGATATCATCCTTGTTCCCAGACTACAATAAGAATAAACACAATATGTGAGAAATGGGTTGTGCGGAAGCAACTCAAACGGTCAAATGCATTGTAGATAAGAAAAAACCCATAAATTAAATTACCTGTATGGCCTCATTTAAACCAGCTGTTGCATCTTCTCGCCTTGAATAACTGTTTCAAACTCTAAACAATGTAAACCTTACACTACCACTATTTACATTATGTGGAACAAGTATTTTTATATTACCGCTTTGCAAGCTCTTGTTTCTTCAAATCAGGAGGCGCACCATCGAAAACATAACTGGTATAAAACAAAGAACAGTTGTGAACACGAGAAAGTTTATTTGTATAACAAAACGATATCATAAAAAATAACTAAAACGAAAATCATATCCAACTCCTGGATGACCAAATGGAGGAAAAAGGCAAAATTACACTGGCTTCAATCCAGACTCCAGAAGCCTAATCGTCCGATTGAACATCCCTTGCAAATGACTGCAACAAGAACAACCAATTATAAAGTTAAATACCAAAGTGTTAAACACAAAGGACTCAAAACAATAACTACTCTCTTTAACCTAACAGAAATGCAACTATTGAATTCCCACATAGGATAGTTTTCAATTCAACTAACAATCGTTTCTCGCCAATATCTAATGAATATTTACATGTAATTACACATAATATTTCAACTAAACATTACATTTCTAAATAAACATCAATATTTATTAGTCTAAAGTATACACACACACACAATGTGAGTCAATCAATACCTAGTTACTTCACCAGCTTCATTAGTCAGCATTTCAGTCCCACTTCTTCCAACAACAATCTACACAGGTCAAATTCGAACAAACATGATAATATGATATACATATACTAAAAAATGTTCAAATTAATAACTACCAAAAAAAAATTTGTTACCAGAAACTGATAGATGCTCATGCTAGCATCAACAGCAATTTTCCGACCAAAATAGCTTTCAAATTTCTGTTCTTTCATCGATTTGGGGGCATTATCCGCTAAAAGCTTCGTTAAACCCTAATTACACAAACAAGGTTCAAATTACCAAAATCGAAAACAAAAATAGCAATTAAAAGATCATTAACTTGTGTAAAATACCTACCTTAATGCCCATATATATGAACGGATAGAAATATTATGACGGAACTGTATACTATTGTAAAGCGAATTGCACCAATTTCTGTATATCTGAACTAGGGCTTTTTTTTCTGACGATTTTCCCGCCTCTTCAGACTGCTAGTGTAATATATCCAAGGTAAGTATTTATTTACCCCTCGCATTATGGAAATATGTCAGTTCAGACCTTTCATTCATTTATTGTAGAAAAAATAAAAATAACTATCATATTTGAGTATCGATTTTTTAATTAGTGTGTTTGAGCTCGAGCTCGAGTAATTTTTTATGAAGCTCGAATTGAACGCTAGTTAAATACTGAATTTTTTAGTGAACTAGTTATCAAATTTAAGTGTTTTGTTTATATAACTGAGCCTAATAAACTTGTTTCATAGTTCGATTTTAAATTTATAAAATCTCATTAACCTAGAGATCTTGTGTTCAAATCCTCGTAATTATACTTATATAAAGTTTTTAGATATAAACTAGGCTCGTTTAACTCATGAAATTCAATTGATTTGCTTAAATTGAAATAAAAAGTGATTTTTAATGAGACGAGCCAGGACAAATAATTAATCTAGAATTTCACTACCCCGTGAAACTAATTCGGAAATAACTTTCTTTGAGCTTGACGTGAACACAAATATATATTCACAAACTCAAATATAAGGTTATATGTGCTCGATCATCCTCAAAATCTGCAACAATATATATCATCTAATGACACGTCTAAGTTTTTTTTGTTGTTGTTGTACGCGATCCTGGTGATATCACGCGATCGCGTAACAATGCCTAGAAATGTTTTGTAAGTGATTCTTTGATTAGTATGTGACCTTGTACACCATACGCGATCGCGTAATAAACTATAGGTAGCGATCCTGGCTAAAGTACGCAATCGAGTACCTAAGCCTGGAAAGGTTCCGTGACAATTTCTTTGGTTAGTACGCGATTGCGTGACCCCTACGCGATCAACAGAACCTGATTGCTGAAAATCAGCAAAACTCAAGTTTTTGATCTAAATTCATACACGCATAACTTTTAGCTCGTTTACAACCAAACCATGAAATTTTGCATACTCATTTCAATTGACATAATAAAGGTTTCTCAATTGGCAGTTTTCCAAAGTTTACACTAATGATGGTTATGAACTTAAATCTGAAAAAATGATCATTTGGACACTTTTGGGAACCAAACTTGCAACCATTTTAACTCATTCCTTGTAAACATTTTCCAACAAATGCAATTGCATATATTCACACAACAACAAATACCAAAGTTATCAAAACCATCATTTCAACTAGTTTTAACGAAACGAGCCATTGGGAGACCCATTTGACCCGTTTGAAGTGTGGGGTTTTCTATTCCCTAACTAGATTAATATGCGTAGCGGAATGATAACAAAAATTAATCTAAGGCAATTAGGAAACTAAACCCTAAGAGATCTTAACTTGAATAAATAAAAGCAATAAAATAAATAAGATAAATAAGAAATTACTAACCTTTGATAAAACCAATTTCTCACGCATAGACGAACAAGCAGAACCTTCTTGCTTGGAGGCGAGTGCCCAAACTAGAACACCTCTAATGGCTCACACCCAAAAGAACTAAGAGAATTCCCAAGTCTCCTAAGGTCACGATTCAAGGTCGCAAAACTCTTACAAGGAGCAGGAATAAGAAAGAGAGAAAAGTACTAGAAAAACCTAAGGGGTAGGCCCCTATTTATAGGGAAAGAGGAGACCAAAGATTTGATCATCCAGCCGATGTGGGACAGACATCCATACGGCGTATGGATGGTGATTCCACCGCCTTACAAACCCTAGCATCCATACGGCGTATGGAACTTCCATACGGCGTATAGATGGAGTTTCCAAAATTTCCTTTTTCTTTTAGTTTCTAATTAATATCCAATTAATAAACTAAATATAATATTAATTCCAATTAATATTATCTCTCATTTATTTCTCTTACTGTTCATTGAGGGCGACCCAAAAAGGACTCCACTTTTAATGATGTACTTACCAATTAGTTATGATATTGGACACTATTTCAACAGTCTCCCACTTGGACAATTTATCAACTATTATTGGTCTAAGCTTATCCATTAACTAAGCAGAGAGTGTCATCCAACGCAACTGCCGAACTCTGATTCTTATCTTAGAGTTAGCCCTTTAGATAAGTGATCAACTATTCCTTTATTCTATTAATATCGTATGAATCGAGACATGGATTTTAATCAATCTCTGGATTCATAATTTGTTTTCTGATTTCCGATTACATTGACTTTATGAGACTATTGAACCATCAACTTAGTCTCGGCCAGGCCTAGCATTTTAGAGTCAATCTTTAATCATCAAAGGGCCCAAGATATCACTTTTCCCATTCAGGTGAAAAGGAACAAATAAATTTCGACTACATAGCACTAGTCAACTCATCATGTCATACCTAGCGTACCCTTTATAGTTGGCAGTTACGCACAGCGTTTGAATAGACTAAAGTATAACAAACTTGAAAAACTAGAAACTTAATGCATCTCCATTTCAAGAATAGAGGATATTACCATCTTAAAATCACTTGTGATTTAATCCATGAAGTGATCTCTTTAAGTACGGGTCTCTCCTATACTTAAATCCCTATTAAGTACCCATGAGTGTTACAGCAATCTTCATGCCATATCTAATCTCCATAGACAATCTACTAACACTCCATGACAGTCTTGATTCACCACTTACTTCCAAGAGTGTGAACGACTGAGGAGGTTTAAGTAAAACTGTTTTACTTGGGAAGTGATGTCTAAACATGCAAAACAGAAACACAATGACAAACAATAGTAAATGGTAGAACTCCTTCCAATAAATAAGTCTCCATTATTTAATCACCAAGTCTATAGCAATTTATCATTGTTTACAATGTTTTAAAATCAAACTAACAACTAAAACTTTATATTATCTCTTAAGCCTATGCTCCCAGCATGCTCATCATGTTTGGACTTTCCAAGTGGCTTTGTGAACGGATCAGCCGGATTATCTTCTGATCTTATACTCTTCACAATCACGTGTCCTTCTTCTACTTTCCTTCGAACAAAATGGTATTTTATCTCAATGTGCTTTGACTTTCCGTGATCCTTGGGTTCTCTACTCAAGGCGACCGCACTTTCGTTATCACAGAATATTTCAATGGGGTCTTGAACTGTTGGAACAACTCCAAGATCTCTATTGAAATTCTTAGTCTAGATGGCTTCCTTTAAAGCCTCGCAAGCCGCTATGTACTCAGACTCGCACGTTGAGTCTGCCACCGTATCTTGCTTGGAACTTTTCCATGTCACCGCTCCCCCATTCAGTAAGAATACCCAACCAGACTGTGAACGACTATGATCTCTGTCTGTTTGGAAACTTGCATCACAATAATCCGTTACTCTAAGTTCCTCTTCTCCACCATAAACTAAGATCCTGTCTTTAGTATTTCTCAAATACTTAAGAATATTCTTTACAGCTGTGCAATGACCTTCACCAGGATTCTGCTGATGTCAACTCACTAAGCTCAAAGCAAATGAGACATCGGGCCTCATACACGTCATGGCATACATGATCGATCCTATAGCCGAAACATATGGGACTCGACTCATTCTATCCGATTCTTCCTTAGATTTCGGACAAAGATCCTTACTGATTTTAATGCCATGATGTAAGGGTAGATTCCCTTTCTTAGAGTTCTCCATTTTGAATCTTTTCAAAATTTTATCTAAGTATGTGTCTTGGCTAAGTCCTATGAGACGTCTCGACCTATCTCTATAAATCTTTATACCAAGAATATATGCTGCATCTCCCAAGTCTTTCATAGTGAAACATTTTCCCAACCAGTCTTTTACACTTTGTAATGTTGGGATATTATTTCCTATGAGTAGTATATCATCCACATATAACACTAGGAAGACTACAACACTCCCACTGAACTTGACATATATACAGGACTCATATTCACTTCTAGAAAATCCAAACTCTGTGACTTTCTCATGGAAGCAGAGATTCCAGCTACGAGAGGCTTGTTTAAGTCCATAAATAGCCTTTTGAAGCTTGCACACTCTATTAGGATACTTTGCATTTTCAAAACCCTCCGGTTGTGCCATGAACACATCCTTTGTCAGTTTCCCATTAAGGAAGGCGGTTTTGACATCCATCTGCCAAATTTCATAATCATGAAACGCAGCTATGGCTAGCATAATCCTAATTGACTTTATCTTAGCTACTGGCGAGAAGGTTTCCTCATAATCAATCTCGTGGGTTTGAGTATAGCCCTTCGCTACCAACCTAGCTTTATAAGTGTGTACTTTCCCATCCATGTTGGTCTTCTTCTTGAAGATCCACTTACAACCCACCGTCTTAAGACCGGGTGTAGTGTCAACCAAATTCCAAACTTGGTTGTCATACATAGACTGAATTTCGCTTTTCATAGCTTCCTTCCACTTAGCAGCCTCAGGGCCTGTCATCTCTTCCTTGTAGTTAGCAGGTTCATCTAAGTCATTTAGTGTACTGTCACTAATTTTATCCTTTTCTTCTACATGGTAACCATAATAGAACTGAGGAGGCTTGTTAACTCTACAAGAGCTGCGAATGGGTAAGGATATGTCTTTAGGTTCAACAGGTGTTTCCACCTCTTGTTGAACATCAGTGTTTACTGTAGGTTCTTCATCGGCCGACTCTTGAATTTCTTCAAGATCAATCTTACTCCCACTGTCCTCTTTAGATATCATTTCTCTCTCAAGGAACACTCCTCTTCGAGCTACAAAGACCACATTATCCGTGGATCTGTAGAATAGATATCCAAATGACTCCTGTGGATAACCGACGAAAAGACACTTTTCAGATCTGGAGTCTAGTTTTTCCTGAGTTTCTCATCTAACAAAAACTTCACAACCCCAGATTTTGATGTGACTAAGAGAAGGACGTTTTCCATTCCATATCTCATAAGGTGTCTTTGAAACCTTCTTGGTGGGTAAAAGATTTAAGATGCGAGCGGCTGTTTCTAATGCATAACCCCAAAAACTTATCGGAAGTGTAGCCCGACTCATCATAGACCGAACCATGTCCAACAAGGTTCTATTTCTCCTCTCAGCAACTCCATTAAACTGTGGTGTTCTAGGAGGAGTCAATTGTGAAACTATTCCACAATCTCTAAGATGATCGAGAAACTCGATACTAAGGTATTCTCCTCCCCTATCGGATCGGAGAACCTTTATCTTTCTGCCCAATTGATTCTCTACTTCACTTTGGTATCTTTTGAATACCTCAAAAGTATCTGACTTATTCTTAATCAGATAGACATGTCCAAATCTACTGTAGTCATCAGTAAATGTAACATAATACCGATTTCCATCTTTTGTGGCGCATCAGAATGGTCCACAAACATCTGTGTGTACCAAGTCCAATAGTCCTTCACCTCTTTCACACGACCCGGTGAATGGTGATTTAGTCATCTTACCCAACAAACAAGATTCGCATACTTCATCCGATTTGAGGTCGAATGATTTCAACACTCCATCATTTTGGAGTTGGCCAATGCGTTTCTTGTTTACGTGCCCAAAACGATAATGCCACAATTTGAATTTATCAAGCTCATTAGACGAATCAACATTTAAAATCAAATTGCTAACACATTCAACATTTTCATATATGGCATTGTAAGAAGAAGCTTTAAAAACAAAACAACCATTTAAATAAACCAAAATATCACCATTCTCATTGTCAAATGAAAATTGATAACCATCCTTAAACAAAGCATAAAATGAAATAATGTTTCTAGTCATTTCTGATGAATTCAAATCTACCCTAACTCCAGAGTTCGGCACGAGCTCATACTTTCTAATCTCAGTAAAAGGCGTGATTCCTTTGTTTTCCATGACTAGATTAAGCTCCCCATGCTTCAACTTCCTACTTTCCTTTAGACCTTGCAATACAGTGCAAATGTGAGTACCACACCTTGTATCCAGAACCCACGAATTAGAAGTTGTAGTATTATGGAGTTCGATCATGAACATACCCGAGTGAACACTCTTTTCGACCTTTCCATCCTCAAGATCTTTCAGGTATTTCGGGCAGCTACGTTTCCAGTGCCCCTTAGTGTTGCAGTAAAAGCACACTGCTTCCTTCGGATCATTCACTTGTACAATATCAGAATCAATCTTTCTTTTAGACCCACGATTGGACTTTCCATTCGTAGTCTTTGCTTTCCAATTTGACCTCTTTCTTTTCTTTGCAGTTTGACCCATTGCCAACACAGGACACATCATCCTTTTTGATTCCTTGCTCAGCGGTTTGCAGCAAATTATGGAGTTCCATTACTGAGCCTTCTCTCTCATTCATATTCATCTGATATGATATTACAAACTGATTGTAGACAACTGGCAGACAAGACAAAATTATGGCAATGGAAAACTCTGTGTCAAACATCATATTCAATGATTCCAACCTATCAAAGTACCCTTTCATTTCCAAGATGAAAGCACAGATAGATGCTCCAGGTTTAGGTTTGCAAGCCATGAGTGACTTAACCACATCAAGACATTCTTTGTTTGCCTTTGCCTGAAACATTTCCTTAAGATGTTGGTTCATTTCATAAGCCCAAGTATTCTCAAAAGTCTTTTGCAACTCAGGGCTCATGGAGGATGCCATGATACAAGACACTTTATTCGCATCATCATAATGTTTCATGTGTGCCTCAATCTCCTCTTGGGTTGAGTTTTCATCAATCATGGGAATCTGCTCATCGAGAACATACTCTTTGTTCTCGTATCTCAAGGTAAACCTTAGGTTACACATCCAATCCATATAGTTTAGACCAGTCAGTCTTTCCCTTCCAAGAACTGAGAGAAGTGAGAAGTTCGAGTTGTGTGCGGAATTGGGGACGGGAGGATTATTACCATTTGTAGAAGACATCTATAGGATAAACAGTTTTAGTTAGTTTGAATATTCTTTAATTAATTACTCAATTACAAAATTAAGGATCAGATCCATATTTTAGATTCGTTTTATGAAGAGGTTTTCCGTAATCATATCACGAATTTATTTTAGGTAGATAATTCCTTTGTCAATTTCATTCTCTATGAAATTCCTAGTTCTTTTGAGATTCATCGATTTCCATCAATGGCATGTTAATCTCGGATATGCTCATCTACCATTCATGACTGGTATGCCGATGATCATGAACAAGACGGTGAACTTAACCATGCAAAACCCGTGTGGTCCCCAGCCCGAGTACGCTTGAGAATCGCGAGTTCCACATCACCTCTCAATATGATCTCATATTAATGTGCCGGTAAACCACACACGCTACATTAACAGACCATACGAAAGATGTGCGGTTTTCATGGGTTAGCATACTATTCACATTTTTAGTATCTAGAATGGGATTTTGTTTTAGTACTTTTAGGTCATACTTTTGATCTTAACATCATCCTATCAAAGTCCTCGGCAGCTCCATTGAACGCACAAAGAAACAGAGAATACCTCTCTTATAGTTTGTTCACTATGGGTGAGCCAATTCATCAATTGACTAACGATGTATTTAACTTTAATGATACATATACTTATAGCTCATAATATATGTAACGTCTCTCTTTAAACTCTTAAAGTCTACGGTTCTATTTTAAAACATTTTTAAAATTTAGGGGTATATTTTAAACATTTCAAAGTATAAGGTCTAAAGTGTAAATTCATTTTACCAATTTAGACAATTCCATTTCCAATTTATCTTTACCTACATACTATTGCAGATAATTAAATGCTAGTATTTATCAAACTTTGTGTTTTCTATTCCCTAACTAGATTAATATGCGCAGCGGAATGATAACAAAAATTAATCTAAGGCAATTAGGAAACTAAACCCTAAGGGATCTTAACTTGAATAAATAAAAGCAATAAAATAAATAAGATAAATAAGAAATTACTAACCTTTGAGAAAACCAATTTCTCACGCGTAGACGAAAAAGCAGAACCTTCTTGCTTGGTGGCGAGTGCCCAAACTAGAACACCTCTAATGGCTCACACCCAAAAGAACTAAGAGAATTCCCAAGTCTCCTAAGGTCACGACTCAAGGTCGCAAAACTCTTACAAGGAGCAGGAATAAGAAAGAGAGAAAAATACTAGAAAAACCTAAGGGGTAGGCCCCTATTTATAGGGAAGGAGGAGACCATAGATTTGATCATCCAGCCGATGTGGGACAGACATCCATACGGCGTATGGATCTTCCATACGACGTATGGATGGTGATTCCACCGCCTTACAAACCCTAGCATCCATACGGCGTATGGAACTTCCATACGGCGTATGGATGGAGTTTCCAGAATTTTCTTTTTCTTTTAGTTTCTAATTAATATCCAATTAATAAACTAAATATAATAATAATTCCAATTAATATTATCTCTCATTTATTTCTCTTACTGTTCATTGAGGGCAACCCAAAAAGGACTCCACTTTTAATGATGTACTTACCAATTAGTTATGATATTGGACACTATTCAAACATGAAGATCAACAACAAATTTAGCCACTAGGCTTCCAAATCATCAACATATCCACAAAATCATTTACAACTCGAGTACCAACAATATAACCGACTATAATCCAACTTTGAACGTTTTGGTCACATTACCATCAAAATCCTGACCAAAGCCATATACTTTTACTACTAACCTGATATGTATTAACAAACATAAACACTAGTCATTTTGAAAACACAATATTAACCAAATGTTTACCAAAATACAACGGGGCGAGTTATACAATTTGGCATACTAAACGACAATTCAAAAGAAGGGAGACTTGCCAAACCGTACATAGCAAGCTTCAATTCACGCTACCTTCTCGCACTCTTTACCCTCCCTATGCCCACTTGGTTCAACTAAACCACTCACACCTACAACATCAATAACTTAAAAGGGTAAGTGTTACGCTTAGTTAGCATACGGGCAATTCAATGAGTAATATACAACAATCAATTAGCAAATAATTGACTACTGAATCATATCAACTGAACAAGTAACTACTAAGTAATTGTAGAGATTATAACAACTAGGTGGATCTGCTATCAACTGTCAACTAGCATGAAGTGCAACAACTAGCGATAAATCGTAACACCAAGGCTAACATAAGTTAGCTAATCTATGCAATGCTTAATCAACAACATTTAACAATAATCAAAAACATGAACATACGATAAACAACTCCACTCGATCATGTGAACCTCTTACGGATGCAATCCGAAATCACACAACCATTACCCAAATTACTCCCGTATCACTCACCTTGGCGTTTTAGATAAATATGTGATTTAATGATTAATAAAGAATGTCACGTCTTTTTAACCACCTATCACATAACACAACAATATAACAACATATTTTGCATCTAACAATCATCAAAATCAACTAGCTATCATCATCAACTCATCATCCCTTTGAGTTGACCATGTTTGACTTTTGGTCAAACTACATATAATCTTACCTTTAATGATCATAACCAATTTTAGTGTTTGATTACTTGAATTACTATTTTAATACTCTCTAACAACATCACAAATACTTTTATAACTAGTTATTAGGGTGTGTTAACAACAATTTATAAGAATTTAGACTAAATCCACTTTAATCTCTATAACCACAAATCAAAAATATTAACATTTGGATTGAGTTAATGTTAACAACAATGATTTCTACACTTCTACACCACTAATCAACCATAACTACTCTTAATTTCGTTTTATACATAACCCTAGCTCTAAACCCCCACTAAAGCCCATTTCTTACATTTATAGGTTAAGAAAATTAAAGAACAATACTTACCTAGGGTTAAGAATGATCAATTGAAGATGAATTCGATGTTCAAATCCTAGCTTTAATTTGATGATTTAAGGCCGTTTTCTCTTCTCCTTCAAATAATTGTCAATAATCAAGCACTCAAAATATACTCGGTGCATATGATTTATGGAAATTAAAAAATTTGCTCATTTTTTCACATGTATATTTCGTTTTACCCTCCCCTTAAAAAATTAGCATTTTGCCCTACCCGGACGCAAGTCGCAAGTTGCGTCTTGCATCCTGCGTCCTGACCTTTGCGTCTTGCGGACGCATTGTGTCCGAGTAAATGACCAATTCATCGAATGAGCAAAGCAACCGATCAAACCCGGACGCCAGTCGCAAGCTTGCATCTTGTGTCTTGCGTCTGCCAAGTCCCCGATGATCGAGGAAATCGCGATTTGCGACTAGACATAGAAATGGGCCTAGCGATTTGCACCCGCCAGTCCAAATATCGGACGCAAGGTGCAAGACGCAAGATGCAAGCTTGCGAATTTCATCCGGGTTTGATCGTTTACTTTGCTCGTTCGCTGACTCAGTCATTTACTCGGACACAATGCGGGACGCAAGATGTAACACCCCAAATTTTGTAAGTTCATAACTTTAAATTATATACTGTTAATTTTTTAAGTTAGTGAGACTAACTTTGTAAAGAAATTTAGTGAGAAAGGATTTGTAATATCATGAAACGTTAGTTGAGGGACTAGTTATGCCAACTGCAAAAAGATGAGGGGTTAAAAGGAAATATGCAATATAAAATAGAAGTTCTGTATTCTTCTACGGTATTTTCAAATATTGAAAACGGAAACCACGAATATGTGTTTATGTGTGTGACGATTTTGAGAGAAAGAGATCAAGAAACTTCAAATTAAAGCTAAGGTTTGATGGATTAGAGTTAGTAATCATGAATTCCTCAATTGAAAGGCATTACTAACATCTTTACTTGTTTATTTTGATGATTTTGTGTGAAATTAAGTTATGGAGATAACCCTAACTTATGGAAAGTGATGGGTAATTGGGTATTAGGGTTTTATACATGATGAAGAACATATCTTTATACTTAATTCATGAATTGAATCAAATTGTGTAAACCCTAGATTCTTGAAATTATGGGTTAATGGTTTAATGGATTATATACGTTTCATACACATGATAAAGTCATGTATTGTATTTAAAAAGTGTTCATTTATTTAAAAGAAACCATAATCATGTGATTATGAGTAAATTGATAATTGTGAAATTTGTAATGATGTTGTTAATTGGTAAATTGAGGAAGGAATAATGATTGGATAAAGATAAGAATGCTCAATTAAGAGTATTTGTGTTGAATAAATGATAATTATATATAGATGGGTAATTGGAGGTGTTATGTATAATTATACACTAAGGCATGGTGTCCTTGGTGTAGTTTAATGATTTTTGAGAAATAATGATGTTGAAATGCCCATATATATGTGAATTATTTATAAAGTGTATGAAACTAATGGTGGGAATCATAAGTGTTATGTAATTTAACACTTGCTAATTTTGATGTATGGAGTTGTATATGTAAGTAATACATGTTTATGTGATTATGTGGAATAGGTGATAAAAGTGTTGAAGAAATTACACGTGTTACTAGTGGGCTATCGCGAGGTAAGTAATGGATGATGATATCGTTTCCCAAGTAATACATATTCCAATTCTTGTAGCGGATATGGCCAAGGATTTGGATGTGTTTATTACTTGTAGCAGTTATTGTGAACCGGGTAACGTCCCGAGTATTTGTTAATTCTTGTGGGAATTAACCTAAGAATATTATGGATCTTTAATATACGTATGTTGTTTCGAGTGAGGCATATTCCATTTACTTGATGGACTAAGATTGGATATGTCTATGACTTGATGAGATGATTATTGATAGCTCATTTCTTACTAAGCTTTATGCTTACTCTATTATGTTTATGTCTTTTTAGGTGAATAATGTGGGGCCTAATATGATTCGGGTAAAAGACTCGAAGGTTGCTATTGGTGGAGCTTGTTGCTTTAATGGTAATAAGTTATTTCTCTTGATCATGCTCTTGATATTGATGTCACCTCTTTTTGTAAAAGAAATATTGTTTTTGACACTTGATGGTAGTGAATAGAAGACTTGTGGTCAAAGTCAAATATTATGAAATAAGAAAGTCAAAGTGGTTAATGTGTGGTTGTATGCTTATTGATAGTTTTGAAAAAGTCAATGTGGAAAACTTAGTGTAATTAGTGTAAATATTTTAGTTTTATGTGAAATTGATGTTATAAGGTTACAATGAACTTTAAACGATGAAATTGACTTAGTTTGACTTAGAATAGTTGAAATAGTGGTTATATGGGTAAAGACCCAAACGGGTCGTGAAAGTGCTCAAATGGGTCAATAATGGGTCTAGATGCTAAAATGAGTTGTGGTCATGGTATAATGAATGTTACTATTGCACTAAGTCCTAAAAGTGGAATTAAAGATGTGGTAAAAGTGTTAGAACTCAATTGCCATTGAGTTGGAACTTAGTGTGTTAATGAAAATGGTCAAAACTGACCATAAAGTAGTCATTAGTCCAAAACGCGATAAAATGTGAAATTTCAAAAAGGGGAAATTGGGAAATGTTTAAAATGTCATTTTACACGTGCCTGTAAATTTTCATGGTCATTGGACTTGTCATTTTCAAGATATGCATGTTAGAAGTTCGATAAATGGTAATTAAGTGTGCAGGCTTGATTCCTGAGGAATGGGGGTCATTCATGGGGAATCCGAATCAAATTTGTGACACCTGCCAAATTAGGGCTAGTACTTAGTGCCTAATCATTGTGTTAATACATGTAATTAGGATTAATTATGTGTATCATTATGTGTATTGATATATTTATATATATATATATACACACACACACATACGCGATTTATTTGAAACGTGCATTTCATCATCGAATGGATTCCGGTATATTTAAATACGAACGTTGGTGAACAATTTATTAAATAATGTGAAATTATTTAACTAACTCATTTTTATTAAATATTATTTGGATAATATATACAAATGCATTTCGTATCGTCTAAAACTAACTGTACACGACAAAAACATGCGAAATGCGCCCGACAAACGAAATAAATCTAAATTATATTTTTATAATTCATTATTAAGTATTTTGATAAAATACTTCGAGTAAGAATATTATGATTATGCGCGCACGAATAAAATCTTTAAAAACGTTACACGAGTTAAATAAACATACAACTACGCAATGAACGCGCAAACCGAGACCCAAAAATATTTTAATAACTTGAAATAGAGTATTTAGAATAATACTTTCAATAAAAACAACGCGATTTAAATTGTTAACAAAACACACGTATTAAAACGTATAACGATAATTAAACGTTTAAACGATCGAGGAAACGAACACCGCACAGGGCGCGAATACAGGGGAACAATTTGGGAGACTCGCACCTCAAGTGGGCCCCCTTGACCGGCCCACACCCCTTCCCCTCCTTTCGTTCTCCCTCCTTCCTTCTTTGACCAACCACAAACACACACACACACACACACACACACACACTCACTTTTCATTCTCTCTCTACCTCCATTTTTCTCTCAACCCTCTCACTAAAAACCCCAATCAAATCCACCATTTTCACCTTCAAATAATCATCATCTTTCAAGACTCATTTAGGATAAAACGACCACCGCGACACGATCTACACTTCTACCTTTTCGGAATCTTCATCCGACTACTTTGTAAGATCCCGACACTTTCTAAAACTCTTGTATTTTACTTATTTACATGTTTAGTTGTTTATCTAGCAAGATTATGTCCAAATAACTAGTTAAAACTTATTTTCGAAACATTTATCGAAAGTTGCAGTTTTGGTCATGTTGATGAAACCGAAACTTCGGGTTACTCCCGACACAAACCAATAATTTCTGCAAACTCTATAAACCCATCTAAGCATTGTGTAAAAGTTTCGGGTCAAACTGAGGTCGTTTGACCACAAACCCGACACTTGAAAACACAAACAACCAGTTATGTTGTAGAAGGGCTAGGCCTTCTGCGACATAAGCCTTTATGTCGCTAAAAATAGATTGTGTCGCACATAGCGACACAAGGATTTATGTCGCATTGAATTGTGAGTGTCGCGGTAGCGACACAACACCTTATGTCGCATTAAATTTGCGGATGTCGCACATAGCGACACAAAGACCTATGTCGCAGTCATGACCTGCGACACAACAGTCTATGTCGCACCCAGTGTCGCACAAATCAGAACCATCAAAACACAGATTTTTACTAAGTGTCAACACTTGAAATTTTATCACTTACAATACCCAAATTCAGATTCTAGATGCGTTTTTCACTAAAGCAATATAGTAGAAATAAAAATTTTTCAACCTGACTAGGCAGCTCGACCCCAGCCAGGGGCTCTGCCCCTTGGACCCCGCTACCAGGGGCGCTGCCCCCGGACCCCCGTCAGCCAGGACTCGAAAATACTTTTCACACTAAGCGTTGAACACTTACTACCACAAAACCTTATACGATGATACTCGTACCCGCTATACATATACTTTGATAAGCATACAACGAACATAATGATAATAATACTTTGACAATTATTATTACAACCGTCACAAACGGACCGTACATGTTTTCAAAATACAAACAAACAATCAAACAAACCAATGTATTTGGACATAACTAGTCGGATGAACAACTAGCATATGTGATCTTTTGAGATAGCTACTCACGTATTAACCAACGCGCGTCTTGGACGCCCTCAGGTTACAGTCTTCGGACATCACTGCTTGGTTAGCAGCAACACACATTTATTGTGCGAACGCATCCGACTCAGGTGAGTCTCATAGCCCCGCATTTTTACTGTTTTTACTCCCGGGGTGGGAATACATGCTCAGATTTATTTTACACGTGAACACAAGTACCGAACTCGATATATTGACTGCATGAGTTATTTTACTAATCATAAAGTCCTCCACCACATAGTTTGTTAATATGGATTTAGCGTGAATGTTAGTGTATGGTACCATTTGGGATTGACAATCCCTGTCCGGGGTAGTCGGGCTACCTTGACTGTGATATCAAACGGGTACATTATCATTTGTTCACACGAGTGTAGATTAGGCACTCGCTCGGAGGCACCTCGCTCAGGTCCTTAAAGGTGGATCCTGACCCCTCAGTTAAGCTCGAACTATGGATTCATGGCAGTAATATACACATTTATTTGATTAATTTCAAACACATTATTAAATCTTGTGGTTCATACATTATGTTTATCATATACACTTGTGAGCTCACCAGCTTTTAGCTGACCTTTTAGCATGTATTCTCAGGTACACAACAGTAGTAGGACTGCTCATGATATTACTTAGCTCGAGTCTCATGCAAACACGAACATCAAGAGATTTTTCTACATTATTATATTTTGTATAAGTAGTAATGCTATAGAATCTTTCAGATTAAGATACCGAGTTTATGTAATCATTATAACTATTGTAAACTTTTCTTACAATCAATGTATTTTGTTAAAACGACGTATATAGAGTCGTTCACTTTATCTTATGTGCTGTGATTATTGATTAGTAGCACCCCAAGTATGCTTCCGTCAAACAATAAATTTTGAGGTGTTACAAAATTGCTAACTACATGCCCGATTCCTGGGAAATGGAAGTCATTCCCGGGGAATTTCTTATAAATTCAACATTTTTTTTATTTAAATCCTTATTTGATTGAGGGAATGATACAACACGTCTACAATGTCATATTTTAAACGTGGGACTTTAAGAAAGGAAAAAAAAATATTCTAAATTTCGGGGTGTTTCACAAGACGCGAAGGTCAAGATGCATACGTCAAGACGAAATCTTGCGACTTGCGTCTGGGTAAGGTAAAACGCTAATTTTTTTAACGAGGGCAAAACAAAATATACATATGCATGTGAAAAAAGGGCAAAATTTTCAATTTCCCTATGATTTATGTACAACTTGTTGCACAGATGATTTAGGATAAGTCCCCCGAAATGCAACCAACTTTGGCATGAAATCTATTGTGGGTAACCAACTAACGTGTTGGTGTAAGAATGCAACCAACTCTCAAAAAGTGTGTTTTAATGTATTTTTCTGACGTGTCACTCGTTGAAGGTGTCACGTGGCATCCGGAGAGTTTGACAAGTCATCAACACGTCAGCAAATTACATTAGAACACCTTTTTTAAGAGTTGATTGCATTTTTACACGCACACGTTAGTTAGTTACAAATAATAGATTTCGAGCCAAAGTTGGTTGCATTTCGGGGGACTTACCCCGAATGATTTATTCTTATTAACAAGTGTATTATGTTCTAAGAACTTTCATGTTAGATCGCATATGTGATCATTATTATTCTTAAGCACTATATGTTAATGACATAGATTTTGCCGGGGTTCTTTAAATATATAGAATTTTTAACTAATAAGCTTTATAGATTTAATTAATAAATTACAATTTGCAAGTGATCATCCCTTAATAAATTAAGCATGAAAGGTGATCATTTTTTTATCAATATTTTTTAAGATATTAAGCACCGAAAGGTGATGCATAATTTGAATGGAGATGACACAATGAAGCAGTTGAACCAATTGTCTTACTAAGGATCAAAAGTGTCGTCGCATGAACCAATTCCAGGTACTAATGCATGCATACATGGAATATATATATTAATTGTTATTGTTATTTGTTTAAGTTTTTAATCTATCATATAAATCATATAATCTTGAGTTTATATTACATATATATTGTATCCTTCTTAATCTTAATATCCATACATATAAGAATGTGCTATATATTATTATATACGTAGTATTTTATATATGGATAATATATTTCGTGCTTTTAACTGTACCGATAGTTTCGTTTTATTAGATAATATTTATATATATATATATATATATATATATGTATGTATGTATGTATGTATGTATATATAAGCTGATGGTTAAAAATGTAAAATAAAATTGATTCTTAAAGTGCTATCAGCGGAATAGACCCTCTCGAAAAAAACACCATCAAAATTCGTAGAAAGTCACAGTTAACACAATTTTTTTATGGATTTGACCATGAACTAGTTATGATAAAGTCAATAAATTAAGAAGCTACTATACATATATACCTACATACACATATGACATATATAGGATTCAAAATTCCAAATCCCTTTTATATTCTACTTGATTTGAAGTATATGTTGATATAAGCCAATTTCTTTTATCCAAAATCAGCAATGTTCATATATATCTAATTTTGTAAAAGTAAATCCGGATAATGTACACTAAACAATGTTCCTTAAAAGGGGCAAGGGACATGTCATTTGCCTAAAGTACGTACGTTGGTTATTGTCCCCACTTACGATAAGCTAAAAATTATTATTATTATTATTATTATTATTATTATTATTATCATCATCATCATCATTATCATTATTATTATTATTATTATTTATTATATTATTATTATTATTAATATTAATATTAATATCGTTATTATTATTATTATTATTACTACGTATCATCATCATCATATCGTCGTCGTCATCATCATCATTATCATTATTATTATTATTATTATTATTATTATTATTATTATTATTATTACCTACAAAAAGTTACTATTATTCTGGTTTTAAGTAAACTATTAAATGAACATGTAGCCATGTAGGTATAGTATAAACCGGTTAACATCAACATCAAAACACCCCGACCAATGAATAACTTGGTTGATCTCTATCTTATCTACCTATCAGCCTCCAATAACTTAATCAAACTACGTGTAAATAGTCAAATTTGATGTCATGTGAATTATCCTCCTTTTAACCTTAATTAAAAATAAAAAGCTTATATCATATATATCCTTATAACCCATGTATGTCATGCTTATATATATATAAGTATATCCATATTTAACCAAAAACTTGCACCATATTAAGAAACCACAAAGTATATATGGAATCGCTTTGTAGAGCAATGCTTTGTGCCTTGTTTATAATGCTATTAATCTCGTCGAGTGCAAGTCGTGATGTCACTGGTATTAGGAAAATAGAGATTGCTAGAAGAGCATTTGAAGAACAATTTAAAAGAGACATTACAAGCAGAAAGAACAGTTACCCGAATAGATCGAGTCCTGGAGGACCTGACGGCCATCATCACTAGCTAGTACGTTTATTAGGTAATTCAAAAATGTTTGTATTTGCACGGGCAGTCATCGTACATGTTACATGTGTTATGATTAAAAAGTGCGCGCTTATAATATTATCCGAAATATTGTATTATATGAGTATATGCATGTACGTTATATGTATGCTTGCAATCAATGGACCTTACGAGTTGCATCAATGAGCTCGGCCTATGACCATATACGTTGTACACAATTTGAGGCGTCTTTGAGTTTTCATATGTATGAGTAAAGATGCGTTAATCGTACCTTATCATGAAAGGCTAAATTATATATCCTCCGTTTCATTACAAATATCCACATAGTTATTTTGGGTTGTTCCAAATAAATGTACGTCAATTACTCCACATCTATGTTTTAGCTAATCGAAAAAAACTTTAGTGGGTAGATATATTATTTGATTGATAGAAAATGTAGTTAGTGAATAATCCTAAAACTGTGTGAAAAATCAAAATAGACAGTTTAACAGTGACGGAAGGAGTAGTATATGCAATGTGATACGAAGGATTAACTAGACCCTAGCCTATCAGAAAAGGCTAGATTAGTATGTGCAATGTAGTACAAAGATTAACTAAAAAAGAAAATAGTTAATTACCTGCCATAAGTCCTCGATGCCTCCATGCATGCCTCAAAAGCCAGGCTCCTGTGGATATAAATGCATCAACAACTTAAAAGGACATGTCAGATATGATGCAATGCATCAATGAAAGTGCTAGTTCAGCATGAAATAAACTACAATTAAATTAAATCTCAATTAGTAGAGTAGATTACTCCACTTATTGCTAATTTAATTTCAACCAAAAGACCATACAGATTGTTACAACTCATAACACGTGAAATGTATACGGTATTATATTGATCTTTAACTTATAGTTCTTAGTATCATATCGAAAATTAGCCTAACAACATGTTCAACCATTGTAAGCTAATTAAGGTTCCACTTTAAAATCAATTGATTACAAAGAGAGCCCATGAGGTCATATACTTACTTTATAATATATATATATATATATATATATATATATAGAGAGAGAGAGTGTTTGGATCAAATGAGAACACTTCAAAACACCTCATAAATGCCCAACTAGCCAACAAAAATCATTAGATTCACAGTCATACATATCAAATATGCAAAGAAAAACAATGCACACTTCTAAAAAGACACAAAAATTGAAAAAAATGATTGATGCACGATTATCTCTATATTTGTGCATCAATCGTTCTTTCGATTTTTGTGTATTTTCGAAAGTTCGCATCTATTCTAATCAATTTTTCTACACATATTTGAGATGTATGAGTGTGAATCTAATGAATTTGTTGGCTAATTGTGCATTTATGAAGTGTTCTTACCGTTCTTATTTTTGAAATGTTCTCATTGGAACCTTACCCTATATATATATATAGTTTGGATCAAATGAGAACACTTCAAAAATAAGAACGGTGAGAACACCTTATAAATGCACAACTAGCTAACAAAAATCATTAGATTCACAGTCATACATCTCAAATATGCAAAGAAAAACAAATGCACACTTCTAAAAATGCACAAAAATCGAAAAAACGATTGATGCACGATTATCTCTATAATTGTGCATCAATCGTTTTTTCGATTTTTGTGTATTTCTGAAAGTTCGCATCTATTCTAATCAATTTTTCTACACATATTTGAGATGTATGAGTGTGAATCTAATGATTTTGTTGGCTAATTATGCATTTATGAAGTGTTCTTACTGTTCTTATTATTAATGTGTTCTCATTGGAATCGTATCCTATATATATATATATATATATATGAGATTCGGTTTGCACTAAGAGCATCTCCAATGTATGCACCATTTGTACCTTGTTGCACTATAATGGTGCAAAAGTACAAAAATTGCACTTCAATGTATACCTTACACTATTATAGTGCAATCAAAAATCTATAAAAGTTTACACTATATTTGATGTAGCACTAAAACACTATTCACATTATAATTATAATAACAATTTAATAACTAATTAAAAATAATTCATAAAATAATTGAATATGAGGCGCTACGACTTGAAGACATGCTGGATAATATATTACATAAACTTGAAGACATGAATCCATATAATAATTGTCTAATATATTAAGAATTTTCTTATTAGTCAATGTATAATACTATTTATATAATAATATTTTTATATATATAAGATTATTCTTGAATCAAATAAACATATTGAGCCAAATTAAAATTATAAAATAATTGTTTAGTTATGTGTTTAAAATTAATTAAAAGAGATTTAGTACAACCCTTTGAAGTAACTTATTTTTAAATGTAAGCTTTTTCCATTAAGAATCTCATTTTATATAATAATAAAAATAGCACACTATTATCATAGTTAGAGGTGCACATACGGGCTTTAGCCCGAGCCCGGGCTTAAAAAAAGCCCGATATAGCCCGGCCTAGCCCGAAAGTCCTAAAGAGGCCTTGAATTATTCGAAAAAGCCTGATCCGGCCTGGGCCAGGCCGAGCTAAGCCCAAAGCCTGAAAAAGCCCAAAGCCGAAAGTCCGGGCTTTTTAAAATAAAGCCTGAAAGCTCGGGCTTTTTTAAAATAAAGTCCGAATCCCCGGGCTTTTTTAAAATAAAGCCCGAAAGTCTGGGATTTTTTTAGATAAAGCCCGGGTTTTTTTTTTTAAAAAAAAGTCCGATCCTATTTTAAATTACATGTTTTTAAAATTTATATGTAAGTTTTTCCTTATATAATATGTATATTACATATATTTTGCTCTTACAAAAAATATCTTTGGTATATTATATAACTTATTCCTTTTTAATATATGAAGTTTTCAATTCATTAAGTACGTATACAAGTATATATTCATTTTATCGAGCGATACTTAAGCAACTACGATCATATCGTATATACATTATATTTGTATATTATAAAATGCAACAATAACTCATTTTTGCCCAAATTTATGTAAAATTAGTAGTTATATAGTGCTAAATGAATGCAATATTTAATTAGTAATAAACAAAATTAAATTTTGAAAAAAGCCCGGGCTAAACCTGTTTAGCCCGTTCGGGCCTAAGTAGGCCTAGTTTTTTTTATCAAGGCCCGGGCTTAGCCTGGCCTGGGTTTTTTTAGGCCTGGACTTTTTTAAACCGAAAAAGCCTGGGTTTTTTTAGGCCCGGTCTAAGCTAAGCCCGGCCCGGCCCAGGCTTTGTGCATCTCTAATATTCATAGTTGTTAGACTCATACGATGTGCTAGACGTATCGTACGAGACGTCTCAGAAATGAATAAAAAATGACGTATCATTTTTTGACTAGTATATTATTATGACTCGTAATTTGTCTTGTAAAATTGAACCGTATCGTAAGAGACGAGTCAGACTCGTGAATCATGTGGTTCAAAGTGGTTCACTTTGAACTGCAAGAAATCAGTATGAAACATATAACAAATTAATAAAGGACAAGGCTACGTAAGCTATTTTGAAAAAGATTACTAATTTGTGGTTCAAAATTACTTTGTGGTGTTTAAATTATGAGTCTATGACTTGAAACTAGCGAAATTGTAGTATTATAGTAAATATGCTTATATTATTAAGTAATATTATGTTTTTACATGCACATCATAAATTATTATTATATATATATATATATATATATATATATATATATATATATATAAATGACTGATTATGACTCTATACACGATTCAAAAATCGAGAAAACAAGACACGGTACAAGTCACAAATCGACAACAATGACCATTAGAGTTCACAACTTCACACATTGGAGATGCTCTAGATCACGAACAACAAATCCAAAACTTTAGTGGGAGTCCTATAATAATTACCTAAAAGAAGAAGATCACAAAACTAGCTAATTAAATTAAATATTGTATTCCAAAACTGCATTATAAGAGCACTCGGTGTCACAACGTTCCTAACAATTTTCTTCATCGAGAACACTGGGTCACAGTGTTTTGCCACACCTAAAACAAGAGAGTAATAGAATCCATCCTAACAATAAAAACAGAATCAAGACAACATCCAAACAACTTGAAAATAACATTTACATACAAGCTGGTCTGACACAACTTTGGCTGAGACACGTTAACAAACTTTCTCTGATCAATACAGTTTTTGGATAAACTTGGATTGATGAATCTGATATGTGGCACACTGCACATGACGGGCGCACTCTTTTGTGTCAACACCTGATCAACTAACGTTTACTAAGTTATAGTTTAATTATTCCGCATATAGTTATGCTGATCCTCCACTGAAATTTCTCTAGAAATCAAGCTCCTGGCGAAGTGATTTATTCAGGTGTAAAGTCTGTACAGTTTGTGATAATTAAAATAGATTGTTTATTGTTTTTTTTGTATATGAAAGATGTACTGTGATGGAAGAGGACCTTGACTTTCTGATGCAGGATCCACATAGATTGCTACAAATGAAACGCTGATGTCCCTGTTGATGATATAATCAAGTCACTTTAGATAATTCAGTTGACGCTATAAGCACATTCTATAAATATATGTTACACTATTTATCCAAGGTCATAACGTCTTCTTTTAAACCACGAATCCGCACATATCCCGCGTAAGTCTTTGTCCAAAATGGGACTGGAACCCCTTCATTTTGACCTTGAATACGCCTACTCGCTAGGTTAATTAAAGGCCTGCTAGTTTTGGGACAGCTAGGTAACTTTACCTTTAAGTTTTTTTTTTTCTTTCTAAAAATGGCAGTTCTGATAAACAGAGGCCCAGGTAGTTTTACCATAAGTTTCCTGAAAACGAAGGCTAATTTTTACTTTACGTTATATGAGAAAATCTATCCTAAATGGAAATACCTATGTAATTCAAGTATACAAATTAGTCCATATGTTCTCCATTATCATCTTCTTAATCAAGAAGCCATTTATAACTTAAACAGTTCTTTAACATTTAAGACATCATCTAATTAACCTATTTCAATAATCATAAACTTTGTTAACCTGTTTCTCGAACTGAGGAAATCATAAACTAATGAACGCGTTGCTTGAAGATTAAAGATTTCACTAATATTCAAAGATCCAATAAATCATTAATGAAACTATTTCTTGAAAATTGATGATATTATTCTTTACGTAACCTGGCCATCTTTTGAAGACTATTAATATATCATTTGCAGCTTAACCCATCTCTTGAAGATTAATAAAGTGAGTCATTATGTACTTAGCTCATGTCTTGAATATTCGAAGAAATAATCCGTAACTCAACCCATGCTTTGAATAATATGGCAAAAAGAATGGGTCAGGTCGATCGGGTTAAATGGATAGATGGGTTTGATTCTAAACGGATCCGGATCGAATGGGACTCAACTCGGGTCGACTCATAAGGTTTCCACCAAACATTTTTTGTTTGAATGAAAAATGAAAAAAATTAAACGAGGGGTTAAAAAAAACTACCCATTAGATGCATTGGTTAAATGTTATACAATTGAAGGTTATATTGTATACTCATTAGTAGGGATGTTCAAAGTCGGATATCCGAAATTTCGGATATCTTATTTTACTATCCGAATCCGAATCCGAAATTTCGGATATCCGAAATTCTGATATTCAAAATTTTCCGATATCCAAACTCGTGTATCCGAATATCCGAAACTTAGTACTTTTAAGCTTTTATATCGAGATTCGCGATAGATTCGATTGCTAACTATGTACAATTAACCAAAATACTCTACAAGTTTTCCAATTAGAAAGTATTTTAATCATTTTTTTACGTTTTTGCAAATAATTTGTATACTACGGCGGTAAAGTTACCTATTAAAATGAAAAAAATCAAAAAAAATTTTGAAAATTTCGGATATCGGATATCGAAATATCTGAAAATTTTGAAATATACTATCCGAATTCGAAAATTCGGATATCCGAAATTTCGGATATTTTCAGATAGGATTTTCGAATTTTCGGATTACGGATTCGGATACTTTTGAAAACCCCTACTCATTAAACCAATCTAAAAATAGAGGGAAACCCAACAAATCCGTCACCTTGTATAACTAAACTTGACCGGTAAATTACCAATGGATCTAAAATTGACACCTCTACTTTGAACATTCATAAAGTTGTTGGGTCTGTGAGACAGTGAAGATTAATTATATGGGTTAGGGCTTTTTGTTTGGCTTGGTGCCTAAGTTATAAGTATCCTATAAATATAAACACTATGTTATTGTAATCCTGGAGCCGTAAATGTAATAAAGAAGAAAACTCTCTGGTTTGGCCTCGTGGACTAAACCAATCTCCAAGTTGGAGATTGGATATAACCACGTTAAATCCTTATGTTCATATTGTTCGATTCTTCATCTTGTTGCTTTGTTTAATTGCTTGGAGAGCGATTTGTCTATCCGTTTACTATTGTGGGTGTAACACATTTACAAGAACGTTGTTCGGGTTTGATTTTTGCTGACATTAGGTTGTTGTTAGTTGGACGTTTCCGCTGAAAATCACTAACAACTGGTATTAGAGCTCAAGGTTGAGCGATTGGGAACAATGACGGATGAAAGGATGATCAAGATTGTTTAGTTGATGATTAGAGTTTTATTGGAAGGTGGAGAGCTAGGGTTATTGTGGCTAAATAATCATAGTGGATCTGGATTCGGTTGAAGATAATCATCAGAGGGAACAGTTGGAACGACATAGTTTTAGGATTTGTTTGTAACATGTGATCGAGATCGATAGACTCGTTTTTGTGTTAGATCGCGACGAACTCGATGAGTTGGTTTTCCGGATTGAACTGATTAGGGTTTATTTTGGTGGATGTGACGTGACAATACGGTAGGAGGCCGGTTGCGTTATGACGGTGATTGTTCACGGTGGTAATGGAGTTGGTGATCGGTGTTCGATTAGTGGTTTGTTGCGGAGAGAGTTTTGGAATCCTAGGTTTTGGATTCGGGTTTTTTATTCTTTGCGATCCCGTGCAAAAGAATAAGTGAATGTATCAAACTTAGGGGTTTGATGTTGCGAGTGTAGGGACGTGATGTCTCGGGTATTCATTGATACAGACTGGGTTATTCAAAGATGTGAGGTTTGTTACCGTGCTCAAGAGGATAGTTTTCTCAGTTGGGTAGATTGGGTAATAGATGATACCACATCCGTTTGGTAATCGACAGTGGGAGTTATCGAGAGAGTTTGGTTATCGCTCGCAGGGTTTGAAAGGGGAGACCATGTTTTCTTTGGTCGGGTATTCCATGTTTTGGAATGATTAGGCAGGTTAGAGCTTCTACACTTGGAGATATTAGTTTGAGAAGAAGTCAGATAGAATGCATTTGGCTAGGCTCGGGTACCGTTGATGTTTGGTTCAACAATAGAATGGAATCTTTTGGAGGAATCAATTGGGAATTTTCAAGTGGGTTAGAGGCGGATAATCTTGTAAATCCTGTTGAGATTTTGAGATATTGTTGAGAGTATCGGTAACTCTAGGGAGTTTGGAACCGAGGGAAGTTGTGACACCCTGCAATTTAGACATAATTATAAACGTAATTAGCACGCATTTCTAGGCTAATTGCCTAACTTAGAGTGAATTCACAACACATTTTAAAGGTAAGTCTAGCAAAGCCCAACTAGTTAATACGCGTAGTATTACATTTCGTAATTAGTTGTAATTACGTACAAAGCGATTGGAACAAACGCGACAAAATATACGACTGTAGGTGAATAAAATTATTTAATAATATGAGATTATTAAATAACATTATTAATTATTAAATATTATGTTGATAATATTTACAAAATATTTCGGATCGTACTACATTTATTTTGTACGCTGAAACAACTCGAAATCTATCCGTAAAACTGAAACAAAACAAAGTTATATTTTTATAAACTCAGTAAATTAAGTTTTTATAAAACTTTTCGATTAAAGATGTTACGAAATATCATTTATAAATTTATCAATTAAAAACATTTCAATATTTAATGATCGGGTACGCGAACACGGGTAAAATATCACGAAATGGGGATAAAACCCCCTCCCTTTTTGTTTGGGCCGGCTGCCCCCTCCCACCCCTAAATCTCATTCTCATTTCCTTCTCATTTTACCAAACACGCACATCCGCATATCTCTCTCTATTTTTCCTCTCAAATCACCAACCAAAAATCCATCAAAATCTCAATCTTCTTCATCATTTTCGGACTCCAACATCATCAAAATCGTCATCATCATCAACAACACAAGGATTTAAGATCAAGACCTCCATTCTCATCTCCATCTTCACCACTCACCTAATTTTCGGATTACACTCAAAATTGGTAAGAAAAACACCTCCCTTAACTTATTTTCATCTACTTTTACAACCTAAACATGTTATTGTTCACTATATGAAAGAATCAAACTCAAAAACTTAGTTTTTCAAAGATTCCATACTTACAGTGCCGATCGCGAGTTGAGATTCATCTCGATTCGCAGAAATCGTGTTGGAACTGAATCATCTGCGAGTCGAGCCGAGCTGCGAGTCGAACTGAGCTGCGAGCCGAGCTGAACTACGAACCGAATCGAGTTGCAAATCGAACCAATGCGAACCGAACTAGCGAGTCAAGCTTGTGAGTCAAGTTACGAGTTGAGATTGCGAGTCGAGTTTGTAAAATCGAAAACGAAATGATTTTTAATAATGATTTAACCAAGAATTATTATTACGAAAACCATCACAAACGTATCATAACTTCTATAAACAAAACGATCTTTCAACGAGTGAACAATTAACATAGTTTGGCGGGTAGCCAACTAATTATACCAATAATCTCATACGTTTAGGGCGTTAGGAGATTACTATTTGGAGAACATTTGAGCTTTAGGCTTTGCTAGCACTCGAACATACTTAGCTCATCAGGTGAGTTCACAACCCTTACTTTTACTATTTTAACTGCTTTTGAACAGGGGTGGAAAACATAGTCAACGCTTTTGCTATGTGAGCAAACTTTTATATAACTGTTGAGTTATACATTGTGCTAAACTATTTGTGACTGCGGTCAAACGATTATAACTGTTATTCATGAAGTGGTATTTCATACGAAAACTAAACTGGAAATATGCTGGAGAACGATCAGCTACACACTTTTATTACTAGCTTTTATGAAACAACATTTTCATAAACTCACAGAAAGTCCCTACGTCTTGGGCACGCACAGAAAGTCCCTACGTCTTGGGCAAACAGAAAGTCCCTACTTCTTGGGCAAGGTGCCATCCTACGTCTTGGATGAAGGCTCTACTTCTTGAGCAGATGAGTCCTACGTCTTGGATGCCAGTTCTACTTCTTGGACACAACTTATACAAGTCCCTATGTCTTGGGCACATACATAGAAGTCCCTACTTCTTGGGCAAATACTGATGGGTCCTACTTCTTGGACAAACGATTTAATCCCCACTTCTTGGGCACACTTGGAAAGTCCCTACGTCTTGGGCAAACATTTTAAACACTACTTCTTGGATAAAAATGTAAATCCCTACTTCTTGGGTAAACTAATAGGACACTGCTTTCCTACGAAACTTAAACTGTATTTTGGGTAACATCCCACTAATACTGTAAACTGCATTCTTTGAATAACATTCCACAAAACCTTATTTGAAGGTGATGACGATAACTATTTGGTGAAATATTTCGAACCACCAACTATTATTGTAAACATAAAACCTGTGAATTCACTCAACCTCGTTGTTGACTTTTACTATGTTTTTCAGGGAATTAGCTGCACGTAAGATCCGCCTGCACATACGGAACTAGGGCGACCCGCGAAGCTTTAGGATGCCAACTTTTGAAACTTTTGGATTTCTTTTGTATAACTAAAGTGATTTTAGTCATATTTACGAAATCTACTTTTGTAAACTTAATAACTTTTACATTTGTACGATTTAACGAATCGTAAACTTTGTAACTATTACATTTGGCATCTTAAGCTCTGATACGTATGCATGTACTATGTATTGTGACACTCCTCATACTTAACTAAATGCTTCCGCTAAACTCAATCAACGAATTTTGGGGGTGTTACAGAAGTGTCGAAGCTAGTGGGAGTTTTGAAACTAGTGGGAGTATTGAGACGGTTGTGCGACTGATGGATCTCGAGTTTCTACAGGTTTAGTGTGTGGATTCCGGCAACACTAGAGCATTCGTACTTCGTTGTTACTCTCCAATGGCAAAGTAATTTGTGACTGACCGGGTGTTATGAACCAGAGTCTTCTAAGAGAGTCGCGATTGTTATTTTGATTCGTACAGTGGGAGCGGGCTGAGTTGGAGAAGATGTGTTCATAGAAATCGTACGTATGTTTTGGGTCATAGTACCAGCGGGAAAGCGAAAGTTAGTGATGTAGGTTTCAAGGTTGTGACTTCGTTCTCACTGATAAACCTTGATGATAATCTACGTGTTAGTTCTATAGGCGATTTTCTGATTGCTGCGAAGGAAAATCGGATGGATGAAATTTCTGTACGGGTGGTCGTTCACATGTCGGTGGCGGGATCTGATGTGGCTGTAATCGACGAGAAGAAGAGATAGGTGTCTCTTGAAAGAATCCCGTGGTTGGAGTTTCGCACGCTTCAACGAATCTTCTTGGGCCTAGAAGATGATGGTGGTGGTTAGAGAGTGGTCCCAGTTTCATGATTTGAGTGTTCTGGCAGCTTTGTGTTGAAAGTCTTCCGACTTTGTGTGGTCGAGCGGCGTGTCCCGAATGGTATTTCGGCGGTATGAAGTTTGAACGGGTGACATTTGTGAAGGGATGAGTTTGCGAAGGATTACTGGTTTTGAGGTTTGATTAATCTTCAAGTGGGAGATTGTTGGGCCCGTGAGGCAGTGAAGATTAATTATATGGGTTAGGGTTTTTTGTTTAGCTTGGTGCCTAAGTTATAAGTATCCTATAAATATAAACCCTATGTTATTGTAATCCTGGAGCCGTAAAAATAATAAAGAACAAAATTCTCTGGTATGGCCCCGTGGACTAAACCAATCTCCAAGGTGGAGATTGGATACAACCACGTTAAATCATTGTGTTTGTATTGTTCGATTCTTCATCTTTTAGCTTTGTTTAATTGCTTGGAGAGCGATTTGTCTATCCGTTTATTGTTGTGGGTGTAACATATTTACACGAACGCTGTTCGGGTTTGATTTTTGCTGACAATAGGTTGTTGTTAGTTGGATGTTTCCGTTACAGATTCCTAACAAAAGTAATTATGAATTTAACCTGTGTCTTGAAGATCAAGGAAATCATTGTTAATTAATCTTACCCATTTCTTGAATATTAAAGAAATAAAAATGATGTAAATCCATATGCCTTTAAGATATGAAGACAGTGTTGAGTACCTCAGTACATTGGAATACCACATCTAGTGCATTTTTCACTTTTTCTTTACGCATAGGATCACATATATGGTTACAATTTATAGTATCCATAAAGTAATCAAGAAAATATTGCTGTTGATAGTTGATACTATGTTGACCGTTGAAAGTCCAAAAAAGTTGTAAACTTTCATGAAGATAAACTATGATCAGGCCTCCATATTCTCCCTATCCAATTACTGTATTAGACTTTCACTTAATATGCCGTCGGCTGTGTCCTCTAGTGCTTTTGCCTTTTGGAACACGAATGCACGCCATCAGCAATCTACATATACCAAAAAGAAATTAGAAAATAATGTGAGTTGGATGAGAAAAAACAGTTGGACGACATTCTTTGATACTTTTTAAATACACAAACAATGACACCCATGAAAAGGCGAGGTCAAGTGACAATTGACGCTTTGATGTGCATGTGGCAACTGGATTCATAGAAAGAGCAATTGAGAGGATGGCTTCTTTTTGCACTAGAAAACAGACTTTACTTTAGATTATGATCTAAGTCCATAATTATTATCGTATGATATATGCTAACAGTACTTAAGTGCCCTTCGATGACTAGATAGACAACGTAAGGACAATATTATTCGAAAAGCAATGAGGACACGTAAAGGAAGAAGATATTGATATTTTTTATGTTGGTCACTTCTGTGATTCTTTAAACCACTTTGTAACATCTTCCTTAAATTCTCTGATTTGTTTTGAATAATTGCATAACTGATACGGGTAAAATGGACCGCCTTTTATGATAACTGTAAATTGACAGTAACGGTGAAGTTTCTACCTGCGTGTCAAAACTCAAAACTATAAAGGACTAACATTTTGAAACAGAGTATACAAGTGCTCAACTAGATTTCTGTTCTACATCATACTGTTTAGTACCTATACCACATCAACTTTTCAAATTACCAAAATAATTAACAGGGATAGAGATTTGCCTTACAGTTAGGCTTCTGATAAACCAAACTAGTAATTTCAAACTGCAACTTTACATCGATTTTGCTACGGATTGTAACTCTGATGTAAGTGTGCGTCAATAATCATCCTATCACCCATGATAACATTAACTTAGCATACTCCTCTTGACTCTTGAGTAATGATTTTGAAGTTTAAGATAAACACATTTGTCCTTCAAAGAATATTGATAAAAGTGCTCTATGATATTGATAAATGGCTCAATGAAACAAGGAGTTGGTATATCAAAATTATTAAATCGAAAAATGTCAATATAAAGTATAGAAAAAGGAAGCTTTTGAATAAAAGATATTGACATGGTACACTGCTGGATTTGTCTTCTGCTTTACGGCTTTGTCGCTACATTTTTATCAATTGCCATGTGAGGTATTGCATTTGTGTGGAACTATAAAACAATATATTTTTTAACATCTTCCTAGAGTCGATGTACTATATATATTCAGCTAAATCATGTATACAACACTCATTCAATAAGCTAGCTTTCATAGTACTTTTAACTGGTTGATTTATATAGCTCAATTAGTTCAAAACTTGAATGGCTACTTCAGCTTCTAAGCTAATTATTTCAATAAGCATTTTAATACTTTTAGTTGCAAGTGTAAGCAGTTCAGGAACAAGTTATCGTGGGGTTAGGGTTATGGAGAACAGAGTGAATAGCAGCCAGTTACTTAATGATTTAGTTTTAGAGTTGTCTAAATTGAAGAACTATAATAGGAGGAAAATGGTGGACACGGCTAGAGTAGCCCCCGGTGGACCAGATGGTCAACATCACTAGCAGCCCGCCCCGAGGCAAGGAGGCTGAAGAATGTTTGGTTCAGTGACCACCAAGTATCTCTCTCCCATTGTATGAGGAAAGTTTTATGTACCCTTTTTTACGATGGGAAAGATTATTATAATGCAAGTATATTTAAAAAAATGATTAATTATAAGTTGATCAGCTATTTGCCTTCCTTTTATCTCCTTTTAACCATATGCAAATGCATACTATACGCTCAAACTTTAGCTATATTTTCGCTATGTTGAACATAATATATTTCTGCAACACATAGTGAAAACTGATGATTTTCTATATAGATGAACAACAACAGCAGTATTGTTAGTACCGTGGCTACTAAAATGTCATCATGACACATCTTTTTTTTAGTGAGGTGTCTAAAATTGTTAAGAGACTTGAATTATCAACACCATTTAGAATTCTACTATGAATTTGCAACAAACTGAACAAGTAGTGCACTGGTTAAACTCGATAGCTGAGAGTACCCGAGGTATATTTCTGATAGTTACAACAGTGAAGGACCTTAAGTGTGATGAAAAATATGTTACTATGAATGACCTCATAAGATTGTGAAGAGAAAAAAAATGCAATGATCATTCTTGTGAACATATGCAAAAAGAACAGTAAAAACTTAGATGAACAACTTAAGACAGATTTATATTATTATCTTGCAAACAAACTACAAACGCGATAGTTAAACAGCTTAGTATGACATGCTTAATTCATTGTTATGTTGCTAAGTACTATGGTTCAAAAACCAAGTCCATGCTCATGCACGTAAAATATGTGTATGTGATCTAAAGTGCTTATCCTATGTGACATATACTCAAAAGATCTTTCATGATAATGATGTTGGAAAGTTTGGACATTTTTGAGAGTGGATATTGCAGAAGATATATAATAAATGCAATTGGCTTTTTTGAGTGGACACTACAGTTAGGGGGAACCAAAAATAGGAAGGATATACATTTTATTAAGGTTGGCAGTTCTCAACACAACCTGAATATAAATGGGTCAGGATTGGAAGTCTGAACCAGTCAACCTGTTTGGATTTTCAGGTCAGGTTCGGCCATTTGGGTCAAAATTCAGGTTAATCAACCTGTGAACCTGGAAATTGTAAAAAATAATAATGATATAAATTTCAACCCACCAACCCCAAAGTAGCACAATAAATTTGACCCGTTTGACCCAAAACTAATCCTTCAACCTGAAACTAACCCACAATTTCTACCCATTGAACCCGAAATCGACATGTCAACTCTTCAACCTGTTTGACCCATTTACACAAACATGTTATGCGGATGGGTCCAGGTTGAGCACTTTTGACCTTCCAACCTGTTTAGCAAATCAGATTGAGTTTGGGTTGGGCAATCTAGACCTGCCAACCCAACCCGACCCAAATTGACACCCCTTTTATTCAGTACAGATAGAACCACGACTGAATTGTGTACAAAACAGCACAAACTACAGTATAAAAGCATGTGAAAAAATCAATTTCAAACAATCATAACTTTAGATAAGGTGACATATTGATATAAGATGATGTTATTATCCAAGTTTCAGATATAAAAAAAAAAAACTGTAATAATTGACAATTTGACATATTTCTATGGGTTTCGTGTATTTAACTGATTTTGTATTAGATGTTACTAATTTTTATCAATTAATCTTTTCTTTCTGTATTCTATATTAAACAAACTAATCTTTAGAAGAATCACCATACAAATTTAATTATTTCCTAACCGGCTAATTAAGCTCTGACAGAATTGAAGGTGGATTTGTCATTTCTCCACTTATCTAGATTCTTTAATTTGTCAATTATTTTTCTATTAGATATCAGATTCGTAAGCTATCTCTCCATCCCTAAAAAAATGGCTTTTACTTCAACGCATGAAATAATTAGATAAGACAAAAATGAATAAAGGACTGTCAAAGATTGGCTCTTCAAACTTTGATTTCCATGACATATATACGAGGTTGTGATCGTAAGCTGTTTCCGTGTAGATAATTTGTAATATCTAATCATGTCTAACCAATCAACATATACATTTGACCCCTGGAGGGGAAATCCACAAAATTCAGTTAAGCAAATACAAAATGTAGCTCCTATGAAATCGATCGTGACATCTAAAGGTCCAATAACATCAGAATTTTGACAGTTACTTATACTATAATCTGAGAACCAAAGGTTAGAGCTCCTTGAAAAGTATACATTAGGCTCTTTGTATGTTACTCTCTCCTTCTAATGAGTTAATTGACAATGAAAATCTGTTTTTTCCCCTTATACAGTCAATTGCTAATTAAATCATATCTTTTGATCATATATTATGCCTTTGATATTCCCTAATGTTATAGCATTCATAGAATTAAAGGTCATTTTTTCTATAATAGGACACAAATATGCTGGCTTAGCTCTGTGAAGCAAAAGACTGATATATTGATGATAGAGCGTCGTCGGCTCATCTTATAATTAAAAAGATAACTAAAAAACAAGCGCAGCCATATCGACTCGATATCTTATCACAATATAATCATGTCCATCCTCCCAATCATATGTTATCAATAATATTCTATCATCAAAGGAGATCCACATAGATGTAGTAATATTCAATTCAAATAAAGAGACCAGTTAGCCACTTAAAATTCGAGACAATTATGGGATTCAAACTAAACTAAAGAGAACCATCCACTATGATGTCAAAAGGAAACCTTTCATAGTCAGGAGGGCATCAACACAAAAAGTATGTGGCAAACCGAGATCAGAAAATACATCAATCATCAATAACATAAGATAATAAACAATGAATATGATATGGCAAATGAATGTATAAACTTGTCTTATCCTTTAAAGCAGATTTTGTCCATTTGTTCTTTTTTGTTTTTGTTTTAAAACTTTCCACTGTTGATAGCACAATGGAAGACTACAAGACAACTTAATCTCCAGATATATTGGCAATTACTCCTTAAGAGATGCAAGAAATGGCTTAAGCACCATTACCAAAAGTTATTTATCAGATAGCAAAAATATAACTTATATTTTGTTGTTTTCAGGTAATTGGATCACTTAGAAAAGCAATTCTAGTGATGACTGACTACATATCAATCATCATGCACATTCTCCATCTGTTTGTCATCGTATTCACCCTTTGTAGAAAATATTAAAACAAATATATTTATAAGTCAATCAAGAGAAAATAATATAAGAAGGCGGTATAAATAAGCAAGATTTTACACCGTTATCTATTGTTACGATATATTACAACTCTTTAAAGATTTTTCACCTATTGAGAGTACGTGTACAAGAACGAACTTATCAGATCATTTCAAATGTTTATAAAGTAACCGGTCAACCAGTTTCCCTTTCTATCTTCGTTGGTTTTCTTTTCATTATAAGATCATATCTATGCTTTTATTGTCGACTTCACATTAACTAATGAGGAGGAGGATAATATATATCAACAATCTCGCTGTCAATCTACATCGCTTTCTATGGGGGAAAAAGTGGCATCCTTTACATCTCAAACAAGTATTTAAACTCAAGGTTCAAGTAGTTTTACAATATATACACCCAAGCCATTTCTTCTTTAGAACTTACACTAGAGTTGCGGGCACTTTGATATATCACTAATAAAGCTTACAGATGACAAAATCAACTTTTCTTCATTTCTCAATATTAATCATTTTACTACTGTTTGCACATTTGAGTCACTCTGAAGCAACAAGTTATCGTGGTCTTAAGAGATTGGACAGCAGAGAGATCTTAAGTAAATTGGGATACGATTTATCTAAGATGAAACAATATGGTAACCGGAGATCAATGGTTGGGACAGACCAATTGGCACCAGGTGGTCCAGACCAACAACACCATAAGAAACTTCCAAATATGTCCTAAACACGTCTGCATGCATCTACCGTCTTTAATTTATGTATTTTCTTATCTTTATCTTTTATATACTTACCTTACTATCTTTTGTACTTCAAACCTGGTACGTAGCATGATTGAGAATAAAGTGCGCAGGGATTATAGTTGCAGGCATATTTTGCGTAAAAATATGAAGACGTGAATTGTCTAAATAATTTAGCTAAAAGGCCTACATATAACTGGTATTTAAGTGCTTGTTGTGGATTGTTTCTGCTTAAACTAGTATCATTCTCTGTTTCTATACGTCAGTTCTTCTTCTATGAGACAATCCTAAATGCTTATCCATTAACGAACATATGAAGATCCATATATGTTATAATCAAATGAAAGAACTATGTAACTACTGCACATCTACTCAAACTTTTTCTTTTTTCTTTATTATTATTTTTGGGTCAAATGGGGACAATACTCCAAAAAAAGCTAATATTAACAAACCAAGGTGGGAACACCACAAATTCGTGGCATACCTTAAGAATACAATGACCAAAAAAGAGCCAAACATCTGACGCTAAAATGATAAGAATGATAGCTCATATTTCAAATTCCGAAAACATTTCACACTCGCATATTCGGGTGTTGGCTTGAGTTTATGATGTAGATTGAAATTAGTAATATGAATTAAATCTGTTGATTCCCGGAATACCATAAATAATTCCTTCTAAAAGCACGTTGATTCACAAAGAATGTCACAAATTAGGTAAAATTCACTCAATTGCTCAGCACAAAATTGAGAGAAAAATTATATTTCTTCAAAACGAAAACTGAATAGTCTATAATCACTAAGCAGAATTTCGAATTGGGCCTTAAAACATAACGTTTAATTGTTCGTTTCCCCGATCGTTTAATTGTTTAAATAATTATTTTAGAATACGGATATTTATTAATGTTTTTGTTGAAGTATTTCATTAAATACTTTTACTTGAGTTATAAAATATAACTTATTCTTGTTTCGATTGTTCGTCCGTTTATTATTTTAATCGCGTAAATGTTGTTTGTACAATACGAATTTGATTTGAAATATTATCAAAATAATATTTTTGGATATAATAGTGTTATTAAATAATACTATATTATTTAATAAAATTGTTCACCAACGTCCGTATTAATTGAATCGAACTGCATTCGATTTGAAACTCGTACGATTTAATCAAATCGCACACTTGTATATATTCATCAATATATATTCCGTTACATTAATTAGCCTAACACAGAACTAATTACATGTATTAATAATTGATTAGACACTAATTACTAATCCTAATTTGACGGGTATCACATCTAGTCTCCAATTAATGCATCTTTTATGGGAAGCATCAAAGTGTTCTTACATTGAGAAGTTTGAGTTCATACTCTGAAGGATCAAGGTGTAACATCCTATTTTGGGCCTAGAATAATATAGTGTTTTCTAAAGTTTTCAAATGATTATTTAAATTATTTAAATGTGATAGGGAATAATTGTAATTGGTTATTTGAAAATAATTGGGAAAATGATTAAATAAGTAATTGTGACTGATAAAATATTAATTGTTTTAAATTAATAAAGTTGTCGGTAAAATAAAAGTTATTATTCTCGCAAATGGTTTTTAGGTTCCATACAATAGGTTTAGAAGGGGATAAAAATTACACTACCATATATTGAGGCGGTTTGGTGATGACCGACTCCACCTACCTCTATTCTCCAATTCTTCATTTGTTCTTATTTTCTATAAAACTCTCACCAAACAACTTCAAAGAAATTAAAAGAAAAATTAGTAATTAACTTGTGTTGGATTTTAGCTTGTTGAAAAGAAGATTATCATCTTCATCATCTCTATTTTTCCTCAAAGTGTAAGTATTTACTTGTTTTATAACTTCGAGCTTGAAATTTTATTAAAGTTAGTTGGTTAATGATTTTGGTATAGGAATTTAAGTTTGAAGAATGATTTCTTGTTATATGATGATGTTAGGTGTTTAGTGAGCTATTAGTAACTTATAAAATTGAGTTTGATGTGTTTGAATTGTAAAAATGGAGTTAGGGTTCGTGCAGAGGAAGTGCAGGTCTGTAAATGAGCTGCAAAACACTTAAACGTGATCCCCACTTTTGATCTGGATTGCGTTCATTAGTTATAAAATGACACAGTCGCACTTTGGTCTTACGAACGCGATTCAACCCTAATTATCGGATCGCGTTTCCATGTGTAAAACGCTTACCGAATGTTTTCTAAAGGTGAACGCGATCCTACCATTGTTTTCCTGGATCGCGTTTGTTAGTGTGTTTTGTAAATTATGAAAATGCGTAAGTGTTTTCAGGATCGTGAGTAAGTGACAAATTTCATTAACTCGGATTGGGTTAAAATTCACATGGTCACTCGAAAATGATCCAATGGTCGAGGCTAGGGGTGTTCAAAATAGTCCGAAACCGGAAAACCGAACCGAAAACCGGTTGATTCGAACCGATTTTTGGTGAACCGAATCGATATTTCCAGTTTTTCGGTTTTGGTTAACCGAACTGGGAATTTTTTGGTTTTCGGTTTCAGTTTCAGTTCATAATTTTGAGATCGCAGTGATAAACGATTAACCGAAAAAACCGAAAAATTTATGTATACCTATAATATATGTATATGTATATATATTGTATATATTAAATTTATATATTGATATTTACATTCGAACAATTTACGTACATATAACATAAATACACAACTATAAATAGTCATATTAATATTGTTTGAAACTTTTATTGTCACTATATTTTAATAATAGTTAACACTTAATAATTAATGTATATTTGTGTGTTATTAATTACTTTTTAAATAAGTTCTAAGTGATAAATGGTTAATTTGGTTAACCGATTAACCAAACCGAAAATTCGGTTAACCGATTACCGGTTAACCGAATTTTTTAGTTTCGGTTTAGGTTCAAAAATATGTTGAACCAGTACTCCAGTTAACCGGTCTCCGGTTAACCGAGTCCCCGGTTAACTGTCTATGAACACCCCTAGTCAAGGCTCTATTTTAAGAGCCTATTCAGTTTTTGGCCTTTCGGGGTCATCTAGGGGTCGAAAATGGCAATTTTCAGTTTAGAACATGGTTTCGGGACTTTCTGAATTTATTTCGGATTGGTAATCTTAGTGTAGCTTGAATACTTATGTTATATACATTTCATATGTTGGTTAAAACATATAATACTTAATTGTGTGATGCTATGTGATGACATATGCTATATAATTATAACATCAGTTTATCGTTATTAATGAGTTATTAACTCGTTATTTTATTATGTTCTCAGATAATTCGAAGACTCGGTAATATTAGACCACTGAGTAGAGACTGAGAATATCAGGTGAGTGGTTACTGTAATCCTCTGTTTAACCCATTTGTAACAGGTTTGGCTATAACGGATGAACATACTTTGTTATTGGTTATTGATTGTTTAGTCATCTGGGTTACTATTATTGTTAATTGGTTGTTTATATTCCATAACGGCATGACTATTATGCATTATGTGATTCTTGGCCATTGGGCATATGTGATTATTCAGAGGTCAACAGTGGTTGGGCTTGTTTGCTATTATTTGGCCGCCAGGGTTTCCAATACACATAGTTGATGGATGAACCTATGTCGGTGAATATAGCTTCAAGCTATCGGTAAATCATTGTTATGGCCGACAGTGGTTTAAGGGTTCTTTGATTGGCTAATCAGGAACCGCCGATCCTCTTTGACGATATGTGTTTATTTTTATTTGTGGTAAGATTTGTTATAACTAGGTTGAACTGTCGGTTATACTTCCATTCACTTAGCTGTGAGCTAATCCCACCATGTTTAATACTTTGCAGATTTTGGTTAGCTTTTGGATCGGGCATGTGAATACAGATGGGATGTTTGACTATTACTGCGTCTACTCTGATATTTTGTGATAATTAAATGTTATGTTTTGAAAAACTTATATAACACCCAGTCTTTATTACATAGTTTTTGTAATTATATATCTATAAGTGTGATGTTTTGAAACTTTTAATATCATGGTACATATGTATGTACATATGATATATATTTATAAATATGATAATATATGTTTGGGACTCGCTTCCGGTATTTAATAATATAATATATTTATGAAAATATGAGGTGTTATACAAGGACGTAAATGAAGAAGCATATCACTACTTAGGTGATAGGAGACCAGCAAGTTGGAGTAGAGCATTTTATAGACCCATTTTTTATTGTGATACAGTAGAAAATGAGATAACTAAATGTTGGAACTTAATGATTATGGATGCTAAAAAGAAGCCAATTATTGGAATGCTTGAAGAAATAAGGATGAAGGTGATGTCAAGACTTGTTAAAAGGAGAGATGGAGATAAGTGGGGGCATTCAATATGCCAACTATCAGAATGAGATTGGAAGAGAGTAAAAGACAACAAATGTATTATTAAACTTATATATTATTAAACTTTATTATACTAATATATTATTTAACTTTATTGTACTAATATATTAATATAAGACTTGGATGGTATGAGCCAGTGGAATATCTGAGTTTGAGGTCCAAACTATCAATAATGCAGGTATTTTTACTGTGAACCTAGATACTAGGATATGTTCATGTAGGTTTTGGCAAATTGTTTGGATTCCATGTCCTCATGTAGTTGCAGTTTTAATTCACGTTGGCAAATATCATGATTATTTTGATTGTGATAATTTGAAAAAACCAAAATTTATTGCATCCTATAGTAGCTTTATCAAGATTGTCGGTGGAGAAATTCAATGGCCAGTGACTAACAAACCAAGACCTTTACCTCCTGTTGAAAGGAGAATGCCTAGTACATCAAGTGTGAAGAGAGAAAGGTCAAGGACTAAATATGGTGGTCGAAGGGTAAAGACAGTTAAGTGTGGTAATTGTGGTCTATATGGACATAATAGAAAGGGATGTACCAATCAACCATTGCCAATGTCACAAAGAGTAGCTAGTAAGATAGGAAGACCAAGTGTTCCTAATCAAAGTAGGAGTGATAGGAGGGTTTATCCAACTGTGAATGATGGTGCAAGTGGGTCTTGAAGGGGCACGGGTGGTGGTGGTGGTGCTGAGAAGGGAAGGGGTAGATCTGGTATGCCTAATAATGGAAGGGGCAGGGGTGGTGGTGGTGTTGGAAAGGGCAAGTTAAGTGTTAAGAGATGTGGTTCAAATAGTGGGTCACAAGAACACTTGATAAACATTCATGTGGCTAGTGAAACCAATATGAATACATCAAGTGTGCTTGGAACCATTGATGTTAGCACTTTTCAGGTTGATGAAGATTCTCTTGTAGAGATTGATGAACTACTAGAGACCGAAGTCAGAAACATACCAAAGAATGCTGCAGTAAATAGACCATTTGTACCCCTAAGAAAGAAGTCAGAAAGAATTATATAGAAGAAGCTAGCAAACAATGTTGTGACTGACGATGGATGTGGTATGACAAAAGACAATCCAGTGGTTATGGATTGAAGATAGATATAAATGAATGATGTATTTTTGTATGTATGCAAGAATATAGCTTAAATGTGGGTCAAGTAGAATGGTAATTGTATTAGTAAAGAATGGTCAAAATTTATTCTTTTTAATCTAATTTTGTAATGGTTGACTTATAAAGTCAAACCAAACTTACTAATATATTACCATTCTAATTTACTTTTGGTTTGTGCATTTTGTTGTAGTCTGAGTTTGTGCAGTTTTTTTTTATATTTGTACAGTTTTAGTTTTGAATTTGTGAAGTTGGAGTAAAGCATTTTGTTGTAGTTTTGTTTGTGCAGTCTTGTTTGTGCACTATATTACCATTCTAATATGGTTTGTGAAGATTTGTTGTTGTCTGTGTTTGAATAAGTGAGTCAAGTATATATTGAGCAGTTTTAGTATCGTTTAAGCATTTATATACTCTTTGTCAAACAACCTCGCATTTATGTGTTTGTGTCACTGGAAAAACAACAACCATGCATATACAATAAATGATTTCACCAAACAACTTCTTTTGCATTCAATTTCAATAAACACCAATAGCAGATGCCATTACATTTGTTCCAAGATCCAAAACAACTACAACAACCATAACATATTGACCTACATAATACTAGCCAGACATTACACTACACACATACACATTACATGAACAAAAGATGGTAGGCATACATTTATTTCCTCATCCATATGCTAATAAGCAGCACAACCACCACCACCGTAATCCACCCATACCATTTTCACTTCAACTTCAATTTCTTCACCTCTTGTTCCAATCGAACCTTTTCAACATTCAAGTCAAAGACTTTCTTTTTGTACCACGGATTAGGGAGCTCTGGATCCACCCACTTGAAGTAATTGCACCTTGCTTCCAACAGGAGTTTGAAATTTGGGCAACTCTTAAACCGGCGACATAAGTTCCTTTGTGTCCACGACGTCCACATCCTTGCATAATCAACACACACACATATTTTGTCTCCATGTTGATCATCTTCAAAAGTTGCCATTTTTGAAGCCCTAGTTTTCGTCTTCTTGCAAGTGTGTTTTTGTCCTCCAAATAATAGAAACCCTAATTTTATTTTGATGGTAACTGTGTGTATATAATATACATAGCATATATTTATAGAATGTTTGAGGAGTAAATACAATATACCGGTCACCTAAATACAACATTAACATTCAAACGGTAATTTATTTATTTTTTTTGAAATTTTTAATTCCCCGATTGTGTCAATTTTAAAATGTAACTCCTTTTTGGGCATAAGTAAACTTGATATTCCCTTTATTGGCAATTGACAACTTGGTTCCCTTTTCGGGCCATTTGCCATATAAGAAATCTTAAATGGTTTATAAGTTTCAGACAATAGCAATTAAAGGGAATAAACTTTAATAAACATACACACATACGTACACACTCCTTGTACTCATTCTCAAACATTCCAGACATGCTCAACTCGAAGAAGAAAATGCAGGGACTAATTCTAAGATTTATGAACTCAAGTTAATCCTTCTATTCAAGCTACTAAAATCCAATTCATCATCTTTTGATTCTCTAAAACCTCAAGTAAGCATGATTTTTTCGATTTTGTAACCTAGAAATTGGGTTTTAATGGGGTTCTACGTGATTAATTCCTCTAATCTGAAATTAAATTTTGAAGTTGATTATATTGTTGTCAACTAGTGTTTTTATGTTTATTTGTAAATAAATTACATCCTAGAAGTGAATAATCATTAAAATGTTTATAGTGATTATAGTGGGTTATGTGAAATTTTGATAAGTGATAATAACTCACTTGAATCACTAGTTATAATTGTTATTGAAGTAACATTATTGAGTATTAGGATAGTGTTACACTTAAAAAAGTATTAATATGGCTATGATCTATATTGGTGAAGTTGTAAGTAGTTTGAGTGTCAAACTAGGTCAATCTAAAGTGGGGGAGAATTTATCGTAGTTATTGTTTAAATTTAATGAATTGTGGATTTTAAATATGTTATATGTGATTATGTGTTAGGTGCTAAAGATTTGGAATCCTTGTGTTGATCACATCTTGTAAAGCTTCACTTTATCACAAAGTTGAGTTATATGGGTGTTAATTGGGTAATGATTATGTAATTACGTATTGTTTCCGAGAAAAAGGTTTACATAATCAAGCGGTGTTTGCTTGTATCTTATATTGTTTCCAATTATTGATTATTGTTATTGAATTATTTCGTTTGAGCAAGTATGTAGAGATTAACTAGCTTTGCTAGCATAGAATGTTGTTGGATATGTGCGTAGCATATGAGCTTGTTTCTATTGGTCGCGGATCCGCATAGTGATTTAATCTCTACCTATTGCTCAGTAGTTATTTGATTAATATTACATGTTATTTTTTGCTTGTTTCTTGTTGTTAATTGATTTTGGTGAATTACTTAATTAATTGTCTATATGTTCATTAAGCAATATGCTCACCCTTTTAAGTGTTAAATGTTGTAGGTGAAAGTGGGCAACAAAAGCGAAAGTCAATTAACAAAGAATAGCGGGGATTTAGCTTGCTAATATGTGAGTATCAAGTTCTTCTCTTTTGATTATCGTTATGATCACGACTTGTATAATTTGCCCAAAAGACAAATGTTTTGGAGTTAAGTTATAAGTTGTTATGAGACTCTTAGTTCTTAGCCTTATGATGACTTTGACTTTGGAAGTCAAATGAAATTATGAAACTTGTATATGTGTTTTTAGGAAAGTAAGAAGTTAATATAAATGTGGTTAGTCTTATTTTGTTAAATTGAAGAAATGTAGCTAAGTGTCAAATTGAGTTGTTTGAAATTGGTAGTAACATATAGTTAATTACTTTGAATTGGTCAACAATGTGTGAAAACTAGAGTTAGGTTGATGATTGATGTTAATTAGTTGCTTGTTTTGTTAAACGAGTCAATTAGTGTTAAAACGGGTTATAAAAGGGTTGATTCGTTAAAATGAATTAAAATGTAAATAGTCATAAATGGTTATTGACTTTAGAGTCAAAATGGCATTAGGAATACATGTGTAAAAACTCCAGGTCTGCAAACTAAGATACCCGACTGTAAAAAGTCAAAATGTTTTGATGTTTAACACCCTTAAGGATACTCGGCAGGTACCCGGGCTTACCCGGCTGTTTTGATGTTTTTTTTTGTTTTGATTTTGTAACTAAGTCAGTTGTGTTATGTGTTGATTTGAACTACTTAATAATGTATAATGGGACAAAAATCAATGTATTTTATAAAATAAAAATAAAAAATTTGGGACGTTTAAGATTATGGGTGAGGTTCAGAGGAGAAGGTATCATTTGAGGAGAAGGAGAAGAAGAATTTTCAAATTTTCAATTTTACCCCCTTCACTTTTTTAATAGTGTACACTACTCTCTCCTACTTTCTTCCTACCCATCCTCCCCTCCACCACCAACCACTAGCTGCTGTCACCCGCCGCCGGTCGTCGGAATTATTATTTTCCAATTTTTGTTAAAAATGTTTAAAAAAAATTAATTTTTTTCATGATTTTCTTTTTCCAATTTTTTTTTACATATTATCACTTTGTACTGCATTTTATTATTTTTATTGTATTTTGTATATATGTTTAGTAGATATTGTTCGTTTTTACTGCATTTTTGTATTTTACACATAATTCTTTTGATTTGTTTACTGCATTTTATTTATACACCTCAATCTTATATATATTGTTTGTTTTTTACTGCATTTTAAGTTATACATAATATATTTTTACTGTATTTGTTAAAATTACACTGCATTTTTTTATTATTCACTGCCTTTTGCATATATTTCATGTATTACATATTGTTTATTTTTTACTGCATTTTATATTATACATATGATCCATTTTTACTGCATTTTGTATGAAAGTATAATACACACTACTGTTTTTACTGCATTTTGCATATATTTATTTAGTACACATTGTTCGCTTTTTACTGCATTTTATATTATATATAATCTATTTGTACCGCATTTTATTATTTTTACTGCATTTTGTTATTTTCACTGCATTTTATATTATACATAATCTATTTGTACTGCATTTTATTATTTTCACTGCATTTTGTTATTTTTGATACATTTTTCATATATTTCATTCATTATATATTATTTGTTATTCACTGCAATTTGTATTTTATATATTATTGATTTGTACTGCATTTTGTATTTTACATATTATCTATTTGTATTGCATTTTGTATTAAAATATAATACATATTGTTGTTTTTATTGCATTTTGCATATACATCATTTAGGACATATTATTATCTTTTTACTGCATTTTAGATTTTATATATTATCCATTTATACGGTATTTTGTTGACGTCGGGTATAGAAGATGCGGTAAAATATATAAAAAATTTAGTTAATTAACAATAATATACAAAATACAGTGAAAAAAGCGTATAGTTTTATTAAAAATGCAGTCGGAAAAGGAATACTATATCTAATAAAAGATTTATGGGAAAAAAATTTGAAAAAAAAAGTTTTGATAAAAAAAAAATTTTGAATTTTTTTTTTTAAAAAAAATATTCCGGCGATCGGTGGTGCTTGGCGACGGCTGGCGGTAGTTAGGTGGTGGCAGCAAGTGGTGGGGGTTGTGGGGTGGTGGTAGGTGGGGTTGGAGGAAGAAGAAGGTAGGAGGGGGAAGAAAATAAAGTGAAAGGGTTAAAATGTAAAAGTCTAAATAGTAGAAGGGGTGTGGAGTTAAAATTAATGTTATGTTTTTTTTTTAACTAATACCCTTATTTTTTAAAGTAATTACAAAATTGCTACCCTTATTAACCTTTGATCAAACCCAAAAGATCATCCAATGATCACAAATAAAACTTCTCCTCTTTCTCCTCATATGACCCCTTCCTCTATGATCCCGTTTAAGATTATTGACATAATTCATTTCTTATATGGTATATATTGACATAATTGATTTCTTAATTCGTATGGTTAATGCAAAAAGTAACTTTCAATTAAATTCTCCAAACCTTCTCTTTTTAATTAAGGGCATTGATATGACTACTCACTAGCTAGAAGCCTAGAATGAACACCGTCATTACTTTTCGTAAGAAACAAATAAAATACTTTTAATTTGAGTGGGCATAATGGAATATAGTGCATTAGATCAAAAGAATAATTAAGTCAATAATTAAACCTATACATAGAAAAAAGTACAATTATTCACGGGTGATAAAAATTAATATGGATTTTTTTTGAAACAGAGTTTCATTTTGTATTGTTAATTTGAGTGGGAATAATGGAATATAGTGCATGTGAGACGACAAATGTACAAGGAATATATTAATATTATATTATTAGTCAATCATGTTTGTTTACCGGCCAGAGTAGCATCAATCATTTGAGATTTTGAGTCCACACTATATTCGAGGCTTCGAGCTTTGTAAATGTTATTTTATCCAACGATCGCCAAATGGTCCAGATCTAAAATAAAATAAAATAATCTTTGTAAAATGTATTTATTGTTAAAAGTATATATAAATTTCATTTTGTTATTTTTATAAGATAGATTGTGCATAAGCAATTGAAGGATTTTTTTTTTATTAAATAAATTAAATAAATAATTTTTTGTAGTTTAAAATAATAAAGGTATTCTCCTTTTTATTTTGGTGTGAGATCGTTGTATTTGGAGAGAAAGATATAAGGAAGGGTGACGGTTTAAGTCGTTATTTCTTTGATAAATTAGATCATAACTTGTAAAAATCGCGGATTAAATAAATAAACTCTTACAACCAATAACAATGATAAAAATTCAGAGTATTATAATGTTTAATACGATTATATTCGAATATTATGGTAATAAGTAAGTATGGATGTGTAAGTATTATAATGATAGTAAGTATATAATGTTTAAATTAGTTGCTTTATTAGCTATCGATGTTTGATAATATGTAGTTATATGTTTTTAGTTTTAAATTTAGTAAATAATTCTGTGGACTAAAATTATCAAGAACATAAAGGCATGAGATCATGAGGGCAGGGGTCATTTGGAGAGAAAGGAGGGCAACCCCACATCCATCCAGAAAATGACATGTGTCTCATACCAACTTTCATTTTGATCCCTCCACTTTTAAAATATTTAACTTTCATTCCTAAATTTATTAAATAACACTCCACCACTCTCACCCCACCAACCACCCACTCCCACCTCTTACCACCAACCACCCCCTCCCTGCCGCTGCCTGCAACCACCTCGCCGCTGTCAACCATCGCCCCGCTGCCGTCAGATTCCGGCGATTTTTTTCAAAAAACAATTTTTAAATTTTTTTTCCAAATTTTTTTAACATTTTTATTTTTGTAAATTACATTTTTTATAAAAATGTATTGCATGTTGTTTTTACTGCAGTTTATATATATATAACTTTTAGTACACATGTTGTTTTAGACTTGATCTTGTATTATACATATTATCGTTTTTATGCTGCATTTTATAATAATTATACTGCATATTGTTTATTTGACTGCATTTTGTAACACATATTTATTTTGTACTACATTTCATATTATACATATCATCTTTTTTTACTGCATTTTGAATAAAATTATAATGCATATTATTATGTTTACTGCATTTTGTATATATATTTAAGAATATATATTTTTTTTGTACTGCATTTTGTATTATATGTATTATCATTTTATTGAATTTTATATATAATATACTGCATATTGTTCTTCTTACTGTATTTTGTGTATATAATTTTAGTAGATATCGTTTGCTTTTATACTGCATTTTATATCATATGTATTATTATTTTACTGCATTTTTGAATAAAATTATACTACATATAGTTATTTTTACCGCATTTTATTATATGTTTTTAGTACATATTATTCATTTATATTGCATTTTGTATCATACATATTATACTATTTTGTACCGCATTTTAGTGACGGCGTATATACAATATATAAGATGTAGTACATAAAATACAAAATGTAGTAAAAAAGACTAACATGTATACAAAAAAATAATGCAATAAATACATATACAAAATGCAGTTTGTGATATCACGTATTGAAAAATAAGTAATAATAAATATATAAACATACACGATGCAACACATAACTACAATATTGTAACACCCGCAATTGTGACATGAGGGTAATCCGGTAAATTCCTAAATTTTGATATTATCATTATTTGTTATATTTCGAATATGGTGTCTTATGTGTTTTGAATTATAACTTAGGAAATTTGGTCAAATGATTAATTGTTACTAGTAAATTATTACTTGTTTTAAATAGTTCTAGTTCACGATAAATTAAAATAGTTTTCTCGCAATTAATATTTAGGTTACAGGCAATAGAATTAGAACGGATATAATATTACACTGGTAATAATTGGGTCGGGTAGTTAGGCCGACATATATCACTTTCCTAAAATGGTTATTTTGGATTTCTTCATATAACATACATACATATATGTAAGAAAGTTCCAATCAAAATCAATAACAAGGTGGATTGATTCTTGCTCTAGCTCTTGAATTCATCATCATCATCAACCTAATAATCTCCAAGTGTAAGTGTTCATGTGTTAATTATGAATTCAATTGGTAATAAGGTTAAGGGTAAATAGAAGAAATTAATATATAAGTGCTATGTGCTAGATGTTTTGAATGATTAGCTTGATTTCATAGTACTTATATGTTGTTGTAGCTGATTTCATGATGATTTAATAGAGGTTATAGCAAAATTGTGATGTTCTTCAAGTTGAGTTTGAAATGATTAAATTAGGGCTAGAAAACTATATGAGTTGGATTGGTGTTTGAATAATTGTGATATGATGATGTTTGAGCTTAGTTAAAGTTGTTTTGAAGTTTCCAATTGATATAGCAAGCTGGAAATTGGTATTTTAGGTATTGAATTCGTGCAGTAGCAGCAGGTTCACAGGTTCAGGGGTTGAAGATGCCGATGCAAATCGCGACACGATCTTCATAAATCGCGAAGGGATATGAGTAGAATCGCGACGCGATTATAGTTGGTTGCGACGCGATTTAGGTCTGCACAAATCAGTTTGTACTTCTGCTTATATATTGTTGGCTGATATAGTATATGTAGGCTTTATAGTAACATGTATGGAGATGATTTGGAACTTATAACCTAGTTTAACATGAATGATGATGGATTAAATATATGCAATGTGTTCTATTGCTACTATGTGATTGTGTTGACAATATATACTTATACTAAGTATGTTGTAAGAGATAGAATTGAGTAACTAACTCAAGCGTTTTGTTGTGTTTTCAGACAAACAGAAGACTCAGTGATTTAGTCAGCTGAGTGTTTAGATTGAAGTTGATAGGTGATTAGACTTGGAACTTCAGTGTGGTTTGGTTGTGACATAATTGATTACAACGGAATAAACATAGTTGATTGTTGATTATTATTGCTGATATATATATATATATATATATATATATATATATATATATATATATATATATATATATATATATAAAATTGTGATGTGTTGCTTTTGAGCATTTTGATGAATTAGAGGTCAACGATTGTTGGACTGATTGCTACAGGTTAGTCAATGTGAGATTTGTAATAATGTGTTGAGAATGGAACACATATTGACTAAATGTAGCAACTAGTTATCGGTAAATCACTGTATTGGCCTGCAGTGATCGTAAGTGTCGCTTGGTGGGCCACCGCAGGCTGAGGGCGCCACAAGGACCACCGATCCTCTTGATGATGTAGTGTTTATGTGTTATTTGTTGATAATTAATATTGTTGTAGCTAAGTCAAACTGTTTATTACAGGTTTATTCACTTAGCTTCGTGCTAATCCCATTATCTACTCCTTACAGGTCTTGAGACGATTTTGGGCTGGGCAAGGAGTGGGCTGGAGGATGTTTGACCATGGCACTCTGATATTGTTTTGATACTTTTATATATATTGCCCATATATAATATAATGGTTTGTAAACTAGCAGTTGATATTTATAAATTGGTTTTGGTTGATGACATTATGTTATCTATGTAATATATGAAAAGGATTTCGCTTCCAATCTTTAAAAAAAAAGTGTCATAAAAGTGCGGTGTGTTATAAATATGCAGTCGTATATATATACAAAAAAAGTTAAATAACCACAAGATGCAACATAATATTTTTTTTTTCCTGTTTTAAATCAATATGCAGTGAGGAAAAAGTTAGTTACAAAAATTTTGAAAAAAAAAGTTGAGAAAAAAATTTAGACAAAAAATGAAGGAAAAAAAAAAGGTCGGAATTCGGCGGCGGCAAGCGGTGGCTGGCAGCAGCAGCGGGCGGTGGCTGTTGGCAGCAGTGGGCGGCAGGTGGTGGCAGAGGGTGGGAGCGGGTGGTTGGTGGTGGTGGGGGTGAGGGAGTGTTATTGAAGAAGATGAGGGAAGGTAAACATAATACAAATATAGATGAGGGGTTAAAATGAAATTTGTGTTGAACATGTGGCATGTTGTGATTGATTGCTCTCCATTTGACACTTGCTCTCCTGATCCTTAATCGAACATTAAATGCACAAACTAACATATAATTTAAAGTAAAAAATCTATGCATTTATATAAACAAAATACTTTTTCTTGCTTATTAACTATGTCACATCATCACATTAGATTTTTCTTAAAGATTCATAGCTATGCCACATTATCACATTAGCTTTTCTTAAACGCCTTCAAAATTTCTAAGACTCCCATCTTAAAAAATTTCAAGATTTAAATTCATTACAAACTACTACCTTTCATTTTGTGAAGAGTCCCAATTCAAATTTTTTCTTACTTATATCTAATACATTGCAATTACCTAATTTAATCATCATTAATTAACTACCATGTTTTATGAAAATTAGTTTATTAACCTATAATAGGATGTTAAAAACTTAATGCACGAGTTCGAATCCTGTCCCGCATATTGTCGATTACACTCACATAAACTATACTTATGTATCTTATGTAAAAATATGGCAATTACCTAATTTATACATGAAAACTATGATTCTAATCAAATTAATTGAAAACTCATATCACGTTGCCACTAATTGAGTTGTAACTCATTTAAAGACATATTCTTTTCTATTTTTACTAAGATTAATGATTATATGAAAGTCTCAACATTTCAACAATAATTAATAATTCATTGACTTTATATCTCTACATGAATTCTGCATATTACTACAATTTGTACATAATTTTATTTATAAAAATAAATCACCACCATTTTTGGACTTATGTTATAGATGTAAAATGGTTCACATGACACCATATCAATAAACATAAAATTGATGTGGGTATTATTTGTATATTTTAATTATTTATTGTGGTCTTCTTTAACATTTCTTTTTATCATTTGTATGTTGCATTTTTGAGAGTTAAAAAATAAAGTTGATTAAATGTTTTGATTTACAGCAAAGTCAATAACTCAACTTCACAACCAACGGTGTTTAAAAATAAAAATTACAACACTTCAACTTTTCATAGTTTGACTCATCCTATTTATTTATTAGTTTATTTAAAAGTTATAAATACATTATATATATAGGTCATTGGTATATGGATTTTGTTGCATATATTGAGGTCCATAAGTACACATAAATATTGACTGATTTTAACTATATTCAATAAAATATAAGATGTCACGATTTGATAGAGAGTTATTATAGATAATATAAAATTATGTGTATGAATGATGAGTATTGTTGAGTGACAACGTCTATTTTTAGTAGCAATATAAGCCATGCTATATATTTTCTTTAAACATTTAGCTAAAAAAATTCATTTTTATAATCATCCCTCTTGATCGTCATAACTTATCATGAACCGTCATATTAAAATAGTTAGATACATCTTTATAATGTCAGCGGTTTCAATTTAAGTAGCAATTTAAACCAACATCAATGATCGTAAACGGTCAAATGAAAAAATTCTATTTCGTTGCATTATGCGGGTCCTATGCTAATACATGACAATATTAACGACTTTTAATGGTCCAAAAGTTTATTTTTTTCATAGTGAGCTTAATAAATAATATATATATGGATTTTATTAAATAAAGCCCTTAGGGCTCTTTTTAAGCCTTCAAAATATGCTTTAGGAGTTGTACAAAATAAATAACTGACTCTCTCTCTCTTTTCCTGAATTTAGGTGGACCCTCAATTTTAATTTATAGTACAAGTAATATATGCATGCTAATGAAAGCCCTTAGGGCTTCATTTAGTAAAACCCTATATATATAATGACTTAAGTTATTTGAATTATAATTAAATTATGGTATGTGATCATGAGGGCATGGGTCATTCGGAGAGAAAGGAGGGCAACCCCATATCCATCCAGAAAATAACATGTGTCTCATACCAACTTTCATTTTGATCCCTCCACTTTTGAAATATTTAACTTTCATTCCTAAATTTATTAAATAACACTCCACCACTCCCACCCCACCAACCACCCACTCCCACCTCTTACCACCAACCACCCCCTCCCTGCCGCCGCCTGCCACCACCTCGCAGCCACCAACCGCCGCCCCGCTGCCGTCGGATTCCGGCGATTTTTTTTTCAAAAAACAATTTTTTTAAAAATTTTTTCCAAATTATTTTAACATTTTTATTTTTGTTAATTACATTTTTTATAAAAATGTACTGCATGTTATTTTTACTGCAGTTTGTATATATATAACTTTTAGTACACATGTTGTTTTAGACTTGATCTTGTATTATACATATTACCGTTTTTATGCTGCATTTTATAATAATTATACCACATATTGTTTATTTGACTGCATTTTGTAACACATGTTTATTTTGTACTACATTTTGTATTATGCATATCATCTTTTTTTACTGCATTTTGAATAAAGTTATAATGCGTATTATTATGTTTACTGCATTTTGTATATAAATTTAAGAATATATATTATTTTTTGTACTGCATTTTGTATTATATGTATTATCTTTTTATTGAATTTTATATATAATATACTGCATATTGTTCTTTTTACTGCATTTTATGTATATAATTTTAGTAGATATCGTTTGCTTTTGTACCGCATTTTATATTATATGTATTAGATTTTTACTGCATTTTGAATAAAATTATAATGTATATTTTTCTTTTTACTGCAGTTTGTATACATAATTTCTAGTACATATTGTTTGTTTTTGTACGGTATTTTGTATAAAATTATACTACATATAGTTATTTTTATCGCATTTCAATTATATATTTTTAGTACATATTATTCATTTATATTGCATTTTGTATCATACATATTATACTATTTTGTACCGCATTTTGATGACGACGTATATACAATATATAAGATGCAGTACATAAAATACAAAATGTAGTAAAAAAGACTAACATGTTTACAAAAAGAATAATGCAATAAATACATATACAAAATGTAGTTTGTGATATCACGTATTGAAAAATAAGTAATAATAAATATATAAACATACACGATGCAACACATAACTACAATATGCAGTAGTATATATATACAAAAAAATAACCACAAGATGCAACAAAATATTTTTTTCTGTTTTAAATCAATATGCAGTGTTTTTAATGAGGAAAAAGTTAGTTACAAAAATTTTGAAAAAAAAAGTTGAGAAAAAAATCTAGACAAAAAATGGAAAAAAAGGCCGGAATCACGATGCAACACATAACTACAATATGCGGGCGGTGGTTGTTGGCAGCAATGGGCGGCAGGTGGTGGCAGAGGGTGGGAGTGGGTGGTTGGTGGTAGTGGGGGTGAGAGAGTGTTATTGAAGAAGTTAAGGGAAGGTAAACATAATACAAATATAGATGAAGGGTTAAAATGAAATTTGTGTTGGACATGTGCCATGTTGTGATTGGTTGCTCTCCTTGCTCTCTATTTGACACTTGCTCTCCTGATCCTTACTCTTAAATTATTTGTATATGTATAGTTATTTAGTATAAAAGATGAATAAATCTAACTCAAACCCATCATAATAAGTAAGTTCTAAAATTAAAAATTTAATGGGTGTAGGATTAATTTTGTTGGAAAGTTGACCAAAACTTTCTCTTAAAATGATGGAGAAATTTTCTGGAATTATGTTAACTTTAAAAGGGAAATATCATCGGTTTGTAACCTCTTCTTTTGTATGATTAAGCAATCAACATGAGAAATATAGATCAATCGCTTTAACTAAAAGTTCTTAAATATTAATGGTCATGATTCATTTAGAATTAGGGTGATTACTTAATTATCTCAATCTTTTAATAAATAATAAATAAAAATAAATAAAAGAGAAAGAGGGATAGTTTTGATTCGTATCAATGCATATTACTTGCACAATGTTTCTTAAGTAAAAATGCTCATCAGGTTGTTAAAATTAATATTGATATGCATAATATCATCTACTTTATAATTTTTTAATATATATAAGGAAGGTAGTTGAGGTGTAATAGTCAGAGCAGTTTATAATATCTTTAATGATCAACTTTCCTTGACATCGTCGTCTTCTTCTTGTGTTCTCCGTCAACATCATGTCAACTCTCCCCCTTATCTTCTTCTTCTTCTTATTATTATTATTATAATATAATCCTACACCACTTTAAATTCAACACAAGTTAAGTTTACTCCAAATTCAATTTCAATCCAAATATAAAATACAAACATTAATTATGTGCTGTTGCGGCGATGACGATGACTGTAGATGCAGACCGCTAGGGTTTCTGTTAGGCCTCCCTTTCGCCTTCGTTGCCCTCCTCCTCTCTCTCATCGGAATCGTCATCTGGATCGTCGGGTTCGTCTCTCCCCCATCCCTACATATACAAAAAAACTTATATTCATCGTAAAACAAAACTTCTGGTATAGCAAATAATGAATTAATGGCACGTGTCAATTTGTGCATACCCACCTATGCACAAACCAACACGTGCCTAACTCTTAATTTTTTTCTATGTATCCTACCGTAATGTTTTATGCACATACATTTTGATCTATATAAGACTTTTGAATCAGTGGCGGATTCAGAATTTAGGACGACCCGTAGGAGGGTATCTAAATTTTTGTGAACCCGTAGCACAAACGAAGAATACAGTAAAAAATACAATTTTTTCAAAGAAATTTGCACTGTATTATCGAAAGAACCCGTACCCTCCTTTCAACGTGGCTCCCCCTGCTTTCGATACTTAAGATTAGTGTTACAAAATTGAATTACATATGAAATCGAAATAATTGACCGAAGAATTTTGACTGATTAATTTGTGGAAGTGAATTCATTGATCGATCTGAGAAATATAAAATTATTACTTATTATTAATAATATTGATTAATTGATATTGATGATATTGTATATGGTATGGGTGCAGGTTGATTTTGAGCTGTTTATGTCCATGTTGTTTTTGTGTAACGGTGATCGTAGAATTGGCGCTAGCGTTGATCAAGGCTCCATTCTCCGTCATGAAATGGTTTACTGAACAGATTCCTTGTTAGAATTTTTCCTAGTGTTATTTGAAACTTCCAATTAATTACTGTTTGATTATTTGTGTAATTCTTCCATGAAAATAATTTCTTGATTCATCAATTCTTGGTATTACTTTTTTAAGATACATCTCCATCTGATGCTGACTACGAATACGTGCCTAGCTTGCGAAATTTGTAATGTTAGTGACGTATTTGTATTTTGTAGGCATGGTTTGTTGCATTTGTTTGTCTATATTAACTTTACGTTATTATAGTATAATAACGCATCCACTTTAAACATCGTATAGCTAGGGGTAACACATTCGGAAGTAAACGCTTGTTAGAAAACACTTTATGATCCATATGAACTAGGATGCAAACAATTAGGATACACAAAATGTAGTGAAAATCATCTCCAATCAATACAAATGAATAATAACAAAACACAGACAAGGAATGCAAAATTTTATACATGGAAAACCTCTCAATTAGCCATGAACAAAAATCGGTTTTAGCCCGACCCGACCCGACCTGAAACCCAAACTGGGTTTTTGACCAACCCGACCCGAACCCGACCCGATTTGGCAGGTTTAAAAACCCAACCCGATGTTACTCGGTTTGTACCGGTTTGGAACCGGTTCGGGTTGGAAAACCCGATTTAAAACCGGTTTTTTATATAATTACCAGATTTTTAAAACAATTCAACCGGGTTTTAAACCGGTTTTTCCAACCCGACCCGGTTTCAACCCGGTTCCGGAGGCTAAGAACCCAACCCGGGTCCCTACCCGTCGGGTATTCTCAAAACCCGAACCGGGTTAAAAAATTATTTTTTCTAAAACCCGGTTTCAGGTTTTTTTAGATTCAGTTTGGGTTCGGATTTTTTTGTTCACGCCTACTCTCAATGTGAGAGTACAAACCACAGGGCCATGGGACAATTAAAGTCCACTAATTTCAGCAAGCAAGAGAGAAATGTAACAGGTTTTCTCTATGTATATGCACCAGAGGGATACAAATACAATAATCATAATACTCTTGAACTACAACATCAACAAGTATGAAATCAATCTAATCCAAAGACAAAGGACTAATAATAACATCATCAATAAATTTTCCATATGTTCCAGCTTCTGTAATGACAATCTCACCGTTCAATCTTCGATTCTTCACGATAGGCAATTTTGTGGGCAGTTGTACACAACATCTCGATGTGTGTATTTCTCACTCTTTTTCCTTTTTTTCTCTATGATAGTGGCTACACTTTTTCCTTAACAAATATACAAGGGATTATATATCTTTTATTTGAATTTAAAACCATTGGGTCATTATATTTCCTCGTAATTTAGAACCTATAAAAAGCCAAACACTAGCTACCATTCTATAGTTTATTCTAACATTTCGAGAGAGATTGTTGAGTTTTCCAAATATGAGGAAGAGTTAAAGCCCAACAAATAGGCCCAATACAAGATCCATTTAGTCTTGTATACTAGGGCTTTTATAATGAAGAGTTTCTAGTCACTTTTACACAAGAGAGAAAAGGAAAAAGAGTGAGAAACACAATTCCCGTTTTTGTGCACAGCAGGCCGGAAAACTGACGATCTCCGGAGATTGAACCGTCGGATCGTTCTCATTTTTGGACAGTGTCTTCCTGACGTCTGGGCCAACGTTTTGACCGTTCAGTTTTTTTTTTTTTGAGCTCTGGAAGTCGAGTTATAGCTGCTGGAACAGAGGGCAGAATTTTGGTGAAGTTATTCCTCTTTTGTCTTTAGATTAATTCCATACTTGTTGATGTTATTGTTCAAGAGTATGATGATTATTGTATACCTCTAGTGTATCTAGAGAAGATCCGTTTTATTGCTCTCTTTTTGGTATTAGTGGATTTTAAGTGACCTACAGGTCTCGTGGTTTTTACTCTCGCCTTGAGAGATTTTCCACGCAAAAAGGTTTTGTGTTCTTGCATATTATTTATTTCTGTTGATTGATGGCTGATTTAGATTGAATTTGGCGTTCCCTAATTATTTGCATCCTCATTGGTTCATACGGGTCGGGAAAGTATTGTCAAACGAGGCTTTAATTCCGCATTTGTGTTTACCGTTGTGACTTATTTCCCATCAAATTGGTATCAGAGCTTTGTTTATTGGATTTGACTTGTGTGAACGATGGAAGCTAATACAACTAGGTTGATAAATTTAAATGGTTCTAATTATCATGTTTGAAAATGCAAGATGGAGGATCTTCTATATGTGAAGGATTACTATTTGCCTGTTTCTGCTATTGATAAACCTGAGGGTAAATCAGATGCAGAGTGGACTATTTTGCCTAGACAGGTCTGTGGGTATATTCAGAAATGGGTAGATGATAATGTTTTGAACCATATTAGTGGGGAGACTCATGCTCGTATTTTATGGAACAAGCTTGAATAGTTATATGCTCGAAAGACCAGTAACAACAAGTTGTTCTTGATTAAGCAGATGATGGGGTGAAGTACACTGATGAGATTCCTATTTCATATGACCTAAATGCATTTCAGGGTATTATAAATCAGCTTGCAGGAATGGGTATCAAGTTTGAGGATGAGATCCAAGGTTTATGGCTACTTGGTACATTATCAGATTCTTGGGAGACTTTTAGGACATCTTTGTCCAACTCCGCACCGGATGGTATTATCACCATGGAATTGGCTAAGGGCAGTATTTTGAATGAAGAGATGAGAAGAAAGTCACAGGGTTCCTCTTCACAATCAGATATCTTGGTCACGGAAACGCGGGGGAGAAGTCAAAGTAGAGATCGGGTAATAGAGGTAATCACCGTAGTAGTTCCAGCAAAGGTAAGTTTGCTGATGTTGATTGTTATCATTGCGGTGAAAAGAGGCACATAAAATGGTACCGCAGACAGTTGAAGAAAGAGAAGAGAAAGACTAATCAAAAGCACAAACAGAAGAAAAATGATGGTGGTAATGATAAGGTTGAAGTAAACAATATCACTGATGAGTTCTTTGTTTGTTTTGATTATGATATGATTATTATTGCTCACGATGACACGAGTTGGATTGTTGATAGTGGTGCTACATGTCATGTTGCAACACGTAGAGATTTCTACTCATCATACACTCCTGGTAGTTATGGATACGTTAGGATGGGTAATGCCGGGTTATCAAAGGTCGTTGGTATTGGAGTGGTCTGCTTGAAGTTTGATACTGGGATGAAGCTGATTTTGCATAATGTAAAACATGTCCCGGATATGAGACTTAATGTTATTTCTGTAGGCATTCTTGATGATGATGGTTACCATAGCGGTTTTGGTAATGGTATGTGGAAACTAACTCTTGGTTCTATGATCGTGGGAAGAGGTAAGAAAGACTCAAGATAAAACATCACACATCCGAAGATCTTCAAGAACATTGTTAATGTGGTGGATAATGCTGACACGACTCATTTGTGGCATAAGAGACTTGGCCACATTAGTGAAAAGGGGATGTCTATCTTGTTGAAGAGGAATGTGTAATCCGGAATGCGTGATATTAATTTGAGTAAGTGTTCTCGCTGTCTAGCAAGGAAGCAAATGAGAGTTGTCTTTAAGATCCATTCTCCTTTTCGAATGGAGAATATACTTGATCTAGTGCATTCCGATCTTTGTGGTCCTATGAAGACTAGGACACTTGGTGGGTGTTCCTATTTTTATACATTCATCGATGATCATTCCAGAAAGGTGTGGGTTAATACCTTGAAATCAAAGGATCAAGTATTTGATGTGTTTAAGCAGTTTCATGTCTCGGTTTAAAGACAAACTGGAAGAAGCTCAAGTGTATTCGGATTGATAATGGCGGTGAATACATTGGGAAATTTGATGCTTACTGTAAAGAGAAAGGTATTCAGAACCAAAAGACTCCATCAAAGACACCGCAGTTGAATGGCTTAGCAGAGCGGATGAACAGAACATTGGTTGAGAGAGTCAGATGTTTGCTTTCACATGCAGGGTTGACAGGTTCCTTTTGGGGTGAGGCTTTGAATACGGCGGTACATATTATTAAACTAACCCCTTGCGTTCCTTTGCATTTTGATGTTCCTGACAGGGTTTGGAGCGGCAATGATGTTTCTTACCATCACTTACGAGTCTTTGGAAGTAAGGCTTTTGTGCATGTTCCCAAAGATGAGAGGTCAAAGCTTGATATGAAGACTAAGCCATGTGTGTTCCTCGGTTATGGCCAAGATGAGTTTGAGTACAGGTTGTATGATCCAGTTCAGAAGTAACTTGTACGCAGCCGAGATGTTGTGTTTGTTGAAGATCAGGCTTTAAAGGACATTGAGAAGACAGAGACAGAGACAGTTCCTCAACATTGTGATGATCTTAATGATTTGGATCCAATTCCTCCACAACTTGTTGATCCATAGTTTGGAGATGATGTTCAGAATGATGAACATGGTACTAATAATGTTGATGCTCATGAGCAACTAGAGATAGATGAAGACGTTCATCCAGAGTTACCGGTACCAGATGTGCCACCATTTGTCCCACTTAGGCGGTCTACTCGAGATCGCCATCCTTCTACTAAATATTCTGCTAATGAGTATGTTTTACTTACTGATGGGGGAGAGCCTGAGTGTTATGCAGAAGCTATGGAAGATGAACATAAGAAAGAGTGGGTTACAGCTATGCAAGATGAGATGAATTCCTTGCATGAGAACAATACTTATGAATTGGTGAAGTTGCCTAAAGGCAAGAGAGCTTTGAAGAACAAGTGGGTTTATAAGGTGAAGACAGAAGAGCATACTTCTCTTCCCAGGTACAACGCTTGATTAGTTGTTAAAGGATTCAGTCAGAAAAAGGGTATTGACTTTGATGAGATTTTATCTCCGGTCGTGAAAATGGGATCTATTCGAGTGGTTCTTGGTTTGGATGTTAGCCTTGATCTTGAGGTTGAACAAATGGATGTCAAGACAGCTTTCCTTCACGGTGATTTGGATAAGAAAATCTACATGAAGCAACCTGAAGGTTTTCGGGTTAAGAGTAAATGAGATTATGTGTGTAGACTTCAGAAACGTCTATATGGGTTGAAGCAAGCACCGAGACAGTGGTATGAGAAGTTTGAATCGGTTAATGGAAAGCAAGGCTACCGAAAGACAACTTCAGATCATTGAGTTTTCTTTCAGAGGTTTGGTGATGATGATTTCATTATATTGTTGCTATATGTTGATGATATGCTGATTGTTGGCAAGAATATTAATAGAGTTGCGCAATTGAAACGAGAATTGAGCAAGTCTTTTGCTATGAAAGATTTAGGGCCAGCAAAACAGATCCTTGGCATTCGGATTTCTAGAGATAGAGGTTCCAAGACGTTACATATGTCACAAGAGCAATACATTGAAAAGGTGCTTAGAAGATTTAACATGGATAAAGCTAAAGTAATTAGTTCCCCTCTTACTACCAACTTCAAGCTAACAGATAGAGATTGCCCTTCTTTGGAGAAGGATGTTGAAGAGATGGATAGAGTTCCATATGCCTCACCAGTTGGAAGCTTGATGTATGCTATGGTATGTACAAGGCAAGATATAGCTCATGCAGTAGGTGTTGTTAGTCGGTTTATGTCAAATCCGGGTAAGAAGCATTGGGAAGCAGTTAAGTGGATCTTGAGATACTTACGAGGTACTTCCAAATTGGGTATCACATTTGGAAAGGGGAAGCTGATGCTTGTTGGTTATACAGACTCTGATATTGCGGGAAACAAAGATAACATGAAATTCACTTCTGGATATTTGATGACCTTTGCAGGGGGAGCAGTTTCATGGCAATCAAGATTGCAAAAGTGTGTTGCCTTGTCTACAACCGAGGCTGAGTATATGGCAGCAACAGAAGCGTGCAAAGAACTATTGTGGCTGAAAAGGTTTCTACAAGAGCTTGGTTTCAAGCTAGAGCGTTACGTGGTACTTTGTGATAATGAGAGTGTAATTCATCATGCTAAGAACTCTATGTTTCACAAGCGAACAAAACATATTGATGTGCGGTATCATTGGATTAGAGATTATCTTGAAGATGGTTTATTTCAACTTGATAAAGTTCATACCGATGATAATGGTTCTGATATGTTGACAGAGGCTTTAGCAAGGGAGAAGCTCAAGGTTTGTTGCTCAATCGCCGGGATAGCGACCTCTTCCTCATAATTAGAAAGGGGGAGATTTGTTGGGTTTTATTTGGGTTTTCCAAATATGAGGAAGAGTTAAAGCCCACAAATTAGGCCCAATACAAGATCCATTTAGTCTTGTATACTAGGGCTTTTATAATGAAGAGTTTGTAGTCACTTTTACACGAGAGAGGAAAAAAAAAAAAAAAAGAGAAAAAGAATTTTGGTGAAGTTATTCCTCTTTTGTCTTTAGATTAATTCCATACTTGTTGATGTTATTGTTCAAGAGTATGATGATTATTGTATAGTGTATCTAGAGAAGACTCGTTGTATTGCTCTCTTGTTGCTATTAGTGGATTTTAAGTGGCATACGGGTCCCGTGGTTTTTACTCTCGCCTTGAGAGGTTTTCCACGCAAAAAGGTTTTATGTTCTTTGTGTGTTCTTGCATATTATTTATTTCTGTTGATTGATGGCTGATTTAGATTGAATATGGCGTGCCCTAATTGTTTGCATCCTCATTGGTTCATACTGGTCGGGAAAATATTGTCAAACGAGGGTTTATTTCTGCATTTGTGTTTACCGTTGTGACTTATTTCCCATCTGGAAAAAAGGTTATGCTAAACGAAAGTCTTAAGAGTTTCCGATAAATATAAATAAGTGTATTAAATAAAGTTAAACTTTGTATTTAATACACTCAAACTTCCCTTTTATGAATCTTGTATTTTTGTGATTTAAGATTATTAATAGAAACTTTAAGTGTGTGTACTATGTTTATTTACATTTATCGAAAGCCCTTAAGATTTGAACTATTTTCGACTCGCCGTGGCATAAAAAAACTAAACAATACCGATTATGACATGGCCATGTTTTTATCGACTCGCCCAGTACATTTAAAAGGTCGTGACGACATGTTGATGATAGGAACCAAGTTGTTACTAAAAATGGCGCCACATTTGCAACTTATTATCACAATCAAGTTTATTAAGTTGGAGATCCTAATTTTGTAACTGTGTTCGTAATCGTAAGCAAAAATGGGTTAAATTAAAGATGCGTAGAATGAACTAGTATGAGATAATTGATACTAGTAAAGTAGTACTTACTGGTTAATTCCTTGATGTTTGTGACTTGTGAGTACTGAGTTGTGACAGAAGTCTGGTTTTGGATTTAGGACTATGAACAAGCTTATGGGCTATTGGGCCTATCGCTTGTCCAAGAGCAGGACTAGGGCTTATTGGGGTAATACTGTAATAGTTATGCACTTATGCTAAAATCTAGACGATCTTGGACTCTTGGCTCTTGGGTCCGGTCTTTGAACCATCTTAGTCCGGTCTTTGAACCATCTTAGTATCTTGGCTCTTGGGTCCGGTCTTTGAACCATCTTAATATTCTTATTTATTTTATATATTTTTTCTTTAGAAATAGCTCTAGTACTATTAAATTTGTAAGTCGAGAATACAAATAGATTAGAATTTGTAGGTGGTATTCAAATGACTAGTTCATTGGATTTTTGGATTCATGATTTTTAATTATGTAGGATTGACATTAAGCATTCTAATTAAAGTTCATAAGAATTAAGAAAAGCTTTTTGTTCAGGTACTTTTAAAGCCCCATTGCACTTAATTAGTAGGCATTTAATTGACCCAACTTACAAAAATTTGATGTTAAAATTTTATTTTTCGTATCGGATTTTGAAAGTTAATCCCAAAGATTCAACCTCATCTCTACTTCTAACGTAATTGTAGGAACCGTTGCAACATATACACATGTTACTAACCCATAAGGAATCCAGATGTATAAACGTGTTATCCTTTATGTTCAAGAGCCTAAGAGGAGATCAAATATCACTATTTGATTGATTTGTACACCGTAACTTTTTTTTAAATGGCGGAATATATAAAAAAATAGAAAAATCCCTACCAAGAAGCTAGAGACCAATGATACAAAAATCCAGAATTACAACAAAACCAAATTCTAGATACAACCCGTAAACCTTAACTGCAATAATTGTAAAAAGGGTGAAAAAAACTCATATTAATTACAGCGAACCAAGACATGAGAAAAATCATCATCGACAGAGGTCATGCTACCAGTTTTCACTCTGTGGTGTTTTTGATACAATCTCATTCAGGACCCGGGGCCTCCTAACACTAAACGAACAAAAGAAAAACCAACAACAACCAACGAAAAGCACAAACTACTAGCGAGAAGGATCAAAACACCATAATTTATTATCCGTACTACCTTTTTATTACTAGTATATATATAATTACTAAACATTCATTAATCATTGTAATGTTGTAAGGTAAAAGATATTTCATGATATAATGGATAAAAATAGTGGTGCTTAGGTGTTGTATGAGTTGAGTCTCACGGTTCTTTAGAACTTGTGAATAATGAGATGAGGAATTCAGAATTATCATAACTCCAAAACAATATAAAACCTTAAAGTAAAATTGAAGAAAATAAACGTTTAGTTTTTATTTATTTTTTCTTTGGAAAGGAAAGGTAAGATTATACTTAGTGTTATTACATCTTTCTATTTATAGTGGTCTCGTCGTTATTGTATTTGA